>JARBWK010000008.1:45931998-46132954 GCA_030556195.1 Anolis apletophallus
CCCAGTTTGCAACATTTGGCTTCTGCAGACTCCTTGCCAGCAACGGAGGGGGCAAAATCCCTTTGCTCATGCGCAGTTCTCACCCATTTGGCACTAAGGTAAACAAACCTCATGCTTTGCACTGTTTGACCAATCTGAGCCTACGTTATCTTACGCTAGGCACGGGGTGTACTTTGGCAAATCACTGCCTGTGCTGGAAGCACCAATCATAGTGTTACATTCACGGAGCTTGTGCCTGCCTGATTCTTGGCACAG
This sequence comes from Anolis apletophallus, assembly GCA_030556195.1. NCBI lineage: Eukaryota > Metazoa > Chordata > Lepidosauria > Squamata > Anolidae > Anolis > Anolis apletophallus. The sequence continues at coordinate 45,932,254 of JARBWK010000008.1, forward strand.
AAACCCACTTTTCTAAGCTCTACACGTGTGCAGCATCACTCTCTGACCGTACTCCTGCAAGAAAAGTACCAAAACCGCTTTAATACAACTATCTATGTCTGAGAGGAAAGTAAGCTTAAACTGAATCCACCTACTTCTTCTCTCTCAAGCTAGCCTTCTCTCTCCAACTGACAAGTCCCAACTGTTAGTGACATGTGCTTCCGTCTCTTCTCATTCTGATTCCATCAAGAAGAGTGGCCTCCCTCTTGACAGATAGCTCTTTCAGCTCAGCTGCCAAACCACAAAGCTAGATATCATTTTGTTATACCTCCCATTTTTTAATTGGAATCTCCGCAGGGTTTAACTGTGATGATTGATCAAGGGCACTAACATGGCTGCTATGTCCTGTGAAGATGAAATCCTCAGGAGTAAAAAGGTGAGGGAGTCCAGGGGAAGGTCTTCCTTCACTTTGGCTTTCTGAAAGTTAGTAGAGTGGGAAAGAAGGAAAATGAGATTGGGAAGTCACTTTTACGATGTAATTGGTTTCTGGAGTATTGTATCTTGTCTTATTTGGAATAAAGTTTAGCTTATTTGCCCTCATCGATCCTAAAAATGTCTAGACACCTGTTCAAGAACCCTGAAGATAACATGGTAGTACAGGAATTTTCCAAAATGTTTTTCTGAGAATGCCCAGAAAGAGGAATACATTGCCTTCTAAGCCCATCTTGGAAAGGTAGCCCAGATAGATAACTGATGGTATCAGAACAGATGAGCAATCCAGGAAAACAATATGTCAGTTCCACCATCCATCAGATTAACCAAGGCATTAGTGTTCTAGAGCTGGGCCAGCCATTATGTTGGAAGGGACCCATATAAATATTCTCTTCCAAGACATGTAATCTTCAGATCCCACCACTCTTCCTTACCTTGTTGTTGGTAAATAAATCAGATAATAGTATCTAAATTAGATTTTGTTAGCAACTTCATGAGGACAGAAAGAATTACATCTTCTCTACGGGCTTTATAGTTCATTTTTTCACCCTTTGTTGTTGTCTCCAAGTTGCTTCCAACCCTAAGGCAAACCCATTATGGGGTTTTCTGGGGCTGAGAAAGTATGTGAATGACCCAAGGTCACTCAGTGGGTTTTTGTGGCTGAGTGGAGAATCAAACCCTGGTCTCCAGAGTCTAAAGTTGAATCTACACTGTTTTTTTTAAAAAAAATATTTTTATTAAACAGTTTTCATTTTTCAAAACATACATGATAACAATGGGAAATAAATGGGTATGGGTAGGGGGAGGAGGGGGGAAGAAAAAGGGTCAAATGGGGAAAAGGGGTATGTTGACTTCCATTCTCATTTCACGCTATTTATATATTTTTTATTCAGTAATCTATATTTTGTTCGAGGCATCCCCAATGCTCTTATTCTTCCTAGTCTATTACTGACAGTGTTCCTTTCTTATTATATATTCTTCAGATATTCATCAATCAAGGTCCAATCCGTCCTTATAATGCCTTTGCCATTGTTCTGTCTCAACCAATACGTTAATTCATCCATATCTTTTGTTTCAATTATTTTACATATCCACTGCTCCTTTGTGGGTATGAGGTTTTGCTTCCAAATCTTTGCGAATTCTATCCTTGCTGCGGTTGTTAGGAACACAAAGAGTTTTTCCATATTATCATTCAAAAAAGTATCATCCTCAATCAGTCCTAACAAATATAATTCTGGCCTCATCTTAAATTCAATTTTCAATATTTTTTTACATTCATCATGTATCATTTGCCAGTATTCTTTTGTTTTGGGACATGTCCACCAAGTGTGGTAGAAGGTACCCTCCTGCTTCTTACACTTCCAGCATTTGTTCTCTACATTCTTATACATTAAACTCAGTTTTTTGGGGGTGATATACCAACGGTGTATCATCTTCAGCCAATTCTCTTTTAAATCAGTCGCATATGTAATTTTCAGATGTTTACACCAAATTTTTTCCCATTCCTTAATTTGGATCGGCCTCCCAATATTTTGTGCCCACTTAACCATTGATTGCTTAATTACATCTGTCTCCGTCGCCCAGTTCAACAACATGGAGTAAGTTTTTGATATTATCTTCTTATCCATTCTCAATATTGCATCCCAGGGTCCATCAGTATCACTAAACCCTTTAATCCTATCAATATTAAACCATTCTCTGATCTGGAAGTAGTGGAGCCATCTTACATTATTAAATTTCCTTGTGATTTCCTCTTGGGTTTTTAATATAAAAGTTCCTTCTTTTTTCATTATGATATCTTTATACTTTGGCCATTCCGTCCATCCCAGCAGTCGTCTCTGGTTTGCTTCTAAGGGTGACAACCATGTCGGTGTCTTGACATACATATATTCTTTATATTTATTCCAGACTTTTATCAGGGAGGAGCAAATAAAATGGTTTCCGAAATTCTTCTCATTTTGGGTTCCTCCATACCATAAGTAGGAGTGCCATCCCTTTCGTAAATCAAAGCCTTCTAAAATTAGAATTTTACTTCTGGTTAATATTATCCAATCCTTGATCCATGATAGTGCACAGGCTTCATAGTAAAGCTTCAAATCTGGTAGGGCAAAGCCTCCCTTCTCTTTTTGCATAATCATTACATTATAGTTTATTCTCGGTTTCTTGCCTTTCCAAACAAAGCTCATTATGTCTTTTTTCCACTCTTTAATAACATCCATATTCCTTATTATCGGTAGATTTTGAAAAAGGTACAACATTTTCGGCAGCAAATTCATCTTAATAGCCGCGATTCTTCCTAATAGAGAGAGATTTAGTTTCTTCCATTTTTCTATCTCTTCTTTCATCTTTGTCCATTGAGTTGTGTAATTATTCTTTAATAGGTGCATGTTCCTTGCCGAGAGCCAGATCCCCAGATATTTAATTTTCGATGTAACTTCTATTCCTGCCATATCTTGCAAGTTTTTTTGGCCTTGTTTATTCATATTCTTTGTTAAAATTTTAGTCTTCTTTTTATTTAATTTGAATCCAGCCACTTCTCCATATTCTTCAAGTGTCTCTAACCATTTAGAGATATTCTTTTTAGGATTCTCTACTATACAGATCACATCGTCTGCAAAGGCCCTTACTTTAAATGTTTGCTTATCAATCTTTAATCCTTTTAATTCTTCACTGCTCCTTATTTTCATGAGAAGAGTCTCTAATGCAAAGATAAAAATCAATGGGGAGAGCGGGCACCCTTGTCTAGTCCCTTTCTCAATATTGAATTCTTCTGTCGCTGTCTCATTTATCCAGATCTTCGCTTTTTGCTTTTGATAAATTGCCTCAATTGCATTATGAAATTGGAATCCTACATCAATCTCCTTTAACAACAGTTTGAAGAAGCTCCAGTTCAAATTATCAAATGCTTTCTCAGCATCCATAGAAAGCAAGGCCAATTCTTGTTGATGATTTGTTTCATAGTATTCAATTACATCAGTAATTACTCTCACATTATCTTTTATATTTCTGTTGGGCAGGAATCCATTCTGGTCTTCATCAATCCACTCCAGCAGGAACACTTTAAATCTGTTAGCCAATATTGACGCAAAAATCTTATAATCAGTATTCAACAATGAAATGGGTCGATAATTCTTTATATCTTCTGGATCTGCTCCCTCTTTATGGATCATCACTATGTCCGCCACTCTCCAAGAATCCGGTAGTTCTCTCTCATGTAGTGCCTTATTCAATATCACCTTTAAGATAGGTATTATTTCATCAGACATCGCTTTGTAGAAACAGGCAGTATACCCATCTGGTCCTGGTGCCTTATCATTTCTCAAGTCTTTGATTGCCTTTTTAATTTCCTATGCTGTTATATCTTTATTCAGGTTAAGACGTTGTTCCTCCGTTATCTTATTCAGTTTCAGCTTGCCTAAGTAATTTGTAATTTTCTCTTCATAGATATTTTCCCCCGAATAAAGCAATTTGTAGAACTCTTTGAACACCTGTCTTATTTGTGCATCCTCCGTTACATGTCTGTCTTTTACCTTGATTCTCACTATTTGTTGGGATTGCTTCTTTTTTCTTAGTCTTCTCGCAAGCCATTTTCCAATTTTATTCGCATTTTCAAAGGAGTTCTGCTTGATATATTTCATCTGTTTTGCCATCTGTTCAATCTCCAGGTTATGTTTCTCTTTTCTTAGTATTTCTAATTGCTTTGGTATTTTCTTATTTCCTGGGCTTTTTTCCAGTTTATCTTCCAATATTTTTAGGTCTTCCTCCATCTTTGATAATTTCATTCTTCTTAGCTTGTTCCTGTTAGAATTATGTTGAATCAAGTGTCCTCGTATCACTGCTTTGAATGCGTCCCAAACAATCTGTATCGGAGTCTCTTCATTTATATTTTGTTCAAAGTATTCTTTGGTCTTATCCTTATATGTCTTTATATCTTCTGGTGTTTTCAGCAAGTTCTCGTTCAGTCTCCATTTCCTCGTCCCTCTCCTCTGATTTATCGTCATTATCAAGGCTCCATGGTCTGATATATCTCTGGGAAGTATCTTTATTTCTTCAACCTTCGTTACGAGTGTCTTTGTTACCCATATCATGTCAATCCTCGACCAGCTGCTGTGTCGGGCAGAATAATAAGTATAGTCCTTTTGATTTTCGTTACGTAGTCTCCATATATCCTCCAGATCATATTCTCTCATCCATTTAATTAGATTGTCGGGTAGTGTACTTCTGTCATCTGTGTTTGATTTTTGAATTGTTTTGGTTTTGTCCATGTATTTATCCATTACTCCATTAAAGTCTCCTAAGACAATTAGGTGGTCGCAATGTTCATTGTTCATTTTTTTCTTAAGATTCTCCACAAATTTTTTCTTTGATGCATTAGGAGCATATACATTACAGATTATGATTGTCTCTGTGCCAGCAGTTATTTTCACCGCAAGCATTCTTCCTTCTTCGTCTCTGAATAAGAATTGTGAATTTATTTTCTCATCTATGTATATTGCGACCCCTCTTTTCTTCTCCGGAGCAGAAGAATAAAATACTTTTCCTAATTTCTTCTGTGTTAAGTGGGAAACATGTTTTTGTTTAATATGTGTTTCTTGCAATGCCACCACATTATAATGTCCATTCTTAATTTGATTAAAAATTTATTTTCTTTTATTGGGGGAGTTTAAACCATTCACATTGTTAGAGTAGAGCTTCAGTTCTTGTACAAAACTAGACATCAGAAGGGTTATTTACAATATCGTCTATATCCGAGCCACTATTCTCTCCTTCTTCTTCCCCTTCTTCTAAGTCTTCATCTAACCCTTCTGGCGGATCCATGAAGGCGGATGCTGAGGCAGTTGCTCCTTGAGATTCCGGGGTGTTGAAACGTTTCCTTTTAGCTGTTTTCTCTTTCTCCAACGAACTGAGTGGGGTCCTAATTTTCCTTTCTTTCTCTAATCTCCTATAGAAATCCTTTGCTTTTTCCTCAGAAGTTAACCAGATTTTTTCATCCTTATAGGTCACCATGATTCCTTCATTCCTCTCCCACCTGAATCTGATGTTCAGGTGTTTAAGTTCTTTAGTAAGGAAGAAGTATTTCCTCCTTCTGTTCAACATGGTGATGGGGAATTCCCGGAGTACCATCACTTTAGCCCCTCTAAAATTAATTGGGTTTGTGTTTGTCCTTCGCCATACCTCCTCACGCATTCTCTTGCGAATAAAATTCACTATTATATCCCGAGGGGTCTTATTCTTTTTAGCGTAGTTGGTCTGTATTCTGAAGATCTTATCCACTTCCCTATCCATCTCTTTCTCCGGAATATCCATTGCTTTTGCCATCAAAATAATTATTGTCTCTCGTATATCCTCTCCTTCCTGTTCCATCACGTTTCTAAATCTGAGCTGGCGCTCCATTTCCCCATATTCTAATCTTTCTTGTGTTCTTTCTGAGGTAATATTCTTTTTTTCCATCGTTTCTACCTTTTTCTGGATTTTTTTCTGAGTCTTCTCCATTTTCCCCTGGTCTGTTTTTATTTGAGTTATGTCTTGAAGTGCATCCGATACTTCTTTTTTCATGGTACTCCATTCCTCTTTTAATTCTCGTTTCATCGTAAGCATTTCTTCTTGGGTGTCTTTCTGCTGTGCTTCATGCTTCTCAGCCAATTCCTGTAATTTATCTTGCTTCCCTGCCAGTTCCTCCTGTTTAATTGCCATTTTGTGGATGTCTTTCTGAATTTCCTTCAGTAATTCTTTTAATCCCCCCTCCTCTGGTCCCTGACCAGAGAATGAGCCTCTTCTGGGTAGAGGTTTTGTCTCTCTCCCATCTTTACCCTTGGGCATTGTCATTATTAACACAGTTGTATATAACAGTTTTCTTATATCAATTCCCAGTTCCCTCTTTCCCAAATAAATTTGATCCTTACTTATTCTTGTTCTGGTTACCCACCAGATAGGGAAAATAGGAATAATCCTTCCCCTGCCCAGGTATTTAATTACTTTATAATATTTTAACCTCAATCAATTCCCATTAATAAATTAATCCGTTAATTACTGCCAATTAGTTGATTATTCCACTTATTGATTAATACCCCAAATCTATATTGTCCTTTATCAAATAATCCCCTTTGCAATTAATTCTCCAATTACTTCCCCACAATTAAACCACAAACAACCCACAGGTAAATCACCAACAGGAATTAATTCGTTCCTTCCCTTAGCCTTTCCCCTTTATAGCTGATTCAGTCTCTATTTTATTACTTGGCTATATCTTCTGATGGCCCAAATCCATGAAATCAGAGTTCGGCGCTTCTAAATTGTCCCCAGGAATTCTTCCACCATCCAGCTTTTGTCCCCTATTCAGGTCCCGTCTGCTTCTCGTCCTTGTCTAGCCGCTATCGTCTGCTTCTCCTCCTGGTCCCGTCGTCACCTCGTCACCTCGCCTCGCCCCAACCTCGCCGCCGCCGTCACCGATCGCCAATCCTTTCGCTATCCCGGGGCCCTCGTCTGCTTCTCTTCCTCGGACTTCTTCTTCTTAGTATTTGTGTATTTCTGGTTTCACTCTTCTCGTTCTTTCTCTATGGTTCCTCTCTATGGTACTTTTCTTCCAATTTGTTGGTTCCGGCCTCCGGTCTTACTTCCGGTCCCCCCGTTTTGTAGTCCGTCCTCCTTCCTCTCACTCTGAATACTTTCAGTCCTCCGAGCTCACTCTCTATGGTGTGCGCCTCCTTATTCTTCTTCCCTTCTTCACTTCACTTCCTCTTCCGCCCTCGTGCTCGCACACCAGGAGGAGCTTTCCGGATCCACAGCTTTGTTTATGAAGAAGGGGGAACGTAGCCATAACAATCTTGCATCAAGGTCAGTGCCATCTTGTTCAGTCCCATGTTCTGGTCCCTTCTCAGTCCCGTCCACTAGTTCTTGACAATTTGATAACTTATTGTTTTATAGTAGAAGTATTTATTATAGTCTCATCTAATTCCTCCTCCGCTCCTCCGCTCCGTCTTTCCTCCAGCCCCTCCAGCAGTTACTTTAAAAATTGGTATATTCTTCTTATATCTCCAATCTTATTTTCTTAGTTGTTTTGTTTAGCAATGGCAAGGCTCTATCATTCTTTCAATCTTTTCCTCGCTTGGGCTTCAGCTGTTCTTAACCACCCTTTCCCGTAGGTAACGCCTCTCTAGCGTGAAACTCTGAACTTTTTCTTAATGAATGGAGAGACTTACTTGTTTGCCCTCCTTTCTTTCCTTCCATTTCTTATGTTGCAGATGAGCTTGGGGTAGTAAATGGGGGGATTTCTCCCTCCTTCCCGACCTTCGGTCCGCTCGCCGCGGTCGACTTTCGCACCCTCTGACCCCCCTCCTTGAGGGATGGGGGCTCTTGGGGCACTGAAAGGACCAGCTGGCTACGCGCCTCAAGATCCACTCAATCCAGGATCTAAGGGGGGACTTTAAAAGTCCTCCACACCTCAGGAACGGGTGGCTTGCTGCGGAGCTCAGCCAAGCCGTGCCTACTCCTCCAAAAGCTCACCGGAAGTCGAATCTACACTGTTGAAATAGTTGCATTATTTCAACAGTGTAGATTTTTTCAGAATCTACACTGTTGAAATAATGCAACTTGATGTCACTTTAACTTCCATTGTTCAATACCTTGGAATTTTTACAAGGTCTTTAGACTTCTCTGTGAAAGGATGCTGGTGCTCATCAAATCAGAACTCCCTTGATTCCACAGCATTGCGCAATGGCAGTTAAAGTAGTGTCAAACTGCATTAATTCTACAGTGTAGATGCATCTTTACTCCAACACTCAAGTCACTCTCACCTTTACTTTGGTTTATTTACTCAGGAAGAGGAAGAGAATAATTGTTAGACCTCACTCTTGCAAGCTGCTTGTCTGTATTCTCAAATTGCACAACCTGAAGACCAAAAAAATTATTGCTAAGAGCTAAATTATAATTCTTGTATCTACATTCTTCCCTCCTATCTTCCAGGAGCCAATGTAGCCCTAAGACATTCACTTTCTTTTCTATAAAAAATGCTAAATGAAGTAACAAGGTTAGAATGAGCATGCAATAGCTTTAGGTATCATTTTTCTTTTCAAAAAAGCTAAAAAATAGATCCTCCAATTTCTTCCTTCTGCCTTTGTATATATGAATATTTTTTCTTTGATTATAGTTCAATAGAATCGAGAATAGTTTGTATCTGACACAATTGACAATCTGTTTTCAGATTATAAAAGAACAGTTTAACCTGTGTGGCTTTAAGATAGAGAAAGAAGTCACAGATTTGTACCTTGGTGAAAAGTAAGTAGAGGGGTTGAACTGATCAATGCTTGTTAAATCTGTCCCCAAATTAATGATTAACACTTTTGTATGGATTAACTGGGTAACTCATTTAATAACATCTTTAAAGTATGAGAAAGCACAGATTTCGTTTTATTACTTTGAAAACCTAAAATTTAATTTTTGTCTCTTAAAGAGAGATAAAATATAGACTGCATTGATTCCACAGTGTGGATGTACCCACAATTATCCTAGGGCCTGCTAGGGTAGTGAGTTACTTTACTCCTGCAATCTTCCCACTGCTGTCAATGATGTATTGCCAATCTATTTTGTGATTTCTATTAGCCAGAGCTCAGTCATAACTTACCACATGCAAAAATAGAGAAAATATCATCTGGAAGCATCTTATCCAGTCTGATGTAATGGTTAATACTGGACCACCAGCAATAGATTCTCCAAAATGAGCCACAAACAAACAAAAGTATGCAAAATTCATTTATTTTCAAGTAATTATTTTCTTATAGTCAGAAAGAGTTAATGGCAGGGCTTGTGAGCAAAGTATTATGCCATAACATCTAAGTAGGTATTAGAAGTTGAAGTTACGTGCATTTTGTTCCAGAGGATTAAGAAAACTTCCTGATTTAACCCAGTTCAAGATACTGTCATACCTGTGGCTAAACAATAATAAGGTAAGACAAAATAATGTTTGCATGCGTTCCTGACAAAAAAACAAGACTTTAAATAAATTTTAGATTGGGGCGTAGGATGTGTTGTCCCGATTTTGGTGGAATATAACTCCCATCAGTCTAATTTGAGGATTGTGTGTTGAAAATCAACAACCTCTGGAGGACTACAAATTCCTTGGGTCTGTTAAATGTATTTAAAAGGCAAATTGTGGCTAAAAACATTAGAGTGGGTGGGGAATTCTCCAAGATCCAAAGAACATGCAGATGTTATATACCACTTTCCCAATTCTTGCCCCTTGAATTGCCAGAGGTATGAAGAGATGGGTAGGAGCTCTTCTTTCCAGAACCCATAGAATTCACCCAGAATTTGAAAACTCTACTACAACTCTAGCCATGTTGGCTGGGATAGGTGCTGAAAGTCTGCACATTGTATTACAACTCTGGAGAACAGGGTTTGACTCCCTACACTCAGCCCTGGAAACCTGCTGACCTTGAGAAAGTCACACATTCTCAGGTTGGATCCACACTGCCATATAATCCAGTTTCTGAATCCATATTATCTCCTTTGACCTTGATTACATAAAACCTTCACTGCCATATAATCCAGTTCAAATCAGATATAATCTGGATTTAGAAACTGGTTTACATGGCAACATGGTGCCTCAGTCACAGAACACGCCATGATAGGTTTGGTTTAGAGTTGCTGTAAGTCAGAACTGAATTAAAGCTACATAAAAAAGCGATCTCTGGTGCAACGAAAACAAAATTGCTATTAGAAAGCCTTCTCGTGCACAAGTTTGCAGTAGCTGCTACCAAGCAAGAAAGATAAAAGAGGAGAGTTAGGCTAAAAAAAATGCAACTATGGCAGTTAGGTATCTTAACATTGCATGTGCAGTTCTAGCCATGTATGAAAGTTTCATGCTAGAAAATGAGGCTGTAATAATTCCAGGTAACTTGAAAATGCTAAAGGGGTTAGTATGTGATAGAATGTCAGCAAATTGGGAGATCATTACTAACAATCTTAAATATGGAGAAACACAATCGTGTTAGGAAGCAGTTTAGTTTTTTATAAAGTTCAGGTGTGTATGAAAGCACATATGTGAAAGGTAGACCTCCAATGCAGGGAGACAATGCTTTATTATTTTAAAAATTGTAATACATAACATGAAATACATAAAAGCATATAAAGATTGATTTATTTACCCTATTTATACTCTGCCTTTCTCAACCTCAAGGTGGCTTACATACATGAGCAACGATTCAATGCCATGTAAACATACATGTATAGTAAAATAAACAGATATATTAAAATGATAATTAAAAACCAACATATCAAACTTTACAACACTATTTAAAATTTTGAACTACAACACTATTCCATAGTTCTCTAGTAGGTTACTAACTGAATTCTTGATCCCACATCCACATCTTTAGCCTTTTCCTGAAGGTCAGGAGGGAGGGGGTTGGTCTAATTTTGTTAGGGAGGGAGTTCCATAACTGGGGGGTCACCACTGAGAAGGCCCTTTCTCTCGTTCCCACCAAACTCACCTGAGAAGGAGGTGGGACTGAGAGCAGGGCCTCCCCAGATGATCTTAACTTCCTAACTGGCTCATAGAAGAAGATAGGTTTTGTTTAAATACATACAGGCAAACCTATATGTATTTAAACAAAACACCTATATGTATGTAGACAAAAATCATAAATGCAGTTGCCAGATTGAAAACATGATTGCATGAAAAGGATTTCAGATGGTGAGGCTTGTGACCATGTTTCGTGATGGGCAACACATGCTGATATCTTCTATGAAACTCTTAAAGGTAGCAGAAGTTTCTCTAGTTTCCACACTGGCAACCCTAAATCAATTCAAATAGTTTTACAGTGCAACATTGCCCATAAAAATTGACTTTAAAAAGTTTGCAGAAATGTCTACTGAAAATGTATTTCATACAGAGTACTAGGGAATGAAAACAAATGAATAGAATACTCTAGATTTCAATCTGTTATGTTGATCACATTCTTGGACACTTACATCTGGATGTGACCAGGCTAGAAAGGGGGGATGTCTTGAAGACTTCCTGTATTTTCCTTCAAATGTTCAGAATCAAAGACTCTTTGATTCCAAACTTTTACAGACTTTACAGGACTTACAGTTACTTTAAGAAAGTATAAAGAATATATGTTATTCTTATTCTCTCTCTCTCTCTCTCTCTCTCTCTCTCTCTCTCTCTCTCTCTGTGTGTGTGTGTGTGTGTGTGTGTATAACAGTGTGTGTATGTAACAGTGTGTGTGTGTGTAACTGTGTATGTAACATCCCGGAGAAGACTAAAATGTTAAGGGATTTTGATGCATTGGGCTTTTGAAGAACTTCATCTCACAGTATTTTAGGAGATCTCTCTTTCATACTCTGTAGAACATAAAACTACATGTCTGTTCTATAGATTTTTTTAAAAATGGGCCCCAGGTGAATTTTAAATACTAGTTTCTTTTTGACCCATGCTTGCTTACACCATTATGGAAACATGTATAGTTAAACGTTTGAAAACATAAATAAGAAGCACAATGGGGTAAGAAAGACTGACTGGACTTGCACTCTCGAGTGTCCACCAAGGTTTATCAGTGGAGCCTGATTTCTGTCAAAATATATTGACACAGTTTTCAAGTGTTTCCAACAAGCAATGTAACTATAAATTACCAATTAACAGTCATTTTCAGTTATTTTAAGATTTGAAACTTTGTAACTAAAATAGAAAATTAATTTATTTAAGTCTATATAAAATACAGAATGAACCATACTACTTAAATTATTTTGTGTTATGGAACTACCTTTTCGTGATTCGCTAAAAAAAAATTCAAACACCACCACCCCCCCCCACCACCGTTCCCGAATTTTTGTTGTTGTTATGGCCTTGGCTTCCACAGTTCCTCACTGATTTACTTCTGTAAAGTCTGTAGAAGAAACCCCCCAAGAATATAATGATATAATAGTACTATTCAACTTCTCACCTTTTAGATTGAGAACTTGGCCTTCTTGAAGCACAATTCTTGCATGGCAGAACTATACCTTAACAATAATGAGATCAGAACTATAGAAGGTATGGCATTAACATTATCTCTCTTGAAATGGGTCTTTAGGAATACCACAGATTTGGTAAGTCTGGGAATTTCTATGAATTTCCATAGATACAGTGTTCCCTTGCTACTTCGCGGTTCGCTTTTCATGGACTCGCTGTTTCGTGGGTTTTTGCCTTCCAGTTTATGAATGGTTGCTGTTGCCCAGAGCGGCATTCTAATCCTGCCTCCTGGCAATGATGGCATGTGGAAGGGGGCTTCACCCTCCCGCTGGGGAGAGAGGCAGCCAATCAAGAGAGATTGCAAAACAAAGCAGAGATAGCTAGCAAACAAAGGTGTGTGGTGCCTTTAAATCTCTCCTCACTTCTGCATCACCCTCAGGACTCGATATACATATATGGCATCCCTACTTCGTGGATTTTCACTTTCCGCCGGTGGTCCTGGAACGCAATACCCGCGATAAGTGAGGGAACATTGTACTGCATTGCTTTTTGTGGAAATGTTTATAGGACCCCTGGGTACAGAGGTCCATAAAACAGGTCTAAATTCAAACATTTACTGATGATCAATCAGCATTAGCAAGGTTTGCTAAACAAGCTGATTTTACCTCTTCATGAAGTACAGCAGAAGCATTTTCTGCATAGTCCACTGGAAACACTGCATGTTGTTGTTAACAGTTTTATGTGATATCTAAAAGAGCCACTAGGCTGTTCTACTGTTGCCAAATATTTCATGCCCCCAACATTGAGTTAAGGTGATCTCATTTGGGGTCGGGGCCCACAGTTTAAGAAGCAGTGCTTTATGTGGTCTAGCAATATGAACAGGTTCAGTTCAGTTGGGAAGATTTAAAATAGGGTTCAAATATGGTTTCATAAACATGTATCACCTTGTGTATATTATTTTCTTAGCAATGATTTGTTATGTGGCCAGAGGAAATACATCTTACTTAGCTTGTAGCCTTGGGGAGTTTCCTCAAAGCCCGGATGATGGCCTAGTAAAGTCTAAACTGCATGGAAGTACTTCATGGCAACCTTTCTGAAAGGCAATTCATTGTTGAATAAGCAGTTGTGGCTACTGCTAGGCTTATTTTTAGACTGTCATTGTTGCAGTCAATAAAGTTCAGCATCAGCTTCAACAGCTATATGGTGAAAACATACTTTGCATTCCACAGAAATTCTGCTTTCTACTAGGCTGCTAACAGTATTCCAGAGTGAATTGAAGCAGCAGATCAAGCCAATGATCCCCTGTCCTGATGGCTGTGGATGATGGCAGTCATAATCCAAGAGTGCTAAACTAAAAGTGCACAGGAAAGGCAGGAGATATAATCAACATTGTTGTGATTTTCAGGTGCTCTGAAACATATGCGTTCCTTGAAGGTCCTGCTTCTACACAACAACCAACTGAAAAACTTAGAGACATCTGTGAAAGAGCTACATAGAATGCGAAGCTTACAGACCTTAAGTAATAATGTATTTTCCTTGCTCCTTCTTCACATATTCACTGTCCCCCTTTCAGGCCTAAATATCCCAAATACAGCACTAAGGGTGCCCTAAAGGTACCAGATCTTATCCGATCTTGGGAATTAAACAGGGCTAGTCCTGGTTGGTACTTGGATAGATGGCTGCCAATGAATACCAGGTATAATAGGCTATTTCAGAGGAAGGAACTGACAAAACCATCTTTGAGAAGTTCTTGCTTAAGAAATTCCTATGGAATTAATTGGGTCACCATAGACTACTTTAGGGCAGATGCGTGCACGCCCCCTTTTCAATGCATTTCATTGAAGGAGATGGAGACAAATAATTCAACTGTTTTTGAGGTGTCTTCTGCTGAGCAAATAGATCATATAATTAAACATTCCAGTAAATGTTTTAACTAGTGTATTAATTAAACAAACAAAAAAAATCTGGCTATATTAGGCAGAGCAAAGTATAGATGAAAATGCCTGAGACGCTGAAATTTCATATGAAGATAAGCAAGACAGTGCTGGCGCCACAGAGTTTTGCTGTATGCAATTGCCTCCAGGGAAACAGGATTATATACTGTTAACCTGTTGAAAGTGAAAGTGTAAGCAATCTTTTCTCCCATTTTTTTCGCCTAAAGGAATGCACTCATACATCATATTAGGCTTTCAGAACTTTTCAGAAGTTGGGACTAATTTAATGCTTCAGTCAAGTAATTAGTGGAGGTGTTTAATATCATTCAACTGGCAGATCGCAGGCTGAATTTTTGATGGCAAGAAATGTGAAGATGACTTGAACCTGAAGTCAAGCCAAGTTGAAGTTGAAAGCAAGGCAAATGTCAGAAGGATCCTATGCCAGTCACAATTACACTAACCTGTAAAGATGTTTCATTACAGGTTATGCTTTAAAAATGTGGTTTTAATAGTTTTAAATTATCACAAATGATGCCAGGAGCCCTCGGTGGCACAGTGGATTAAACCACTGAGCTGCTGAACTTGCTGTTCAAAAGGTTGTCGGTTCAAATCTGAGGAGAGGGGTGAGTTCCCGCTGTTAGGCCCAGCTTCTGCCAACCTAGCAGTTCAAAAACATGCAAATGTTAGTAGATCAATAGGTACCACTCCGGAGGAAAGGTAACGACACTCCATGCAGTCATGCCAGCCACATGACCTTGGAGGTGTCTACAGACAACACTGGCTCTTTGGCTTAGAAATGGAGATGAGCACCAACCCCCAGAGTCAAACACAGCCAGACTTAATGTCAGGGAAAAACCTTTACCTTTTCCATGATGCCTGATCAGCTTCCAATTTTTCAGGAGACTTATCAATTGTCCAGCGATAGCTTGCATATTTTGTGGGTGGTGATAGCCGTATTGTTAGAGAATATGGCTATCACTATATTGAGGCATTAGCCTTTGTTGGTAGATGCTGGGAAGGAGGAGAGACCTGTGCATGGCTTCGCTTCTCAGTTGTGAGAGAAAAGCAGAATATAAATATAACAACATGTGAGTTATCCAAAACTACACTGCTGCTGGCTGCCATCAGGTGTGGCAATAAGCTTCTCTTTCGCTGTCAGTGTTGAAGAAAGATTCAGCTGCCAGTACAATCAGGTTTTATCCATGGAATGGGGAGAGATGCTTCCTTATTCTTCATCTCAAGGCGACTCAGTGTCTTTAGTCAGAGATAAGGGAACAGCAAATAGATCCAGGATTATGGCAACATGGATTTTGTCCCGAAACAGCAAAAAACAATTTAACATAAGACATTTAAATTAAGTACCCTTGAGGCACCTGATCGTGGAATATAAGCATGGTCATACTTGTATAAGAGACTGCCAAATAATATCTGGTGCAGTAGGCTCTATTTCAGAAAAAGGAATTGGCAAGTTAATATTTATTTATTTATTTCACGTATTTGTTCCCCGTCCTTCTCACCCACGAAGGAGAACTCAGGGTGGCTTCACAACAGACATTCAGTTAATGCCAAAAACAAATACATAATGAAAAAAATCCATTAAAACAAATCAATTTAAAACATCATTTAGAAAAAAACTATTTAAAATCTCATGAGTTTAAAATCATAGTCTGGGTCAGTCCATTGTCAGCCATACAAATTAGGACTCATTCTTGAATTGCTGCCATTTCTGTTTGAACGCTTGGTCTCAAAGCCAGGTTTTGAGTTTCTTTCTATAGGACAGGAGGGAGGGGGCCTGTTTGATGTCACTGGGAAGGGAGTTCCAATAAATATTGTTGGGCGAAGGGGAGAGCAGAAAGGGCAGATAACAGGTTTTTCCATTTAAACATAATATGCCAAATCCACCTGTAAGCAATTATTGTCTAAAAATATCATGATAGCTGATCTCCTTGTTGCTTCTTCTACCTTCTGGACAATAAAATTGTCTGCAAGGCAAGTGAGAAATTTGTTGGACTTTGTACCTTGGCAACGTTTGTTTTCCAACAAATATCAGAGTAGTTGAAATCCCCCATTACTACTCTAGCTCTTATTTCTGCATATTTGGTTATCTGGTCAAGGAAGGCTTCATCCAGAAGAGTTGGGTTGTGTGTACATACATTCACATACACATACATTCTAAATGTACACATACATACATACATATACATTCTAAATGTATAACATATCAGTTGAGACAGGAATTCTACTAAAAAGAAATACATTATACAAGGCAAATGTTGTCTGCTTATGCTTCAGATTGACATAGATCCACAGGCATCAAAGGCCGACAGGTATAAAATGTATAGAACTATTTCTCTATTATAGATATGATGCGGAAAAATTGTACATACTAATTAGTATCAGTTGTGTATAAAGTATGTTTTAGATTGTCTCCAGATATACACTTAAATCTAGTACAATGTTGGCACTGAGGTATCAACAGAACTTCCTCCTATTCCATTTTTTTCACAGCCTGGCTTTGGAAGCAAGTTTTGGTGTGTACAAGGACTCTCATTCCTCAATAAGTGTAAGATTAGTCTAGTGTTGGTTGCACAATTGGCTTGCTTCTAATGACTGGAATTCTGCAGAACATTATGGACCTCGTCCCATTTAAAGGGAAAGCAGCAGGAATCATCATCTTTGTGTGGTATCTCATGGGGTTTCATCTTTAAAGGAGATTTTACTCACCCCACCACATAAGATTACCTCCTCCAGATTCTAACTCAACCATCTGCTTAATTTCCATCACACAGGGAGGCAGTGTCTCCTCCCATTTCAATGATACTAACATGCTTTTTCAAACAGGCATTATTTCCGAGACATCACTTTTCATGGGTCCATTTACCCGCACGCCCCTTACACTAAAGAAAAGTTAGAGACCTCTCTGGAGACACCATTGTCCCTGGGATCATTTGCCCCTCTTTCTTTTACACTAGAAAAGACACAAGGCATCCTTTTTAAGCACTTTTTTCAATTGGAGCCACATCATCTTTAAACTACCAATGGAAATAGAAGGAGCATTAGCAGACTGTCCACAAGAATGCCCACACTTTCACGGAAATTATCTAAAACTCAGAAATCTGACAGTTTCCATTCCACCTTAAAATAAGCACCTTTAGTTATTTCTACGCATATGAGGTGATTTGGAGTTGATTGCTCCACAATTCCAAAAACCTCTGTTTCTACACACTTCAGAAACTGAAGCCCACAGGAAGTACTCTTGCATCATTTAATGGGCTCTGTGGGGCTCCATCTTTAAAATGTCTTTAAAGTGTGTAGAAATGGAGAATGCCACATTATGATGAAATTAATGTGATAGTCCATTTGTCCCATGCAGGTTTTTTCAAGTGAAAGCAGAAGGGAAAGCAAAATAAAAGTAGCTCCCTCCAGAGAGGAAGGTGTCAGCTCTTGAGCAACCCAGCTCTGCAGTGCCTCGATGCTAAAGGTGTTTTGGGAATAAGCTGGATGAGTTTCCCTGTGTACAATGGGTGGCTTACTAAGACAGCCTTCCTGGAGCATCCGGAAATCAGGCACTGCAAAGGTAGATTCCAGACAAGTTGTCATCTTCTTGTCTGTGCAGGAACAGAGATAGCAAGATAACCTTCCCCCTACTTCCACTTCGCCCACATTGTTTCTACTGTTGCTGTTGTTACACCTAACATTAATGCCAGACTAGCTTACATACTCATGTATAAGTCTAGAAATATTAGTCAAAAATCAATCCTTAGTCAATGATCTTGGTTCATCCCAGGAGAACCTAAAGAAGACACCGATCCCTTCTCTCTCAGCCATAGTGCAATTCCTGCCCTTTTTGAATGCTTAGGTGGGGGGAAATGATGTTGATGGGGCCATGGGTGGATGGTTGCATTGGTGCTTTTTTCTCCCAGTGAAATAACCCTTGACTTATCCATAGGCTTTACCAAAATCCACGGAGCCCACGGTGGCACAGTGGGTTAAACCCTTGTGCGGCAGGACTGAAGTCCGACAGGTCGGAGATTCAAATCTGGGGAGTGTTGGATGAGCTCCCTCTGTCAGCTCCAGCTCCTCATGCAGGGACATGAGAGAAAGCTCCCACACAGATGTTAAAACATCAGAACATCTGGGCATCCCCATGGCAACATTCTTGCAGATGGCCAATACTCTCACACCAGAAGCGATTTGCAATTTCTCAAGTCACTCTTGACACACAAAAACCACCCAAAATCCATAATTTTGCTCCCAAAACATGTATATAGGGTCAACTTATACACAAGTACTGTATATATGGTAAATAGCATCCAATAGGAGTTTGATCAGGATTTATTTCCTAGCGGAAAATGACATTGAGCACTAAAAGCTAATAGAGGTTAATTAATAAAATCACCATAAAATCCTAGTTGGACAGTGTGGGTTTGATTGTGTGTTCCTGCACAACAAGGAATTGGATTGGATGGCCCTTGTGGTCTCTTTCAACTCTATAATTCAATGAAATGCTTTTAAAAAATTGAAGTCCATGACTTTCTTGCCATGATCTCAGTTGTTTAGCCCCATTATATTTAAATGGAAAAACCAGGTATCTACCTGATCTGCCTAACCCAAAACAATATCTAGTTTCTTAGAAGACAAATGCTTTTGGGTTTTTTGCCCCTGCAAGCAGAGTTTTGTTCAGTGTACACAATTTATCAATATTCACTGTCCCTGGAGGTATTATTTCGTATCTACTTGATTGCTATTGAAGTGATGTTCTTTCTACTGCTGCCATCTTGTGGTTCTTTCGATGCAGTTTATTAGAAAAATCTTTATTTTTGACGAGGAAAGAATTCACAAAATTGCCTGCTTTCTAAACTTTATTGCTATTGCACAGCATTATAGTTCATATATAGATCTGGCCATTATTAAATTATGCCACTGTATATTGAACTATCAAAAAGTTTGTGTACACTGAACCACTAGAAAGCAATAGGGTGACTCTCAGCAACGCATGTGGAGAATTTTGGATTTTGGAATTCCAGATAAGGAGTGCTTTACCTATAATAACAGATTCATCCATCCAGGAACAAGGCTATCAGTGAGTCTAAATCTCTTGAGTTTTCAAATAGATTAGTGCTGAATTAGGAGTTCCAAGCTTTTTCTTTCAATTGGCAGCTTATATTTAACAGGTATGTGGCAGGCTGGTATAACACAGCCCCGCTATTCTAAGGAAAATACCAATAGTACCTATCTAATTTAACCAGTTATGAAAAATGATTGTAAAAAAAGTTTCACACATTTGGAATGGAAAGAATTTGACTTTTTTATAAAAAAAAACTGAACAAAGAAGGAAAGGAAATGTACAGATCTCCACAAAGCTAGTGAGGGTTGCTACCACACATGCAACGATATTCCACAATTAAGAGCAGCCATTGTATATTTAAGGCAGTGGTTCCCAACCTTTTTTTTAAAGCCAGGGACCACTTTGACCAGGGACCACTCCCCAACATTAGTACCGAAAGGGTTACGAATCAGTTTTTGGTCAACTTTAGATTCAGTTTTGTTGTTTGGGTGCTGATTGAGAAAATTGCATTGGATAGACCACATCAGCTCTAGTTTCTGATACAAAACATACGCCATCCAGTAGTCGCTATCTGTTCGCCCACAGAAAACCATTTTTTATAATCTAGAGCTGCAGACCTTATTTTAGGTCTTGTGGCCCTCAGGTTGGGAACCACTTATTTAAGGCAACATTTGAGGATCACTTATTTGTCTTATTTGTAATGGAAATATAATATGCACTTGATGGTTGCCATTGGCATAAGACAACAAATTAATAATCAGCATAAAAGTAATATATAAGAACAGATGGAAGAAACTACTGTATTTCACATGGTAATTTGTTAAACTATAGAACTGCAACCACAATCTGTAGTGAAGGCCCTCAAGCCCAACTCCTATGGCTTTATATGGGAACAGGACACATTCATAGAGAATAAGGCTATGACATGCTACTAAGAGCTCACAGCAATGGGCTTTTAATAATGACTCCTTTGATTATTTTTATACTCCAAATTTTAGCCAATGTTAAACTTGTTTATGGATTGTTTTGAAGATTTCTAATTTTATAAATTGTTGAACTGCTTCTTTAAAAAAATTATTTACTGATGTTTGTTTATATCCCCCCCCTCCCCCAACACACTCACACACACTGAAAATTGAAAAACACATGTTCTATCTTTAGATCCAGGGGCTCTATATACCCTATTACAAAAATACTATCAATAATAATATGGCAAAGAAATTAGACTTTTCCTGAATTAATTAGAAATTCATCATATTTACTGTGTCCATTTTGGAAGACTCTTGCAAAACTTAGATGCCCTCCCACTCAAAGCTGAATATTTGCCCAAAATGGACCAGACTCACAAAATCTCATAGCTGGGAACATAGACATCATAGTTTGATTATTTCTGAGGTCTCCATTGGCCAGATATACTTGAGATTTCTGGGACTAGTTGGTTTACATTAATGTGAGGGAGAAACACGTAAGTAAGAGCAATGCATCATGGGGAAGTTGCAGGTTACATCCCTCATCAACATTTCAAAGATTTATCTTCCAGTTAATCGTAAATAATAAACATGAACTTCAAAGACTAATCACACATTGTGTCATCAAAAGGCATTTATTCAACCACCCCACACTTCATAATGATCCACAGTGTTCATGAAGAGGTACTTTCTGAATACAAATTACAAAATTGTGTTTGTATAGTATTTTGCTTTTAACGTTGTTCTCTTTGTTTCAATTAATACAGACCTGTTTAATAATCCATTGTCACAAGATCCTAGATACCGTTTCTATGTAATTTATCATATTCCTTCAGTAACACTACTTGACAGAAAAGGTAGAAGCATTTTTTTAAAAAATTTCTTCATGGGCATGTTTCCAATGGCACTGTTCTTGTGGCAATTTAGTTATGCTATTTCTTAAACTGTTATGTACAGGAAACGTTACCTCTTAATTTTGTTTTGAATTTAGTTTTGTCTATATCTTTAAATTCGGAATCTTTAATATTAAAAATGTATACCTCTCCAATACTTGATTGCATTTATCTGCTATAAGAGTATTTAGACTTATTTTATGAAATCCACTTAGATGTGAATTTATATCTCTAGCAAAGTTAAATGCAATTCTAAAAGTTAGGGTTTTTTTTTCAGTTTCCAGAGGGCCAGTCACATTAATTATAGCATGTGCATTTATTATAGCATAATCTATTTGGAAATAAAATCTGCTTCATTAAATTCAAGAAGTATTCTCCCTAGTTCATAGATATTCATGGAGAGAGAGGGGGGAGATTGTAAAAACAACAACAGAGAAATGGAACACAACAAAAATAGATGTTGTCAAGGGCTTAAATCCCCTATAGGTACCAAGTCCCACTCTGGATTTTCATCTGAATGTTAAAGGAGCAATTCAGGGGTACTGAATCTATGTTTGAGGTAAAGCAGTGGTTCCCAGCCTTTGGGCCTCCAAGTGTTTTGGACTTCAACTCCCAGAAATCCCAGCCAGCTTACCAACTGTTAGGAACTGTGGGAGCTGAAGTCTAAAACACCTGGAGGCCCAAAGGTTGGGATCCACTGGGGTAAAGTTAGCTCCTTGGACAGATCCTTTAAAACTTGGATTAAAATACATAGCAAATTTGCCATCTTAAATAATGTGGAAGACACCACTGCATGTATGCCCAGCTGATATCACTAAAGATCTGTAGATGTTCTCATGATGTCATTAGGTGGTACATTAGCAACTAGTATTGCTGGATGTCCAATTTGAAAAGCAAGTCTTCAGCCATAGCTACTCTAACTAGCTGTCTATACCTTGTCTTATCAGAAAGCACTCTGGTTTCTGTTTTGGGATAACTGTAGAACCAGCCTCAGTCCTTAGCTATTGGGTTCTGCACACCTTTCCACTAACTCCTATTCTAAGGCCCAACAGCTTTTAAATTTCACCATTTCCCCCCTGTAAGTCTCAGCCCAACATTTCTTCAAGTATTCTTACTCAGTCTTATGGAGCAGCAGTAAATTGGATTAATTCAGTACAACATTGTGATACAGCAACTTCAGTTTGGTTACACCAGCATAAGCCAGAAACTGTGTTGAGTTGGATTTTATGAAGAGTGTTGCCTAAATGCCCCATAACAAATTAAGCCAATGAAATCTCCCATATTTTAGTGTTCTAAACAGACTTCACTGGGCTCAAAGTCCTTGGAGTGTCCTTGAGAACACGTTTTATTGCTTAGTTTCTTTGGGGTGAGTTTTTTTTTTAAAGACTAGACTTTGTAATGCAGCTTTCCACATAGTAGCAGTGGGAATTTGCTTTCCTTCTCTGTAACCAAATCAATTATAGGCCAAGTCAGGAGTATTTAAAAGACAATTTGTAACACAGCAAGGGATCTTGCTACTGGGCAGGCATGTAGCCAGGGGGGGCTAAGGGGGCTACAGCTCCACCCACCCCCCCGAAATTCTCAGGGTGGTCCGCGAGAAGGCCTTACTGGTACATTATTTAAACTGTTATGTTTATTCATATCATGATCTGATCACCATGCTCATTATATCCCACCTTCATGGGGTTATTGGGATAACAATACAAAAGATTTCCTAGGGTAAACCCTCTTCCACCCAGTCTCAGCCCCCCGAACCAAACTCAGCCCCCCGGAACCAAAATCCTGGCTACGGCCCTGCTACTGGGCAAAAGTATTAGAAGCCCCACTGGGAGTAGTCAAAATGCACCCAACCTTGAGGCTACCAATACCACACATAACAGTCTATTTCTGTCCCAGAACAGCTGTAGCCATAGAAAAAGTACTGTGAACCATTGAGGGCATCAGTATTGCTATATCTTAAACTGGAAAGGGGCTTTGCATCTTTAATGGTTTTGTAGAAAAGGGATTTTCAGTAGGTGTTACTTGTTATTTGGTTGATTGACAAGCAATCTGCTGAAAATAGTTCTTATCCACAGTCATTAGAAGTACAGAAATTATCTCTGGATTTCACTGCGGTTAACACTATCTTCTAGTGATAATGATGCATATAGAGGTGCAACAATGTCTTTGATGAGTAGCAGGCCTATCTCCTTGACACATGAGCCATTGTAGCCCACAAATTATGTCTACTATCAGGATTCGAGCTCGATTTATGAAACCCATTAATTAATTCAGGCTCTGGTCAAGAATTTGTGTGGTCACATTTGATTTAAATGTCATGGGGAAATCTGTGTTTAGTATTTATTCTGTTCCATGCTTAAGGCCCAGTAAACCTCTGCTCACTCCTTAATTTAACTGATAAGCCAAGTGTCCTTAAATTGGCATTAGGCTGAGCCTTTCCTCCAGTCATTATTAGCAGACAATTAAACTAAACTAAAAGACAACATATTTTGCAGATGTAACTGGAAAAGAAAGAGAATCTGCTCTGCATATTTACAACCATGAGAAGACTCTTGTTCTGCAGTCTATAGGATTTGGGAAGAGTGTTGATGTCCCGCTGTTGCCTAAACCAAGATTTAGCCTCACACCTACCAAAGTGTTGTGTTTGCCTCCAGGTATGCAACTGTACTTTAAGAAAATAGTACAGCCAAGTAATTCTTACCCACTCCTCCCCTCAAAATAGTTTTTGCAATGCCTATAAACCTCTAGAATTTCTTACTTTAAGATGTCTAGTTCAAGATTATTGAATTGTTTTATATAATTTATACATTTAGGTAGAATTTTCATTTTATAAATTGTAGGGTCACTCTATAATTGAAATATTTTTGCTTTTCCTAATCTTGAATATTAAAGTATTTAAGACTTTGAAAATAATGGTTATGAAGTATGCTAGATATATCTCCTATAGATACCTTCTTATCTTAAACCTACACCTGTTGATAGACTATATAAGCTAGCTGCCAATACCCCCCCCCCATTGTGCGACAAGAAGTTGCTGCCAATTGCGAGAGAAATACGTCTGCACATTATGAAAGCCACCCACTATATGGTTATTAGCTTCCTCCAAGTAGATGTAAATCAAGGAAACGTTTCATGAGAACCACCACTCCTCTAAATGTTCGTACAACAACAAGAAGAAATCCCGGTGGGTAACAAAATCAGGCAATTCCAATGAAATTGCCCCCCACAAGAGTCTTCCTCCAGGGGCAAAGTAAGAATGGGCAACTTGGATGTCCCTGAACAGATTTCCCATCACTGCTCACTTCCTTCTTTTCCTTAGGAACATTATAGCATGGGAAAAATCCTAGAAAAACATCACTCAGACCTAACTGTTCAGTTTCAACTCTTGCTACTTAATTATGTGTAATATTAATTATAGTTATTTTCTATGATATGTCCCTTGAATAAAGTGGTATACAAACATTATTACCTTTCTGTAAACTTTTCTTAGGTTGTGAATTTGGAAATCACCTGGTTAAGTAAGTAATAAAGCATTATCTTCTTAACATTCCATTACAGCAGTCGAATTAAAAACAATAGTTATATAAGGATCTAGTGGCACTGGCACCTTAAAAACTAACAGATTTATTGTCCAATAAGTATTCTTGACCAGTTCAGCAAATACATAAATTGTTGTCATGCTTTGGTTAAAAATTACAAAAACTCATGAAATATGGGCACAGATTAAAGCAAAACCAACACTGTGACTATCCTGTCAGTGTATACCGGTATTGAATTTTTGCCATATGTGTGTCCTGTGAACTGCCCTGAGTCCCCTTCGGAGTGAGAAGGGCGGAACATAAATACTGTAAATACATACATTCATACATTTGTCCATCTGAACCTCATTTCAGTTCATCCTAATCAGCTTGCATATTGAAGCTGACAAGTTTTGGTTTTGTTATAAGAAACAGCCAAACAGCTTTATGCCAATGAAGTAAAACTCAGTAACAAATACACATAGAGCCAGAAAGTATGTAAGAAAACTATAGTGACCATTCACAGTCCCAGTCATAGGAAATTGTCTTTGACAATTTTACTAATTTAACATCTGTATTCAGAAGAGAAAACCTTTATCTTTATTGACATCTAAATAAATAACATTAAAAAACCTCACCAAGCTAACTACAGACAATCCCCAAGTTACAAACAAGATAGGTTCTGTATGTTTGTTCTTAAGTTAAATTTGTATGTAAGTCAGAATAGAAGTCATATGTAAGTTGGAACTTGAGTGTAACTCCAGCCATGTATTTATGGGTACACCTCTGTGGTGTTTGTTTTGCTGCCTGAGCTCCTGTTCAGAAAACGTCACCTCACTTTCTGTCCCTGTAATGATTGGATTTTGGGGGGAAATTGCTTTTGTAGAAACGAAAGTTGGTGATAAAACTTCAATGGAGACACATTTTCCCCATAATAATTCTTTCAGGAGTGAATTTTCATCTCTGTTTTCTAACCACAATCGTAACTATGAGTTGTTTGTAAGTCAAATGCTTGTAACTCAGGAACTGCCTGTATATGTCCCAGTGTGTGGATGTAGAAATATTCACAATATCTTGATTTTAGCAGGTCTTTTTGAGGAGTAGTAGATCTTTATGTTGGCTCTGGATAATGATACCAGATTGGGGGAGACTGGTTTATAAATAGAATCGATGAGCAAAGCAAACTATCTTGCTCCATTTTCCCCTCTCTCTTGGCACTCTTTGGCAACATTTTCATTTTGGAAAGCCATTAGTACTTGATGGCAGTATTGTGATGCAGCCAGGTTCAAGCACTTCATAATTCCCAGTGTTTAGTGAGTCTTAAAAGGTGCTCATCAATAGCTAGCATGTACTCCTTGGTATTTATGCCATCTTATTTTGCTTCTATTGATTTTTACTTGTATTTTTCATAACCATATGGTACAAAATCATCTATATGGTACAAAATTATGTAATGCATTGGGTTCTATATATTAGGAAATCTGTTAGACATCAGTTTACATGCTGCATGGGAGGGAATTTTTGTCATTTGCTAATTATGGGGGCAATAATGTCTTTTAAAGGATTCCCTTTGAAAATCCAGAAGACGCTGTCCTTGTGAGGGCCATGCAACGCTCTCTAATGGAGTTCTCAACTGTGGACTGGGAGAAAATGCCTACCTCTGAAGAAAGACGTCTTGGCAGCCATCCAGAAAAAAGACCAGAGAAACTGACAATCAGATTCCGATAAGAGCATCTTTGCCTTGAAAGCTGAGCCCTTTAAGAGCCCATCTTTTGCTTTTACTCTTATTAAATGTTCTCATGACTCTCCGTTAATGACATTTCTGAGTGAAATTTGTCTTATAGCATGTCACCACTTCAAGAGGTAGTTCAGCACAGATGAAAAAGAGTTTAAAGCAGTGTTTCTCAAAGTGTGCTCCTCCGGATGTTTTGAATTTCAGCTCCCACAATTCCTAACAGCTGGGATTTCTGGGAGCAGAATTTTAGAAACACTGATTTAAAGTATAAAGCATTTTCTAAAGATTCAATGCATTTTTCACAGTTTGGTACCCAAACTATGGCCCAAAATTTCATAAGTTGGTATTGATATATACTAAAACAAATAATGTTGTATTTTAATGTTTTTATTGAGTTTTTTACATACATCATATTGGGATGAGAAAAATGCATTAAAATGAAGAGAGAGAAAAGAAAAAATAAAGACAAATATATATATAAGGAAATCTGGAAGTTTAGACTTCCAGTTTTTCCATTGTAGTTTTTGGCTTTCCATCGATTTCCCTCTGTCATCTGCCCCCCTTTTTTCTTTTAGTTGCCATGTAGAGTACTTTTATGCTAATTATTTTGGTTTTATTATCAACCTCTTTTCTTGTCTCACATAGTTACGTAATGGTGACCAATCTGTATTTTTCCTTTCGCGTCCCTTTGGATGTTTGTATAATAATTAAGTTAATTTATCAATGCTCATAATATCTATTCATTTAGATATCCATTCTTCTGAAGTAGGGTTTTCTTTTATTCTCCATTTCCTTGCATACACGATTCTAGCCACGCTCATCAAGTAGCAGAATAGTCTATCTCTGGTTTTGTCGATCACTATATCTAACATTACTAGAAGGAAGTATTTGGGTTTTAATTCCAGGTTCGTGTCGAATATTTAGCATGTCTACAGTTACACCACATGTGATGGAATGTTCCCACTTGTTATCTGCATTTCCAGCACTTGTCATGCATCTTTGGTTGTGGTAATTTCTGTGGTGTGGTGTGATGTACCATAATTTTATACCAGTTTTTCTTAATATCGGAGGCATATGTATAACTTTTGGTTCCAGATCTTTTCCCCATTTTTCTAGCTTTATTGAATGACCTATATTTCTTGCCCATTTTGTCATACATTCCTAAATTTGTGCAGTTTCCATTGTCCATTCCAGTAGTTTTTTTGTATAGTTTGGTTATCAATTTCTTCTCTGAATTCATCATTTTGTCTCAAAATGTTTTGTCTTTTGTAAATCCCAGTAATGTTTTAAGATGGACTCAGAAAATGGGGAAAACATGTCACAAAATTAATCTGTAAAGAACAATGTTGTCACTGATATAGGACATGCCACATATGGATGAAAACAAGAAAGAGCTTATTTTATTCTCATTTAGTCAATCTAGAGTTTTGAGGTTCAGCGCACCACTAGCTGATGGCAAAATTGCAATTTTGTAAGGTTGATTAAAACAATTATGAGCATTTAAAAGAAAGCAACCCAATTAGAAAAAATGAAAAACAGGAGCAGCTGATGCTCCAACCTACAACATTATTGAAAGAATGAAGTTTGAAACAAGTAAGGCCTAGAGATAGATACAATATGGTGCGAGAAGGGAAAATAAAGGTCTGCTAGTATAGTTGCATTGGATTTAACAGTTGAAAACATTGTAGCATATTGGACAACAGGCCTGGCTCCTTCTCTTAGAGTTCATCACACTATAGAACTGATGTCATTTGACATCACCTTAACTGCTATGGCTCAGTGTATGGAATCCTAGGATTTTTGGCTTGGTGGGGCAACAGCACTCCTTGGCAAAGAAGACTCATGGGAACTGTAAAACTAAAACTTCTGTGCATCAGGCAGTTAAAATGGTTTGAAATTTCTTCTGTTTTACTTCTGTAAAACTAAAACTTCTGTGCATCAGGCAGTTAAAATGGTTTGAAATTTCATTAATTTTACTGTGTAGATCCACCCTTATACTTAAGCTTAGATATATATTTCTGCTTGTACAAGAATACATGCTAGGGCAGTAATGTCATTAGATTCAGCGTCTTTAAGCTTACTTCCGCAGCCAACCAAGGTGTGTTTTAAAGATACAAGGTGATTACTAAAAAAGTTCTAACTCTGGCACTCATCACTCCAGTGTATTTTGGTGGTAGTCCCACAAATAGGCCCAGAGAGACCAATCTTGGGTAGACAGTCCTTCAAATAATCTAATCCTAAACTAAGATTTCATCATATTTAAAATGTGCTTGTTTAGAAACCCAAACACATACCTTTATAAGATGTTTATATTCAAACTAGATATTACATACTTTAGATTGACAACTCCTAAAACTATATAAGTCAAAACATTCCAGTATTTAAATATACTACTTGGTGACAGTATATAAGATTTATAGAAAGTGTAAGATGTTTGCTCCAAGTCCTCATAAGGACAGAAGGGAGACCACAGGTGAGAATTAATGAATTTTCCCTAACACCTAGTTCAGCACAACATATGAGTTAATTCCAACTGATAGCATTCTTCCATCAATTGTCTGGGGGATTACTGACATCAATGTCCCTTTGGTGGCCAAGGCAGCAACTCATGATAGCTACTCTTTGAAATGAATGCCACATCCCTGTTGCAACTGGCTCTGTCAATTAGAGGCCACATAAGAGGGTGCAGTTCACTACTAAAGTTAACACTCAAGCAGGAAACTTTACTAAGGATGGAATTACACCAGACACTACTTGTAGTAGTTATCTTGTGAGCAAATATAATAAAAATATTTATTTCACAGATCATGCTAAAGATAGAACAACATATTTGATATTACTAATATTTAACAGATATTCTTGTATATTGACAAAATATTGTGAGTAAATATTGTAAAACTTGGGGATTATAAAATGTTATAATCTCTTATTTCAATGAATATACCATATATTCCGGAATACTGGGTGACTAGGACTATAAGACAACCCCCCACGGTCGTCATATACTCTCTCCCATGGTGTATATGACTCTTAGAGTAAGAGAGTAGATGAGAGTAGATGCGGAGTCATATTAAATGGTGAGTATATCTCTCTGTATTTTGTGATAAGTTGGCCCCTCCTCCGCCTCAAATTCCACGTGAGCAGCTGCCAAACTCCCAGCTGAGACAGATCACAGCAGCCAGGAATGAATATGCAGTGGAATGAATATCCAGCATATGCAGTGGCAATAAATATGCAACTATGGCTCTGTGAACTAAATACAGACTTTCTCCAACTGCATGTGTAGGATGGCATGGGGAACTATGGGGAATTTGGAGTAGAGTAGCATCTCCGCAAACACTTTGTCCTAGGCAGAGCAAGAAGGCATGAAACAGAAGTGTAACTGCTGAAGGAAGCGGTAAATGAGAATCTTACTACTCTGTATAGTATCTGTCACTAGGCTGTAGATCAGTGGTTCTTAACCTGTGGGTCCCCAGATGTTTTGGCCTTCAATTCCCAGAAATTCTAACAGCTGGAAAACCCGCGGGTATTTCTGGGAGTTGTAGGCCAAAACAGCTGGGGACCCCCAAGTTGAGAACCACAGCAGATAAACAAAAGGTTACATGTACTTGGAACTTACCACTTGATAAGATGCCTCAGATCCTTGCAATAGTTGAATCCACCCAATTGGTTACTGCAATTGCCAAGATCCTACATTTATTAAGATCAAGCTAGTATTTATAATTTAACACAGTGTCCCCTGGCGTACTTAATGCAATATTCACATATCAGTGAATACTTCTCTTTAGAATTATTTGGATCCAAACTGTTTCTTAAAATGAGTGACTAAATGAGCAATCACTTAACTCCAGCTGCTTTGCTCTACTGCATGATACAAGCTATCAAGTATTTGTCAAATGTAGAAAGCAAGAAAGGATTGCTTTTACCCCTTTTTATTTGGATTGCTTTTATCCCATTTCCTGTAAATTTGAGAGACCTAGTAAATCTTCACTCTCAAACATAAGGATCTGTGAAGATGAAGATATAAACCTATATAATAGGTAGTAATAATGGTTGCCCCTAGAGTAGATCTATTTTTACGATTGTCTGCTAAAGATAGAAATTTCACATATTCAAGATATAAATAGAAGTGCCTCAATCCCTTGGCCACACTTCTGTCTCCAACCCTCAATATCCAGTTTTCTTGGTGAAACAAATCTCTTTGACCTTAAGACAGACACTTTGTAAATATTATTTGAAAAGTCAGGATTTTAGCGATGCTTTCAACAACAAAAAGCCAGTGAGACGTCTTGCCAAAGTGTAGCAAGACACTGGTGTGCCAGTTTAATCCAAGAGACTCTACTGTAAACACATTGTAACCCCATCTATTTAGTTTTCAAGATGTCACAAGACTAACTTTTTGGTTAATGTAAAACCAACACTTCTTGGCCATGGTGGTAAATGCCTTGGTTACATCCAGATTGGATTATTGCAATGCACTCTATGTAGGGCTGCCATTGAAGATGGCTCGGAAACTTGTGCAAAGATCAGCAGCCAGGCTTTTAACTGGAGCTAATTATAGAGAGCCTATCACACCTCTATTCAAGCAGCTCCACTGGCTGCCGATCAGCTTTGGGCCCCAATCCAAAGTGCAAGTTATCATCTACAAAACCCTTAACAGTTTGAACCCTACCTATCTTTGTGACTGCATCTCCCCCAATGAAATGGCACAGGCTCTACGATCTGCCAGGTAGGCCCTTCTCTCACTCCCACCACCATCACAAGCATGGGTGGGGATGAGGTGAGGATGAAGGCCTTCTCGGTGGTGGCCCCCCAATTTTGGAACGCCCTCCCCAAGGAGATTAGGCAAGCCCCCACAGTGTCCACTTTTAGCAGGGAACTGAAAGCTTGGGTGTTTCAGCAAGCATTCGAGAATGATTGGTCCGATTTATAAATACCCAGTCCCTAGATAACCAGATAGGACTTTGCTCTTTACCCCACCCAATTCCATGGCCCTGTAGTTTTCTGTTTTCACTTTCCCTTTTGATAACTGGGTCATGACCATTTTAGTAGCCCTGGATCTGGATTTGAGTATTGATTGGATGGGGTTTTGATGCTAATGCTTCATACGTTTATGTCTCTTTGATTTGTTTTTAATTGCATTTTTGTTTGATGAATTGTTCATTTATTGTCTTCTGAACAATGGTCCCATGTAAGCAATCCCGAGTCCCTTCGGGGAGGTGGTGGCAAGGTATAAGAATAAAGTTATTATTATTTAAAATGTGATCTTTTATAAGTGAGACTGTTAAACCAATTTAGCTAGAAAGAGATAGTTTAAACAAATTAAGACAACACTGAATAGCAGCACTCTTTAATAGAGACAGACATGTAGTAAAAATTCATTTTCAAAACCTAGGTAACAACCCTGCACTTTTTTTTACCTTCAGCTCTTGCAGCATACGTAGTAACACAATTACAGCAGTTATTGGAACTATACTTTATCCAAAGCTGAAGATAATTTTAACCTAGATACATTGCTCTGACTGAATATAAGACATTTTAATTTGCACTCAACTTTCTTTTAGCTTCCACAAAATGTTGTTGCTTCACATAGGTGCAATCACAGGTGACTATGGTATTATAATTTTAGCCAGATGGTTAATTGCTTGCCCTCACAATCTAGGTTGGCATAATGCAGCTGAAGTGGACAAACAAGCTAACATATGGTGGTCCGTAAAATATATTGGAGTGAGATTTGTAATCATAACTCATGGTCTGTATGTGTAATGAACCTAGGGTTTAGAGGACATCTCCAAAAAGCGTTGTTCACTCTTCCGATTCTTTTGGTTTTGCAATTGCAATATCTTCTAAATTAGTCTCCTCTTCAAAGACACTGTCAGCTTGAGGAATGGCTGCAGATGTCTCTTTGCTTGGAATCATCTGTTCAGTTCTGTCTTCACCACAATTTAGTTCTTCTTCTTTACTATCCCCAGATTCAGACACCAACTGTTCTTCACTTGCTAAAGCTGATTCTGTGGCTTGAACTGCCTCTGCAGAAGAAAACCATGCAGACATAGCATGAAAATTACAGAAAAATAGCAATCAGAAATCAGTAACTGTGCAGGAAGCTATTTGTGAAATCATCACATGAGAAGACTCAGAAAGAGTCTGAATGAACATAGTCTAGAGTCTATTTCATAGCCTACTACTCTGTGGCAGTGTGGGCAACAAAGTTACTGCTCTTTGCTACCACGCTGCATCTGGAAAGATCCATCCAGCAGAACTATTTACACACTGCTCAAGTAGAAAATGGAGACCACTTGACTGCTCACTATGAAGTATTTGCAGATAAAATTGCTCATTTTCACTCTGACTTGGATGCTGTAGTTGGTACAGTTCCAGAGGATACAAAGTTGGCTCTTGTTTCTCTAATGTTATTGGGCATTTCTCAATTTGTGGAGCCTGAGGATGTGGACAGGATTCCTGGAGAGATTAGAGCCACCACATGTGTACTAGATCTTTGTCCCTTCTCGCTCATAAAAGAGGCCAGAGGAGGATGGGTGGAAGGGGTTAAAGGGGTAGTCAATGTCTCCTTACAACATAGCAGGGCTCAACTTCCTAAAAGGATCAATTGTTAAGCTCTTGTTGAAAACCCTGAAACCCTCCATAATGGCTAAGGTGGAAATGGAGTTATTCTCTGAAATATGATCAGGATTCTTCCCTTCTTATATACAAAAACAGGAATACTTTTTAGCAATGTCCTGAATACTCTCTTTCAACTTCCACTGTTAGGGATATGATGGGAATGCTATGATAATGGTAACAAGGCATCCCCACCTCTCTTTTGCATGTTTTCTTCTTCCTTCCTTTCTTTGGCAGCTTCCAGCTCCAGCTTCTCATGGGCCTCTTTTAGCATCTTGCATACTTTTTTGTGTGCAAACCAGTGCATTTTTTGGCAGTTCTGATCACAGTAGATCACCTAAAAAAAGAGAGACAATACGAGTACATGTAATTATTTTGATATGAACGCAAGAAGCTGTTTTATGAAGAGTTGGTTCATCTAGTTTGGTATTGTCAACTTTGACCAGCTGCAGTTCTCTAGGACATTAGGTGGGATTTTTTCCTAGCCCTGTCAATAAATTCTCAGTGGTCTCTCAGTGAAGTATTACCCAGGATGGACCCTGCTTTTTTCTGTAATCAGATGAGAATGTAGTCTAACAGAAAACAATATACCCACATTTGAATGGTCCAGGGTTTGTCTTTTCATTTCTAGGGAAAATTAGAATTCTAAATAAGTAGCTTAAATCTGTAAGTATAATTCTACTGTTCTGTATTTGCTCATTCAGTGCAAAACAACTAGCAGTTACGTTTATTTTTGCATTAAGTATTCCAGCTTATTTTTCAAAGTAAAGGATAATATGGCAACTTTCAATATGAAGGCTATGGCTATGTGACTTACTAAAATTTGAAACCTTTAGTAGCATTTACCTGTATATTCTTACCATTTTGCATACTGAACATCTTTTGGCTGCACCTTTTTCCCCACATGCTGTACAAAATTCAGCCTCCACAAATCCCATTTGTCCAGTTATGGCTTGTGTTAGGACAGAAAAAGCTGTAGGATCAGATCCCTAGGGATGCAAAGAAAAGGAAAACATTTAATCAGAATGCAGCAAAAAAAGGCTCCATAAACATATAGACACTTACCGCAGTCAATTAGAAGTGGTTTTACAGTATTCAAATTCCAGATTTAGGAGATAAATTTATCTTCAATGTGCACTTTAGCACTTTTAGAACTTTATGTTCTTTGCCTTGTGTATGTGGGAAATGAAATGGGGATTATTTTTCTTCTTCTTTCGGATATTAACTTTGGATATTAACTTTGGTTATTATTCTAAGTGTGAGGGACACTAGTTGTTACCGTTATACAATGATTTGTACATATTGCCAAAGATGCCCAGTGAAGGATAAAGCAATTTCTGGAGGAAGGTTGTAGGATGCTTACTATATTGAAGGGACTACAAACATGTCCTCTATAACAAAGGAAGCGTAATAAGCCTAATTATCTGAATGCCATGCAAGAAAGGTGCTGTAAATGTTTATTGCAGATGAATAAAAATAGAAGAACTTTTAAAAAATCTTCCTACAATTGATGCAAATCCAATTTTCCCCTAGTTTGAAATTGTACAAATATTGGTTGCCGTGGAAGCAATTGAAACAGAAATGTATAGATTTGTTTGAAAAGTTTGCAGAAATAGCTTACATCTTTGTCGAAGCACCAACATCTTCACCATCCTTGCAGGCATGTCAGAAAGAAAGGTTCCATCAGATTCCCCCTCCTGTATACTATTTTCATTTTTATATCTATACTGAAGTAAGAATTTATAAATGAAATACAAAGATACATATCTGGGTGTTGTTTGTGTGTAACACCAAGCCAAGGTTTGCTTTCACCATGGTTTGTAATGAGCAAAAGAAAACAATGTGTTGCAACAATTCCTAGACAGTCTTTCCCAGCCTGGAAAGCTTGAGAAGCAAAGATATTCAGGAAATTGCTAGAAGGTGAAGGTGAGGGGAATATGTTTTTAAAAACTGGCACATAGAGCCAGCTAGCCAGCAGAGTAGTAATTTCCTACTTCTTTTGCCTTGTTTCATCTACTGCTTTGGAAGGAGCTAGAACATGATGTCAAAATAGAAATATGATAGGATTCTTTGCTTGGATATAGATAACCATGGTTAAAGCAATTTGGGATTCATATACCTACATTCAACATCAATCACATCTTTTCATAATGGTTTTTGTAGGAGAAAAATAAACCATGGTTCCTTGGTAGGATATATTTCAGCACAATAAGTAAAGGTGAAGGTTTCCCCTAATATTAAGTCTAGTAATATCCGACACTGGGGATGGTGCTCATCTCCATTTCTAAGCCAAAGAGCCGGCATGGTCCATAGACACCTCCAAGGTCATGCAGCCAGTATGACTGCATGGAGTGCGGTTACCTTCCCACGTAAGTAGTACCCACACTTGCATGTTTTCGAACTGGTAGGTTGGAAGATGCTGAGTCTAACAGCGGGAGTTCACCCACTCCCCGGATTCAAACCGCCAACCTTTCAGTCAGCAAGTTCAGCAGTTTAACCCGCTGTGCCACCAGGGGCCCCATACTGCCCTTTTGTAGGGCTGTGTGACTGCCCGTGGACCCGTTACGGCATCCGCTGTCCTGGTGTGCCACCCCTTGGGGGTGCTGGGAATGCATTCGGAGCCATGGACGTCCCGGAGGTCCCCATGGGGCCCCCGACTCCCCGATCTGACTTCCCCCTCTGACCCCCATCCCTTCCCCTTTACCCTTCTTGCTGTCTGTGATTCTATGTATTGTTTTTTTCTTAATTCTTGTAAACTGCTCCGAGCCTTCGGGGAGTGGCGGTATAGAAGTTTGAGGTTAATAATAATAATAATAATACTCATACAAACCAAAATTAAGCTAAACTAATCCTGACTTTGCATTGTAGTCAAACGATTAATATGGATACAGCATCTGTTTCAAGCATTGATTCATGGATAGGTCAGCCCATTTTTTGGGGTCAAAAACAAATTCAACTTATTCACGAGTACATACAATAGGGTCAAAGCACAGAGAATAATGGCACTGAACAAAAGACACTCACAATTTCAACTGGAGCGATACTTCTCACTAGCTGTTGGAGCAAGGTAGCTTCACAGTAAGGAAATTTTCGAATACATTCTCTGATGAACTTCTCTTGATACACCGGAAAGCCATCTTTATCTCTGCCTTTTAGTATGCTGGAATTATTAAAATATGAAAGGTCATGCTAAGACTATTGAAAAAATCCCTTCCCTTTATACTTCACATGCCTTCCTTTATTATATATAATACATCATCTAAAAAGGATTTATTGTTCCAATAGGGTATCTCTAGTATCAAAAAGAAAATGCACAACATGGAAAATGTACTTATAAATTTAAATATACTTTATATGAAATTACAGAAATGAAATACATTTTCTATGTTGTGCATAGCAGAATCCTTTTATACAGCTACAAAAATGATGGCATCTTTAACTGTAGCTATTTGAAATATTCTGAATGTCAAGGGTTCACCCTACCCCCAAGATCTCTAAAAGTCCTCTGAATGCAGAGGGGATTGATGGCCATGCATAAATATGTAAAGCAGAGGTGATCACACTTTTTCAGCATGCGAGCTACTTATAAAACAACCAAGTCACAATGATCTACCTAGACAGATGGCCACCCAGCCTCTGTTTAAAAGCCTGCTAAGAAGGAGCTTCCACCACACTCCTAGGCAGAGAGTTCCACTGCTGAACAGATCTCATAGTCAGGAAGTTCTTCCTAATGTTCAGGGGGAATCTCCTTTCTTGTAGTTTGAAGTCATTGTTCTGCATCCTAGTCTCCTTGCTCTCACATATTTATACATGGCTATCATGTCTCCACTCTGCCTTCTCTTATTCAGGCTAAACATGCCCAGCTCTTTAAGCCGCTCCCCATTCCCACTTGCCTCAAACAGACAAGAGTTCTTTCTCCCACCCTGGACATCATTCCAGAAATATATAAACAGGCAGTAATCAGCCAGGCCTTGAAGCTGCAAGGCCATTCAATGCTAAAAAAGGTGGCCAATGGAACATTCAAACCTGCATCCAACAGACAAGAGTTCCTTCTCCCACCCTGGACATTACTCCACAGATATATAAGCATGTAGTCAGCCAGGCCTTGAAGCTGCAAGGACATTCAATGCTAATCAAGGTGGCCAATGGAACATTCAAACCTGCATTCAACAGACAAGAGTTCCTTCTCCCACCCTGGACATTACTCCACAGATATATTAACATGCAGTAAGAAGTCAGACCTTTCAGCTGCAAGGCCATTAAATGCTGATCAATGTGGCCAAGCAGATGAACTTGCTGCCGGATTTCTGTGGGGCGCTTCTCCCTCAGGGCTTCCTCATGCTGCCCCTGAGGCGACTCCCCCGCCTCCATCCACAGTGTGGCCTGAGGAGGAGGGAGGGAGAAGAAGAGGGCAGCAGAGCAAAGGAGGGGGCGGGCACCCCACAGAAATCTGGCTTGCGATCGACCAGCTCGGGGACTGCGATCGACTGGTTGATCGTGATCGACTGTGAGCAGCCCTGATGTAAAGGGAAGTCATAGAGAAGGGGGAGCAAGCTTGTTTTCTATTGCCCTGGTGACAAGGATGTGGAACAATGGCTTCAAACTACAGGAAAGGAGATTCCACCTGAACATGAGGAAGTACTTCCTAACTGTGAGAGCTTTTCAGCAGTCAATCTCTCTGCTCTGGAGTATGGTGGAGGCTTTTAAACAGAGGATGGATGGCCATCTGTCGGGGGTTATTTGAATGCAATTTCCTGCAGGGAGTTGGACTGGATGGCCCACGAGGTCTCTTCCAACTATATGATTCGATGAGCTGCAGATTCTGAGATAGAGCTCAAGTATGTTCCAAAAGAACATCAATGGAAAGCTACTGGATGATGCCAGAAAGAAAGACTTTAGTACAACCAGTTATTTTGAGAGAATCATAGATTCAGATTCATTCATGTTAAGACCATACCTTTTAATTAATCCATCCAATTTATCTTCTCGTTCCTTAAGAAACAGAATGCATTTCTGGAAAATGCAGCTAATGTAGTGCATTTTCATTGCTAGTACTTCATTCATATCTCTCTGCTTCATGCACTTCTCACAGATCAGATCCAACACCTTGTAGCATTTCTGCATTGCTTCCTCTTCTGCCAGAAGTGGATTTTCTTTCACCAGTAGCACTATCTATAGGAAGCATGAACAAAAATGGCAAAATAGCAGCATATGTATTATAAGATTTGATTGTATAAAATAAATCTTTCTTTGAACAACATTGAAAAACAAAAAAAAGAAACCAAGACTAGCCACGTTCTTAAACTACAGGGCTTCAGAGGATCTATCCCCAGAGATAACATTGCCACAAACACCCCAAATAGCCTCAGTTTGATACACACACCTCAAAGACGTTTTGTTTAGCAGAAGCAGTATAAAGGAAAGTGGGTTCCCTGGGACTACAAAGACAAGCATCCATTGTTACCGTAATACAAAAGTTTTGAATGTCACTAGAAATAAATTTAGTTCAATGTATCAATATGAATTCAAAGCTAGGTAGTTTCACAAACACAAATAAAGTCATTGCTATACAATACAATAAAATATTTTTGGCCACATAATGAGAAGACGGGAAAGCTTAGAGAAGACAATTATGCTGGGGGAAAAGGAAGGAAAAAGGAAGAGGGGCCGACCAATGGCAAGACGGATGGATGGTATCCTTGAAGTGGCTGGCTTGACCTTGAAGGAGCTGGGGGTGGTGGCAGCCGACAAGGAGCTCTGGCGTGGGCTGGTTCATGAGGTCACGAAGAGTCGGAAGTGACTGAACGAATGAACCACAACATAGAATAAAACACAAGACTATTACATTAACAATAAAAAGATGAATGTAAAAAAGACTGAGTAGTAGATGATGAGTAAAGATGAGTTCGAGGCCTGGCCAGGTTGGGGTGAGTGCTTGACCGACTGTGTAGCTTGTTGTCGACCTTTGCAACCCGAAAGACAGTTGCGTCTGTCAAGTAGGAAATTTAGGTACCACTTGAGTGGGGAGGATTAATGTAATTGATTTACAAGGCCTTAAAATATCCAGGAAATACACACAAAAGGAGTGAAGGAATGCGACAGCTCCTCCTGGCAGCCAGAAAAGCAGGAATGTTACATTGCCTCTATGTACGTCTTATATGTTGTATGTCAAATGGGATTGAATGTTTGCCTGTATATGTGCATTGTGATCCACCCTGAGTCCTCTGCGGGGTGAGAAGGGCGGAATATAAATGATGTAAATAATAAATAAATAATAGAACTCCAAATCTACAAACACAAATAAAGCCTTTGCTTTACTAAGGATGAATAAAGATATAAGAAGAATTATTGTGTATGAGAAGGGGAGTCAATTCATCTTTCAAGAGAAGAATAAGAACATTCTTTTTTACTGTGAATGTAACAATCATATGCTTTATTCTATAACAATGGCTTTATTTATGTTTGTGGATTTGGAGTCTACTCATCCTTGGGAAAGAAATAAGAACGATTATTGTGTATGAGAAGAGGAGTCAATTCATATTTCAAGGGAAGAATAAGAAAATTATTTTTACTGTGAATGTAACAGTCTTACATTTATAGTGTAGCAATGGCTTTATTTGTGTTTGTATGACTACCTAACTTTGAATTCGTATTGATACACAGAACTAAATATATGTTTAGTGACATTCAAAACTTTTGTATTAGTTTAGTAGACTCTGCCCAGATAAGATAGTAGAGTTTTGATTACAACTTCCAGAATCACCCATCAGGTCTGGCCAGAGAATTCTGAGAATCATAGTCCAAAAATGCACTTGTTGTTGTTGTATTTTTATTTTGCCATTCTCTCACGAATGAGCCTCAAAGCGATGAACAAAACAGAAAAAAACAAAACCACATAATACAGATAACCAGATCATCCCCTCCAATGCGACATATAAATCAGTCCACACATTGCATAAACACAGATTACACACATATAAATAGCACAAAAATAACCACATCATCATTAAAATCCCTGTGCCTCAAGCCACTGAGATTGTCCTAAAACATTAAATTAAGATCTCAAACCTCCAAGTCTTTCCAAAGCTCAATAAAAGAATCTTGTAACATTCACGTGCTTCAGGAAATCAGCCCTAAGTAAGAACAAGTTCTTGTTTATGGTGGAGATAACACTTTCCTCCTACATGGCAATCTTGAAGGGTTTTAACACAAGGCCTTTTTAACATATTTATGTATTTATCCTATTTATATCCCGCCTTTTTATACCCAGAAGGGAACTCAAGGGGGCTTTACATATAGGCAACTATTCAGTGCCTTTGAAAAACATACCATTAAAATATATTTAAGTTAAAATTTTAAAATTAAAATTAATGCACATTAAAACATATAAAAACATTGCATTAACTATTAAAATCACATCATCCACAATTGTAATCTGGGGCCATTCCAACAATCACTGTACATATTCTGTAGCGGATACTGTACTATAGTTAATCTCCAAAGGCTTAATCCCAAAACCAGGGGTTTTTTTTCTTTCTGAAGGCCAGCAGGGAGAGGACTGCTCTAATATCACCGGGGAGGGAGTTCTACAGCTGAGGGGCCACCACTGAGAAGGCCCTGTCTCTCATCCCCACCAGTTGCGCCTGCAAAGGAGGTCGGACAGAGAGCAGGGCCTCTTCAGATGATCTTAATCTCCGAAGTGGTTCATAGGAGGAGATACTTTTGGGGAGGTAAGTTGGGCCAAAACCATTTAGGGCTTTATAGGCTAAAGCCAGCACTTTGAATTGTGCTTGGTAGAAGACTGGCAGCCAGTGGAGCTGACATAGCAGGGGGGTTGTATGTTCCCTGTATGCTGCTCCAGTGAGCAACCCCACTGCTGTCCACTGGACACACTACTGTGTTGTGTGAAAATGAGTTGTTAAAGTCCCAACAAACTTGCCTAGATAATGGAATAGCACTATCTAATGCAGGACATGATCTCACCTCATTTTGAAGTCTTATATTTCATAGGTTCAATATGTCACTGGAAGAATGACCTCATTTAGCAACTTTCGCATTTTCAGGCCATAACCAGGAAAGTAAAGACAAAGTTTAAAAAAGGCACTTTACCTTAACAGGATGTAAATTGGTAGTTGTAATGATCTTATGCAGAGGTCCAGCTAACTTTACAGGCAATTTAGGCTCTTTGTCTAGTCCTTGTGGTTTTGTATAATAGTCTAGTCTTTCCCGAGGGAAGAAATTGTTGATAACTGTCACACAGTCATGCTGACCTACAAGGAGAGAACAGTATGCCTTTATGAAAATGGGAGGAAGAAACCCGAGTCAGTAACACATACAGCTGCCCAAGCACAGATTATATTTGGAGATACTGAAGTGTTTTTGTAGTAAATTCCAATAAGGAACAGAGCAGAAATATCACCCTCCCCGAGCTTCAAAGATGGGTATTTTTTAAAGGTTTGAAGATCACGGTGTGAATAGATCTAAACAACTATCCTGTTCAGTGTCTAAAGAACATTGTCAAGATACATTTCAGGCCTAGTTCTAAAATTATCTCCACATTTACAAGCTTTAGTTGGTTTGTTCTAATTCACTCTTCAACTCAAACAATAATAATGTACCCTAAAACCATATCCAGGTGGTGATAGTAACCAAGAAAATATTGCATCCTTCTGGAAAAAATTGTATTTAAAATCTGAAGACTTCAGATTTTCAAGTTTAAGTACAACCAATACAATAATATTATTATTGCATGATCTCAAAGAAATGATTCAGGTATATTATTCCATGGACTCAAAGAAATGATTCAAAACCATTCTTCCATTTACCCACAAAAGCAGCCATCTGGGCTGCTGTTCTTCCCACCGAGTTCACAACATCCGTATCTGCTCCAGCCTCTAGCATCATCCAGGCAATTTCTTTGTTGCCTATATACAAAAGAAGGCAGAAGTTATTTTAATATATTTCTGAATCTTTAAAAATCCTTATCCAAGTACATTTTTATGGTGAATTTCCCCATCCTTAATCTAATTAAACCTTTCAGAACTTCATAAAATTGCAGTTTAGGCTGCTGTCACTGAACATTAGTCATATAAAAGCTCTGTTCCATAAAGAGTGAGGCCACTAGTCCCTCTAACTCAAATCTGCCTACACATGGTCTAACAATCATGGTTTCAGGCAGGAATCTTTCTCATGTTTCCTTGGATATGGTGGGAATTTAACCCAGGGCTATATGCAAGGAAGTTAGTAAGCAATTAACTCTTGTCCAGTTCCAGTTTGCTTTCTTTTCTGGACACTGGTTTAGAATAAACTGACCATATTCACCCATAATAATTTCAAGTTATTCTTCATTCTGGATCATTGTATTTAAACCCATCCCTACATTCAAACCAGAATTGGAATCCAAACATGGCTTGTTGCTTCTCCATTCAAATCAGAGTTTGTTCTTGATTTATTTGCTTATCTGTCCACTGTGAAATGAAAGCTGAAAAAACTGGGAGGAGAGACTGTCAGTTTTGCAGGAAGACAA
This sequence comes from Anolis apletophallus, assembly GCA_030556195.1. Classification (NCBI taxonomy): domain Eukaryota; kingdom Metazoa; phylum Chordata; class Lepidosauria; order Squamata; family Anolidae; genus Anolis; species Anolis apletophallus. The sequence goes on from JARBWK010000008.1 coordinate 45,974,938, forward strand.
TGACAAGCCCATTCTGAACAAATCTTGCCAATGAAGCTACATGACCTTCAGCACAAGTCTCGAGGTCACACAACAGACACTGACACAGCCAGGATCGGAGGGGCTGAGTTTGCGAGGGGGGGCTGAGACTGGGTGGAAGAGGGTCTACCCTAGCAAATCTTTTGTATTGTTATCCCAATAACCCCATTAATGTGGGATATAATGAGCATGGTGATCAGATCATGATATGAATAAACATAACAGTTTAAATAATGTACCAGTAAGGCCTTTTCGGACCACCCATTTCGGGGCAGCCCCCCTTAGCCCCCCCCTGGCTACATGCCTGGACACTGACAATAACTTTCTGATTATATACAGTAGAGCCATGGAATTAATTAGTCTAAAGCTTTAAGTCAGTCTCTGCTGACCAACACAATGTCAGTTTTAAGGCTATTCTATAAAGTAATCTCTTTTACATAGACCATGTTGGCAAATGAGTTTTTCCCATGTCAGGAGCAACTTGAGAAACTGCAAGTAGCTTCTGGTGTGAGAGAATTGGCTGCCTGCAAGGACATTACCCAGGGGACACACAGATGTTTAATGTTTTTCCATCCTTGTGGGAAACTTCTCTCATGTCCTCGCATGGGGAGCTGGAGCTGATAGAGGGAGCTCAACCCACTCTCCCTGGATTTGAACTGCTGGCCTGTTGGTCATCAATCCTGCTAGCACAAGGGTTTAACCTACTGCACCACTGGGTGCTCCCTGGCAACAAGAGATGTACCTTAACACAATGCCACATCAGGGAAGACTACTTTATAGTTTTTGCTTAAAGATAAGGCAGTTAAAAAAATAAAAACTGTTCTCTATTAAAACACATTTCTTGAAAGTAGACTACGGCCAACCCAACTGATTTAAAGGCTTAATTTTACTTTCATTTTTAAACCAACCTAACTTTGACCACAGGCTTAGTAATTAAAGTGTGAAACCATTAAACATCAATTTGAAAACCTTATCCATGGTGTAGCCTGCCCATTTGTCTACTTAGGGGCAATTCCATGTTAGTAATCTGTACGCTATAAAGTAGTCCTCCAGATATGTTTTATGTAAACACCTTCCCACATCTCTGGTTAAGTATAAAAAATAATGTTACATTTAATCATTGTCAGTTCTCTAATGGCTCTAAGAACCACTGAGTGAGCACAGATGCAAAATTCCAGCAGATGCCATCCTATATATTGCCAACATCATCCATAAGGGACATATTTATTTCAGTGTATTTCTTTACACTCTTTCCCTCACCATCTAAAAAGACTTCCAGAGTAACAATGAAATCAATATCAAATGTGACAGCCACTGCCCATAGGATCAAAATCTAAAATAATAACACAAAAGGAAAAGCAAGACTGAAGGAAATGTTAACCTACATTTCCATTTTAATTAGTTATAGATGAAATGAAACATACCAGCATAAATCAAATTACTAATTGCAACTCATGCTGACTCACTGAAAAAATAGGAGCTTGGTAAGTTATCACTTAAATAAATTGCAGGGATTCAACACATCTATGGTAGTTCAAACTAACAATATGATTTTAGACAAAACCAGAACTGGGCCTGATTAATTATTTCTGTAACAAACATGGCATTTTACAATATAATGTTAAAATAGCACTGGAGAACACTGCATACACAACAGGAAAGCTGCAAAACATAAATAAAAGACTGTGATATCATTTTTGCCCATACAAATTTACAGTCTTAATTTTAGAAAGACAGACCTTGCCAGCAATTCAACAAACTTTTGGCAGATACAGACATCCCTCCACATTTGAGATTTTGACTTTTGTGGATTTGATTATTCACAGATTTGATTTAAAATGTTATCTTGGATTCTCTAGGTCAGTGGTTCTCAACCTGGGGTCCCCAGATGTTTTTGGCCTTCAACTCCCAGAAATCCTAGCAGCTGGTAAACTGGCAGGGATTTCTGGGAGTTGTAGGCCAAAAACATCTGGGGACCCCAGGTTGAGAACCACTGCTCTAGGTCAATGGTTTAGTCCTCCTGAAGTTTTGGACTTCAGTTCCCACAATTCCTAACAGCTGGTAAGCTGGCTGGGACTTCTGGGAGTTGAAGTCCAAAACAACTGGGGGACCAAAGGTTGGGAACCTCTGCTCTAGGTCAACCAGTGTGACTCTATGGTCAACTTGCTCCAACCATGCTAGAGAAACTAGAGATTTCTAGAGAGAAACTAGAGATTTCTAGAAATCATTAAATACTGTAACGCCCTCTACGTTGGCCTTCCTCTGTCGGCGACCCGGAAGCTCAAGCTGGTGCAGAACACTGCCGCCCGACTCCTGTCTGGTTCTCCAGCAGGTTGTCACATCACACCTGTTTTGCAGGATCTGCACTGGCTTCCAATTGAGCACCGGATCACCTTCAAAGTGTTGGTACTCACCTTTAAGGCCTTACATGGCCTGGGGTCAATGTACCTGAGGGACCATCTTACCTCATATTGCCCTATGAGATCACTGCGATCAGAAAATACCAACTTACTGACAATTCCCTCTGCTAAGACATTCAGGCTGACGACTACTCGCAGGAGAGCGTTCTCGGTAATTGCTCCAACGTTGTGGAACGCTCTCCCGGCCGAGACGCAGGCCCTTCAAGACCTCCTGCCTTTCAGGCGAGCATGTAAGACATTTCTTTTTCTGCAAGCTTTCGGCCCATAAGACGCTTTAGCGTGTCAGCCTGTCCACTGATTCGATCATTGTGTACACTGTATTATCCGGTGCGTTTGTTCCCCGCACATCATGCAGAGTTTTAATCTATGTTTTTAGGATGTTTTTAGTATATTTTAGAGTCTATAATGTGCTTTTAAATACGTTTGTATCTGACTTGTTGTGAGCCGCCCTGAGCCACCCGGGAGTGGCGGCCTAGAAGTCCGACTAATAAATAATAAATAAAATAAATCATTCAGTGTGATACTGTGATCAGCTTTCAGCAGAAGTTGACTATAGAGTCATGCAATGAAAGTAAACCTACCAGAAAGACCAGCAAACATCAGGGCAGTATATCCATGTTCATGTTCATTGCAATTTACATCAGCTCCATGTCGCAACAGCAGTTTGCACATATCAACTTTCCCCTTGTATGCTGCATGCATAAGAGGAGTCATGCCATGCTAATTAGGAGAGAAACAGATGCAAAAGTGTCAAAATATATCTATTTATTTTGCTTCAGCCATATTTCAGTATCAATGGGAATGGTACTATTGATATGGGCTGGAGGGAAGGGGACAAATTAGGACATGGGCTTGATATGAAAAGGTAGGACGGTTTTGTAATTCCATAATATGATAGTATTGTCATGGGCTCACTTGTTACATTACTTCATGAGAATATTCCCTGAACTACAATTTCTCACAGCAAACCTTTGTATGTGTTCAGCTTTAATTACTCTATGTAAGCTTATAATTAAGAGAAAGTTTTAGCTTATCGTCTGTGTGGACAATTGCAATCCTTTTTTCTAATGCATACTTAGACTGAGGATTACAGTACTAGGAAATAAACCCTTTCCACTTAAAGTGTTTGTATAAGAGAAAATATGTCTGGAATAATTAGACATATTCAATCTAATTGCTGTATCTACGATTAGAAAAGTCATTCCACCTAGATCAGAGAGTTAAGCAATTATAACAGAGCATCTGCACAACAGCAATATTAAAGATTTCAAATTGTGTCTTTTCAAAAGGCAGAGAGGGACGTACTACTACCCTACTCTGAAACACTTAACATTTTCAATAACAATAACACAAAGCATAACCATCCCCATTGCCATATGTTGGTAATGTAACATTACTGGCTTAGAATAAGAACTTTCCCTGAAAGTTTTTCTCTTTTCCACATTCTCTTCTGTTTTCCACAACTTTTTAGCATTGAATCTGTATAAGATTCTCTTCTCCCATGGGGTGGAGGAAAAATCTCTGTAGACTCAGAGGTGAAAAAGTACACATTAACCCTCTCAGAAATTCTCATTAAGGTTACAGAGTCATGTGGAATGAATCAGTTTTGATGGTAGCAATAGGAGTCAATATTCCCATTCCAATATTCCCCGCCCCACCCCCACATCGGCTCTAGATTATTAAATCTGGTTTTCTGTGGGTGAGCAGATGGCAACTACTGGATGGCATATGTTCTGTATCAGAAACTAGAAGTGATGTGGTCTATCCAATGCAATTTTCTGAATCAGTGCCCCAAATAACCAAACTGAATTTAAAGTTGACCAAAAACTGATTCATAACCCTTTTCAGGGCCGTAGCCAGGATTTTGATTCGGGGAGGGCTGAGTTTGATTCGGGAGGGGCTGAGTCTGAGTAAGAGAGGGACTACACTACCAAACCTTTTGTATTGCTATCCCAATAACCCCATGAATGTGGGATATAATGAGCATGGTGATCAGATCATGATATGAATAAACATAACAGTTTAAATAATGTACCAGTAAGGCCTTCTCGCGGACCACCCTGAGAATTTCAGGGGGGGGGCTGGAGCCCCCTAAGCCCCCCCCCGGCCACATGCCTGACCCTTTTGGTACTAATGTTGGAGAGTGGTCCCTGGTCAAGTGGTCCCTGGTCAGAAAAAGGTTGGGAACCACTGCTGTAGAAAATGTCAGGACATATTTTCTAAAAAATGAAAATAAATTGAGAGAGTGGGGACTAAAATAGTTGGGGAGTATGTTGCTTACAACAGCATTTTCTCAATCCTCTCCTGGACTCGCATGCATATTCTGTTCATACACACACACACACACACACACACACACACAAATCCAATATGCTCCATCTGGTCTGAATGAGTGTTATCTGTTTTCACAGTTCCATATGCATGCAAATGCCACCTGCAATATGCAGCTGAAAATGAAATGTTTTGCCCAATTTGGCACAAGGTTCCTGTAATACACACAGGAACAAGCTGTTGAGAGCTGAAGGGACTTCTGACATTCAACTGAATACTGCAAGTTCACAAACGTGTTGTGTGGGCTGACTAGGCTATTGGAACAAAATCATCTCCCATGTTCAAACTGCTCAAAGATTGTGTTCCATTGATAAGTGCTATCAATTTTTTTCCATGTTGAACATAGTGGGCATATTGGGATAAAATTAAGTAGGATTAACGGGTGAAATAAGGGACACGGATACTGTGTCATTTATAGCCTTTTAGAATAGAGATTTCAGCAGCTGTCATAAGAAGCAACATCTGCTGAAATTCCTTCTTTTATACAACACTAAAAAGGACAAGATCCCATATTTCACATGGCAATCCTAAAATTATAACATATTTTGTTACAAAATCTGGGAAGAGTCACACTTCGGATTATAATCCCCAGCCTTCCCATTCAGTATAACCATTGGCTATACTGGTTGGGAATTAAAACATAGAATAATAGCGTTGGAAGAGACCACATGTGCCATCTAGTCCAACTACCTGCCATGCAAAAAAAGCACAATCAAAGCACTCCCTACAGATGAACATCCAGCCTCTGTTTTAAAACTACAAAGGAGGAGCCTCCACTACACTCAATAGTAAGTTCAGAAACATGTCCTTCATGAATACAACAGTTGTACTGTCATATGTGGCTTCTCTCTAGTTTGGTGTTTCTGGCCAAACACTTGCTGATTATATAGAGAAAAGCTGTCTCCAGCCCATTATTCCAGATCATAGTCCTCTTTGGTTGTTATTTACCATATTTAAAACATGCATGCTCCTCGCTTTTACTCAATGATAGATCTAGTTTGGTCCTAAAATGAAAAGGAATTCTGAGAAAGAAGTTTCAAGGCTTCAAGACATCTGCAAAAGGCCTCTTTATCGCTGCCACTGCAATACATGCTTCTACTATACAATAGTAAATGTTTGAAAATGTTATTTTAGCAAGCTGTGCATTTAGAGAAGATGGCTCATCACAGATTCTTTAGCAACAACCTATTAATTTTTTTTTCTAAAAAATGACATTTTAAACAGCAATCCTCATACAATGTATGACACACCCTGTATTTATTAAGCCACATAGTATTTCTCAGACAAAATTTCATGCTGGATCTATGTTTCAGTTGTTCCACATTTTCCAGCAGCTTACAAGCTGCCTGAAAATGTTATTTTAATGTGTTTGTTCTTTACAAAGACTAAAAAGAATATAATTAAGAAGAAAAATAGAGTTAAGCACTCACTGTATATATTCTCCTGAGTCATCAGTTGGAAGTCCCCCCCCCAGCAACAATATAGTAATATATATATATAGTAATATATATATATATATAGTAATATATATATATATTAATGTTGTATTGTGCTAATATACTATATTGTATATACATATAACACTAATAAAAATTTATAATGTAATATAACATAAATAATAATATTAACACAATACAAAAGACTACTACCACCACATCAGCTCTAAATTATTACATATGGTTTTCTGTGGGTGAGCAGATGGCGACTACTGGATGGCATATGCTTTGTATCAGAAACTAGAGCTAATGTTGCCTGTCCAATGCAATTTTTGGAATTAGTATCCCAAATAACCAAAGCGAATGTAAATTGACCAAAAACTGATTCGCAACCCTTTTGGTACTAATGTTGGAGAGTAGTCCCTGGTCAAAGTGGTCCTGGTTCAAGTGGTCCCTGGTCAAAAAAAATTGGGAGCCACTGATCTACAAGAAGCACTGACTCCTATTCTCTCATCTGCTTTTGGCCTTTTTGAACATCTGGGTGGGGAAAAGGTGGCCGGTTGTAATGGATTAGCCTACCTTAAAGGGTTGGTGTAAAAGGCAGAAATCAGCTTGCTAAAGCTAAGGAAAGCTGAAGGGAGGAGCAAACAGGCAGCCTCATAACCAAGAGTGGAAAAGCTCATCCATTGGAGATGGGCGGAGCCAGAACGGGAGAGAAGAAGCCAAGGCAGCCATTTTAGATCAGTTTGGTGGGGAAGGAAGAGAGTTGGAAACTATTAGTTGTATGAGGATAATAGTTAATAGGCCTCTATAGTGATTAGAGTGCTGTGGGAGAAAGGGGGATTCCTGTTTGGATTTCTGTGTATGGAACTTTGTTTTAAGAAACTTAAGATAAAAATACCATCCTCTGTAAGAAGTAAAGCCTGCCAAGTTGCTTGAAAGCATTACGTATATTGATTGTTCAAAATAAACAACATATTCATGTTTCATTTCAACTGAAGTCTTCATGTGATTTTTTAAACATTCCAGTGAAGGAGGTGGCCTATTAAAATAATACATTGATGGCAGTATAATAAAGTTTTAATAAATAGGAGGCAGCAAAGGCAAAATATAACAAACAGTGTTAGCTTCCCATTGCCTGGCCTTGTGGGTGTGAGGGTGTGTGTGTTCTGATCCCCTCACAGCCTTGCCTTGGGCCAGATCTTGTTGTTTGTCCATTGTCCTCCATCTTTGTGGGTGGTAGCTGCAATTGGTGGCAGTGCTGGTCTGTCATCTTTACTACACCCTCTTCTCAAAGTGGCAAGAGGTCTTTTTAATGTTGGGAAATGGCAATGGTGGCAGATTGGGGGGGGGGGTCCCCTACATTGATGCTTTCTTGTCTGTGTGGAATGACACTTGACTTATCTACAGGTAATATCAAAATCTGTAACTTTAATTCCAAACCCTGCCCTTGAGTATATGATATTTACTGTACACTGAAAATATAACCCATGTGAGCCAAGTAAGGGAGAACATTCTATAAATAAAGCCCACTAAGGAGTAGTTCATGTATGTCTGTAGGGGCCACCTGTACAGAATGACAGCTGTACAGTGAAGGTATTTCCCTATCATAACATATGTTTTGCAGATTTATAGCAAAGATAAGAGGAACATGCTGGTCGTAATAATTTTCTGACTAAGAGAAACGTTGACCACACCTACATATTGCATTTTTTTTTAAAAAAATCTAAAATAGGAATGATGACTTTGAAACTATTTCAGAAAAGCAGCCAGCACTGATGTTTAAGATAGCATGATGCTATTTTTAGGAAATGATATATGTAACATCCCCGAGAAGAAACTATGCAATCTCTTCGTGATTCGTAACAGTGGGTATCCACAGCTAGTTAAAGTATTTTTACTTTGCCCTATAGGCAAAAAGCTCCTGGAGTGTCTTACATAAGATCTCTAAAAACAGGAGAGACCCTTTATGCAGGCGTCTAATCCAGAGGATGCCAAGTACACGCTAGAACAGAATGAAATGGGAAGAAGAAAAGAAGCAAATCAAGTACCAATTCTTAAAGGTTAAGAGTTCCTTTGACTACCAGCTGGAGTGGAAATGATTCAGGGAAAGTAAGAAATTAAAATGAAGCTTGTTTCTTAGCAGAGTAGATGGTCTGAGCCTGCTTCCCATCAATTCTTTTGCTGCTACTTGGTAATAGAACTCCTGCCAGATGGAATCTAAGCCAGGGGTCCTCATTCAAACATTTTAAGCAGTGGGCCAGTTCACAGTCCCTGAGACTGTTGGGGGGCTGGACTATAGTTTGGAGTTTTAAAAAAATGAAAAAAAAGTACAATATTTAAATGAAGGACATTTTAACCAACACCAATTCACCAGTATTTCAATGGGATGTGTAGGCTTGCTTTTGGCTGATGGGATAGTCAAATTAATTAGTATTGTTGTTCAATCAATGATTTATTACGGTCTTGCACTGGACAGACCACATCAGCTCTAGTTTCTGATACAGAACATATGTTATGGTCAGCGACAGGGAAGGAGTGAGAAGTGGCATGAAAGGAGCAGAAATAAAATAAATAATAAAATAAAATAAATTAAGAGGAAGGAGGCTCGCAGACCAGATGTTCATCCTCGCGGCCCACTGCTGATACGTGGCCCATAGGTTGAGAACCACTGATGTACTCCAACCTTCTCACCAAGCAGGGGATTACAACTAAAGAACTCCTGAAATATCCCTGTCCAGCCTTTTGTTTAAAAGCCTCCACACATGGAGGTTGATCAATAGACATTTATTACATTTTAATTTTATAACTCTCCCAATGTAGTATATATACACAAAGAGCCACAGGTATTGAATGCATTCATTTGCTCCAATCCCAATGTATCATCCAGTCACCAAAGCCAATGAAAGGGAACACATTCCACAGCACAGAGCTAGAGTTACTCAATGGAGAGAGAGTTCAATACATAGTTATAGCCAAAGGCAATAACAAAGAGATTTAAAACATACAAAACATTCAAGATAAAAATTACAAAAGACAATAACCAAAGATATTACCAAGCACATATGAACAATAACATTTCGAATTATAGATAAATTTCTAAGTTGCCAGCACAAATATTAAGCTAATTGATTGAACCTCTGTTATTAAAATGAATAGAGAATCACTATTACAGGCCAGGGATGATACTGTTGGCTTGCCAGTCTCATTAGCCCTAGCCAACATGGCCAATGCTGAAGGATGATGGAAGCAGCAATGTTTTGATTAGAAAGGACTGTCACATCACTTGGCACCACTCTTTGGACTCCAATATTTTCTCCACTAACACTGGAGGGGAAATGATTGGGCAGTAGCAGTCTGTTCTGAGCAGGTGAGAGCTATTCACTTTACAAAAGATGGTTTTTTTATGGAGATGTAAGTATTATAAACATTATAGAGATCAGTTCAGGCTGTCCCAATGAGGTGGATTGTCATGATGAAGGCTTATACTGCAGTAATTTACCACTATATATTTCTGAGAACACAGAATAATTTCCCCAGGAACTGTTTAATCTGAATAGCTCTCACACAGATTTGAACATTTTCATTTTTAAAGGAAAAGCTTTACAGTGATATTAGCCAGAACAAAATGAAGTATTCTTAACCCATTGGCTGCAATCCAGAAAAATCAGTTCTGCAAGACTTTAATTTGGAAGGCACAAACTGTGCTATGATATAGAAGGATTCTTATGGGAAAACTGAGCCATAAATATGCTTCCAGAATCCCCAAACAGTAGCCCACTTAACAGACATGCATAATAGTTGGGAGAGTGTTTCAATAAGGACAATAACAGACATGCATAATAGTTGGGAGAGTGTTCCAATAAGGACAATTAAACTTTTTAAATTTCTTGCTATATAATATATTGGTTTGATTCTTGAATGAGTTTTAAGACCATGGGAAATGTGAGGTTTTCGAAATGTAATATCTGAAGATGGAAACAACAAAAGAAAGAATTTTTTTCAAAGCTCACTGTGAAAGCTGAAGTCATGTTGTACACCAGGCATGAGCAAACTTCAGCCTTACCAGCTGATTAGGAATTGTATGAGTTGAAGTCCAAAACAGCTGGAGGGCTGAAGTTTGCCAATAATAATAATACTTCCAACTTCAGACTGACAGTGTTTTGGAACACAATACTCCTGACTTCTTGATCGTGTTAAAAAACAAAGTATGGATCGTTGATGTTGCAATCCCAGAAACAACTGGAAAAGCTGAGATGATATGAGGATTTAAAGATTGTACTGCAAAGACTCTGGCACAAGCCAATCAAGGTTATCCTAGTGGTGATCGGCACACTGGGTGCAGTGCCTAAAGACCTTGACCTGCTCTTAAACAGAATTGGCACTGACAAAAGTACCATCTGTCAGCTGCAAAAGGCTACCCTATTTGGATCTGCACGCATTATTCGCCGATACATTACACAGTCCTAGACACTTGGGAAATGTCCGATATGTGATCCAATACAACAGCCAGTATAATGATCTTGTTTGCTCTGTACTAATCTTGCTGCGTTTCAAATAATAATAATAATAATAATGGTAAGTGTTCGACTTGTGATTTTGTGATACGAAATCCAGCATATTTATCTTGTTTGCTGTGACATACTGTATTTTTGTGTCAGTAAAATAATAAATAAATCTTTGTTTTTATCCTACCACCATCTCCCCGGAGGGACTTGGGGCAGCTCACATGACACACTCAGTAGTGCAACAGACTACAGATACAACAAAATATAAAAGGTTAAATTAATAACAATAATATTAACCCCATTACTAATACCTTCTGTACACACTCTAAGTGTGGCTTATTTTCTGTGTAAATGAAGCCTTTCGTTTCACTGCAAAGGTATGAATATTCTATCTTTACAAATTATGTGTATTGTATCGCTCTTCGGGTATGTTACGTACATAATTTCTACATTGAAACATTTGTAAAAGAGAAAACACAGATTGTGACAAAGACTTTGAATGTAGTCACTTTGAGATGTACTCAAGAATTGGTGTAGTTGAGCTCCTTCCTAAAGCAGCTGCATCAAAGTCATGCTTCCCTGCTACTTTTTTGCTATAGGAAACTTGACAAGCTGAATTTTCTGAGTACTTGTTATACAAACTTGACCAAGTTAGAAAAATGTTTTTAGCCCAGTTTTTTACCTCATCCAAACAATTCACACGAACATTCTTGTTGCCCAGTAGTCTTGCAGCTTCTTCAATGTGTCCTAAAAGTGGTGAAAAAATCACAAATTCTAAAAAACCATAAACATTTGCCAATATACAGGCAGTCCCCAGTTACAAACATTTACAAATTACTCATAGTTATAAATGGGGTGAGACAACAGGAAGTGAGAGAAATCTACCCCTAGAAAGGAAAATTCACTCCTGAAAGCATTATCTTGGAGGAAAGGTGTCTCCACTGAAGCTTTATCACAAATCCTTGTTTTCACAGCAAGCAAATTTTTTCAAAATCCAATTATCACAGGAATTAAAAAAATCTTCTGAGCAGAGACAGCAAAACAAATCCCACAGGGGTGTTAACCCTTCCTTATGCTGTCCAAAGCTTGCTCTATCCATCTACCTACCTACTAGGCCTGGGCAATCATGGTTCTAAAGTAGTTACAAAACTAAAATTCTGGTGGTGAAAACTAAGTGGCGCTGGTGCTTTGCTTCTACAGTGTTCCTAAAGTTGTGGTGAACATTTCAGAACTCTAACAAAACTTTCAAAACTTCATTATTATTTCATTATTGGTGATTTTTAAGACAGAACCAATCAGGAACTGCCATTTATGATGAAATTTTGAAAGTTTTGTTAGAGTTCTGAAATGTTCACCACAACTTTAGGAACACTGTAGAAGCAAAGCACCAGCGCCACTTAGTTTTCACCACCAGAATTTTAGTTGATGGCTCCACTTTAATGCGACTTCGCACAGAGACTGAAATATTATTTGACGATACTGAGGACTTAAAAATTGAACTTTGGACCTGTTAAAACTTTTGTTTCATTCTACTCCGGAACTCCATTTGGACTTTACTCATTGGAATTACTTGGACTGTATAATACGGATTATCCGACAATATATTTTGGTTTAATGTTCCTCACATCGTTTTGGCATATGGGTCCGTGAGTACTCCATGTAACATATAATATACTTGATTATTGAACTCTAGTGTGGTGATATTGTTAACTATATTATAGGTGCCTACTATTACCTGTTTTGGTCCTTCTTTGGTTTGTACTTATAATAGGAACAATACTCACCGTTTGCTTTGTGTCTTTTTAAAAAAACATGTTAACTTTGTAGGATAGGTTAAGCTCAAAGATACTTTAAGCATTATGCCATTTCTATGCCATTTCTAAGCCTTCAATAGAAACCTTTAATAAAGACAATTAAAGCTAGTCATGGTAACTTGTTGTTAGAGATTAAGAAATTTGTTCCAGTCTGCAGATTAGAGTAGGCAAAACACAAGACTCCATGCTCTAATGGCTTGACTCAATATAAGGCAGTTCCCTGTGTCAATTTGAAGGGCACCTGTAGAACAATTGTATTTCTACATCTAGATGCTAATCTCTCCATTGTGGATAAAACAAAACTAGGGCTTCAACTCTCAAATGGCACATTAATGAGTTAATATAGAAAACATGTACTAACCCATGAACCAATATACTGAATGACTTTTGAAAGAAGAGTTTACAGATTTCTGATTTATTACAGAAATTATAGTGCTGATTTCTGACTTTTTTAAAATAAAAAAACCAACAACAAAACATTTTTGCTAATTAAAATTCCTCCTCAATGCATGGAAGTAATATAGAAGTAATTAGCCTGCATTATTTTTGCTACCATACTTATTACGTGTTAAACAGAGCTGGTGTGGAGGGATGTTTTTTTTACAAATAGAATGCATCCTAGTTGAATGTGTTTCCAGTCTCAGTGGCTATTCCATAAATATCAGAATAGGTTTCCCTTTCTCCATTCTAGTTTTGAAATTCTTGAATGCAGCCTAATTCCTTGGTACTTGTAGCAACCACACAAGTTTTTCAATGTATGTTGGACAAAGTGATACTCAATATAAAATTGTTTTGCTTCCAGAATGAGCAGCTATAAAAGAATCATGGCACAAGGTTACACATGTCTTAGTAAGCTCATCCCATCGAAGGCAGAAGCATGAAAAAAGGCATTAGGATAAGCAATGCTAATGGCATGGTGTATTTTACTTCCTAGTTAGCACAGCTGCTCCTGCTAGTCAAAGTCACCAACTAGGGATGAACTACTGGATGAAGCTAGAATCTGTTTAAGATATGGGATAGTTCTGTGGTAACATGATCTAAATACATATGTGGAATCTTGTGAAAAGTGAACCAGAATGGTAGTTTCCTTGTGTAGAAAATATACGTATTAAAGAAATGGTAACTCCAGGAGAACTCTGCTTTTTACTGGGTGACTGTAACTAATGCATAATGACTAAAATTATTAGTTTCTTGGCTTTGGCCATATGCTTACAAGCAAAACCTAAAAGGTGTTGTTTGTAAAAATATTGGTGTAATGACCGTTTCCTAATTAGAATAATGTTTTGACTTACTGTGCCAATTAAGCTGAGTATGTGGCTGATCTCTTTAAAAGACCACTACTACCTTGTGCTTCTGCTATTTTGTTACTTTCTTTATTCCCGATCTTTGTGTAGTAATCTCCCTAGAATGGTGAAACTTTGTTACCACCAGTCTTCTATTCATAAACCAAGACGCAGAAAGGCAAGTGCTTTATTCAAAATGTGATTGCAATGCCACTTATTTCCAATATGCCTTTAAAAAGATAAAACCATGAACCATGAGCAAAGGATAAAGGCTGTTTAGATCCTGCTACTGACAAAGCCTATGAAATATGACAGTAAACAAAATGTTGCATTTTCACATTGGCAATCCAGTTCAACTTGTGTGACCTGAACCTTTCCCTAAAAGAGGAATGAAGAACTGCCCAGCGATTGGGTTGGACAGTTGAGGACAATCCAGGGACTGCACAAATTATTGCTGAAGACAGAAAAACAGATATTTATTTATTTATTTATTATTTGCATTTGTATTCCGCCTCTTCCTGAGGGCTCGTGGCGGGTTACAAGACATACATAGTGATCGGCAGGCAACACTCATGCCGATTCACGAACAAAATAAAGCAATGCTATAACCATAAAAATAACAAAAATGATACTAAAAAACATCATTAAAACATTGTTAAAATTACACCAAGTGACAAAAACAGTAACACAGAGTCATAAGTCGATTGAAAGAGGCGTTATATGTTAACCAAAGGCCTGCTTGAAAAGGAAGGTCTTACAGGCCCTGCGGAAGGGGCGAGTGCCCCCGATGGCTCTAGCCTCCTCCGGTAGGGCATTCCAGGCCGTTGAGCTGCTACGGAGAAGGAGCGCTGCCTAGTTGATGATAGGCGGCAGAGGCGGATCGGTGGAATCTCCAGCAGATTTTGCTCTGCTGAGCGGAGTGATCTCGGGGGATCGTATGGGGCAAGGCGGTCCAAGAGGTACGCAGGCCCTAGACCGTACAAGGCCTTAAAGGTCAACACCAGCACCTTGAAGGTGATTCGGTACTCAATTGGCAGCCAGTGCAGTTGCTGGAGGATGGGCGTAATGTGCTGCCTCACCGGCACTCCTGCTAGTAGGCGAGCAGCGGCATTCTGCACTAGCTTGAGTTTCCGAATCATCGCCAAGGGAAGGCCAACGTAGAGGGCGTTACAGTAGTCTAGTCTCGAGATGACCGTCGCTTGATCACCGTAGCCAGGTCATTCCTGGACAGGTAGGGGGCCAGTCGCCTAGCCTGACGTAGGTGGTAGAAACGCCACCCTGCTGACCGCGGAGACCTGGGTCTCCATGGTCAGCAGGGAGTCGAACTGAACACCCAAGCTCTTAACAATTGACGACGTGCTTAATTGCTCGCCGTCCAGAGTAGGCAACCGGCACTCATCCCGGCCAGGCCGACCAGGCCATAGGATCTCCGTCTTCGACGGATTCACCTTCAGCCGGCTGGCCCGCAGCCAACCAGTCACGGCCGAGGCACAGATGGAAGCAATCGGGTACGGTATCCGGCCTGCCGTCCATTCGCAGCAGAAGCTGGGTGTCATCAGCGTACTGATAACACTCCAGACCAAAGTCGCGGGCCAGCTGGGCCAGGGGCGCATATAAACGTTGAATAATAAGGGGAGAGAATGGCCCCTGGGGGATCTTACAGTTAAGTGGGAGCCGCCTGAGACCATCCCCCCTCCACACGCTGTCTCCGATCCCGGAGAAAGGAGGCCACCCATTTAAGGGCAGTCCCCTGACTCCGGGAGCGGAGAGGCGGTGGGTCAACAATGCATGGTCTACTGTATCAAACGCTGCTGTCAGATCTAACAAGACAAGCAGTGCCGATCCACCCTGGTCCAGCTGGCGGCGGTTGGTCTGGACTGGCGACAAGCACGGTCTCCGTCCCGTGCCCAATACGGAAGCCGGACTGGAAGGGATCAAATCCAGCTGTGTCTTCTAAACAGATGCAAGAGTAAGTATGGTGTGGAATAGTACAGGGAAGCTTTGATTAAAAAGGTACTTGGCACAACTCACTTTCATTGGCTGGAAAACAGGAAGATGTGGGGAGGGATCAAGGGTTGCAAAAACAGGCTTGGCAAGATACTGTCAAACTGCCATCCTCAAACTCTAGCCATCCAGCTGTTTGGACCTTCAACTCCCAGAATTCATGACCATTGAACAAGTTGGCTAGGGCTTCTGGGAGATGGAAACCCAAATAGCTGGAGGGCTGGAGTTTAAAGATGCCTGCTGTAAAACAAATGCAGCAAAACACCACCTCAATTGTCATGCCTCAGTGCTATGGAATCCTGAGAGTTGTCGTTTGGTAAAGAACCAACACTCTTGGGCAGAGAAGGCTCAAGACATTGTAAAATGATAATTCACAAGATTTCTTTGCATTGAGCAATTCCTTTACATCGAGCTGAGCAGTGTCAAACTGCATCAATTCTACAGTGTAGATCAGTGGTTCTCAAACCTGTCTTTTGGCCTTCAACTCCCAGAAATCCTAACAGCTGGCAAACTGGCTGAGATTTCTGGGAGTTGTAGACCAAAACACCTGGGGACCCACAGGTTGAGAACAACTGGTGTAGAAGTAATCTTAAGGCTGGTTCTGCATGAATGACTCCATGCTATGGGATCCTGGCTAAGGGATCCTGCCATGGCTCTGTGCTATGGGATCCTAGGATGTGCAGCTTGACGAGGTCCCAGCACTCTTGGACAGAGAGGCCTTTAAAAAAAACCTCCAACTGCCAGGATCCCATTGCGTAAGAGTCGTGAAAGTGCAATCAAACTGCATCAGTGGCTGGGTTGCCATTGCTATATAATGCAGTTTGAGCTGCATATTATACTGCCATTGGAGACCCATATTGCTGGAAATAGCAAACATCTGCTAGTAATTTTTAACAATTGCTTTTAAAGTGGATACAACTGATTTTAATGTTTATGTATATTTATAGTTTGTTACATTCCATCATTTAATGTTTGCTGTATATATGGTTGGTTCTGCCCCTGAGTCCCCTTCGGGGAGAAAAGGGTGGAATAGAAGTGCTTTAAATAAAGAAAGAAATGATACAGCAGTGGAGATCCAGTGGTTCTCATCCTATGGGTCCCCATATATTTTGGCCTTGAATTCCTAACAGCTGGTAAACTGGCTGGGATTTCTGGGAGTTGTATCCAACACACCTGGGGACCCACAAGTTGAGAACCACCCTCCCTATGCACGTTTCTTAAAGAACTAAAGACGTGGATGTTCCGTTGTGCCTTTGATTAGACAATTCCCTAGACAGCTGGCCCTAACTATGGCCTAAATCTTTTCCCTGCACCTTACTACTGTTCTATCCAAAGTCATAATGATCCTGTCAAAATTGCTCTTATCCTTCTGCTGCTATATGACCTATGCACTTTACTCACTAGCTCTACCTTCTAAATTGCTGTATATCAGTCCACCCCCCTACAACGAGACTGGAATTATACTAATGGTTGTTGTTTCTGATGCTTGTTTATGTTATAATGTTGTTTTATGTTGTTTTTATACAGATGTTATGTGTTTTTTACTAACTTTGGTACCCATTGGTGTCTGGGTTATTTGAAAAGAGAATTGTTTGGTTTGTGTCATTTAGTTAATTAGTAACAGTATTTGTTAGGGGAAAAACAAGAATGTGATTTTGTTTTAAATGAATACTCCCATTAGAAAATACATAATGACGTGGGTGAACTACAATTCCCAGAATCTTGGGTCATTGTCTGGTTGTCTGGTATCATTGTCTAGTTGTTCCATTTTCCTATGTCAGTTACTCTGCATTTGAAAACGCTTGCTCAAAAAAGCCACGTCTTGACTTTTTTCCGGAATGTTCAAAGGGAGGTGGCTGATCTAATATCCATAGCCGAGGGGTCACCACCGAGAAGGTCCTGTCTCTCGTCTCCGCCAAACGTACTTGTGATGAAAGCAGGATCGAGAGCAGGGCCTCCCCAGATGATCTTAAGGTCCTGGAAGGTTCATATGTGACTATGTGATATATTGGTGAATAATGCCTGCAGATCCCAATAAGGTGGCCTTCTGCAGCTGGCAGATAGTAATTTTGTCAGTGCCGATTGTGTTTAAGTGCAGGTCAAGGTCTTTAGGAACTGCACCCAGAGTGCCGTTCACCACTGGGACCACAACTGAAAACCTGGTTTTTCCACCAGGCCTTTGGAGATTAGACTCCCAAATGCCCCCGTTTTCTTGACGAGACCTCTTTCCCTCTATGTGACCCTTTCTGTGTTGACACTACTTTTGTTATCTCCTCTGAGTTTTTAAACATTTTATATGTACATGTGGCTGGCCCTCTCATTTCTGTTTACATTCACTTATGTTGTTGTGGTTGTATAGATGTATTTTTATTGTTTATTGCTTTTACTGTGTTTATTGTTTTCTGATGTTTGTGATATTTTTTGTATTTGTTGTTTGGGCACGGCCCCATGTAAGCCGCTCCGAGTCCCCTTTGGGGAGATGGATGTGGGTTACAAATAAAGTATTATTATTATTGTGCCAGAGTCTTTGCAGTTCGATCTTTAAATCCTCATATTGTGTCAGCTTTTCCAGTTGTTTCTCTTCAATCCTGCGGTCACCTGGGATTGCATTGTCGCTCCTGACATCGATGATCCATACTTTATTATTCTTTTAATCACTGAGCTAGTGTTTCTCAATCTCTGGTCCCCTTCCAGGTGTTTTGGACTTCAACTCCCAGAATCCTTTGCCATTGGCCATGACAGCTGAGGCTTCTGGGAGTCGAAGTTCCAAATAGCTGGAGGGTCAGAGTTTGAGAATCCTAGGGTCGCCCTTTCCTGCAGGAATCGCGACTGCCTGTTTTTCTTCCTGGGCGCAAAAGAGAGAGCCTATCGCTTAATGGCTCTCCAAGGAAGACCTGGTTTCTCCTCCTGGGTGTTTCCAAGCCCGCCTTGTGTATTGTACAGATCCCCCAAGGCTTGGTTGTGCCTTGAACTCCCTCCAACACAGCCCGAGGCACGTTGCGCACGCCTTACCTTTCCCAATGACTTCCAGCAGCTCTTTCTCCTCCTCGCCCAAGTCGCCTCTCTTCGGGGGAGCCATGGCTGCCCTTCTCCTGATAAGAATCCCAAGATGGAGCCCTCCTTTCCTCCTTTCCTTGGCCTTCAAAGCCCAGCTACGGCGCGGCCACCCGAGACGGACATTTCCCCTCCCGCCGCTGTTTCCTCTCCGCCTCAATAAGAAAAAAACTCAACCTCGAGCGGGCCGAACCACTTTCGCGTCCAAAAAGAGGGGGAGACGACGAGCCTAAAACATTGGTCCCTTCCTTCTTCTGTAACCCAGACCCCCAGCAATTTTTCCCCATCCCTTACAGGTGTCCCCAAAGCGAGAGAGTCCCAAGGTTGTCTTCCTTTGTCCTCCCCCCGAAGTTGGGAATAATGGTACGCCCTGGAGGAGGAGGAGGTTGATAAGTGGCTCTGTGCGTGTGCATGTGTGTA
The DNA here is from genome assembly GCA_030556195.1 of Anolis apletophallus. NCBI lineage: Eukaryota > Metazoa > Chordata > Lepidosauria > Squamata > Anolidae > Anolis > Anolis apletophallus. The sequence continues at coordinate 45,994,226 of JARBWK010000008.1, forward strand.
TATGTCAATGCTGCTGCCCTTCACTCCTTCATTGTCTGCTGCTGGAAGCATTGTCGCTCCTTCGCCTGTTTCTCTTTCTTAGAGAGAAGCCCTTTCCCCGAGAGAGGTAAGAAGGGAAGGAGCCTCTTGGAGGGGGAAAAAGAGAGGAAGGGGGGAAGAAAGGAAAAGGAAAGGGAGGAAAGGCTTGGCTGCACAAAAGAGGAGTCGAGCCGCGTGCCTTTCTTCCAAAGGGCCTCCGAAGAAGACACCCCGCTCTCTTTGCCTTCTCTCTTTGCCCATTCAACTCTTCTTGAAGCTCAAGGGTGACAAGGTCGCATTTGGTGAACTTGGGCTTTTGTGGCTTGTGTGTGTGTGTCTCCCAAGGTGACTCGCAAAGCCCGGCTTAGGAAGGGTTGGCGAAAGGGCAGCGGGAGCTCTCCAAAGCCCTCGGGGAGGCTCAAGGGCCAGTGGGGTTTATCTGCAAGGGATCCCTGCTGGAGCGGTTCGATCCCGCTTTAACCTCCCTCTTATGGAACCCTGTAGTTTTACTGAGGTTCTCCAGTGCCAGCTTTTGAATTAGCCTTTCAGCCCATGGACAGGGAAGTCTGACAGTGCAGCTGCAGTTTATGGATGCAGTTTCGCATCGCTTTAACTGCCATGTTGACCCCTTTTATGGAATTTTATAACCTAAAGAGAATGAATCCACTTTAAATCTGCCTCCTGTAGATTTCTGGGATTTGTAATTTAGGGAGCAGCCTTTAATAGCCTCACTAAACTACAAACCCCAGAATTCTGCAGCAGGCAGAAACTGGATTTAAAATAGAGTCATTTTCTAGTGTGGTGAATAATAATAATAGTCTTTATTTATAACCCGCCACCATCTCCGCAAAGGGGACTCAGGGTGGCTAACATGAGGCCAAGCCCAAAAATACAATACAGCAATACAGGGGGACGACGACGACATGGGACAACACTGTAGATCAGACCTAGGCAATTGTCGGCCCTCCAGGTGTTTTATTTATTTATTTATTTATTTACTCGGCTTCTATGCCGCCACTCCCAAATAGGCTCAAGGCGGCTCACAGCCAGAAAGCAAGACAATGCACAATAAACACATACACTCTAAAATGCAATACAGGATGCAGGTTAAAAATACACAATAAAACATCATTAAAAACACAGTTAAAATAATTAAAATAGTCTGGCGACAATGGCATGGCTTGAGGAACCCGCTGGGCCTATACCTGAAAAGCCAGCCGGAAAAGGTGGGTCTTACATGCCCGCCTAAACGGGAGCAAGTCCTGGATAGCCCGTGTGGTTGGCGGAAGGGCATTCCACAGTGTCGGCGCTATGACCGAGAACAGTGGCAGTTTTTTTAGCCACCTTAGCGGAGGGGACAGCTAGAAGATTAGAATCCTCCGAACAAAGTGATCTAGAAGGGTAATATGGGGTGAGACGGTCCCTCAGATACGCTGGCCCCAGGCCGTGTAAGGCCTTAAAGGTGAGAACCAACACTTTGAAGGTAATCTGGTGCTCGATAGGCAGCCAGTGCAGATCCTGCAAAATGGGTGTTATATGGCATCCTGCTGGGGAGCCAGTCAGGAGCCGGGCGGCAGTGTTCTGCACCAGCCTGAGCTTCCGGGTTACCGACAGAGGAAGGCCAATGTAAAGAGCGTTACAGTAATCTAGCCTCGAGATGACCGTGGCTTGGATCACCGTGGTTTTGGACTTCAAATCTCAGAAATCCTAACAGCTGGTAAATTGGCTAGGATTTCTGGGAGTTGAAGTCCAAAACACCTGGAGGGCTGGCAGTTGCCCAGGTCTGCTGTAGATGGAACAAACAGAAATGGGAGAAATTGTCACTTTCCAAAGGCACATTGGAAGAGCCAAGTTTTCAAATTTTTCTTGAAGGCTACTAAGGTGGAGGCTTACCTAATCTCACCAGGTAGAGAGTTCCAAAGTGAGTGGGGGAGGGGGCACAGTGGAGAAGGCTTTCTCCCTTGTTCCTATAATGAAGTAGTTTTAGGATACTGAAGCCTTTGAATTCATCTCTGAGGTCCCTTAGATACCACTGAATAAAACCCCACATTATCTGCTTGGAACTGGAACATATGGCAGTGTGGACTCGGATAACCCAGTGCAAAGCAGAATATTGTGGGATTTTCTGCTTTGATATTCTGGGTTATATAGCTGTGTGGACGAGCCCTGAGCTCGTCAGCTGGAAAGTCCAAGGACGTATTTATTTACCTTGTAGATTGAATGCAGCTTGACTCTGCTTTAACTGTCATGGCTCTCTCTTGTGGAATCCTGTAGATTGCTGAGCTTCTCCACTTCTTTCCCTCAATTTAGCCTTTGAGCTCTCAGGCAGGGAAGTCTACACTGTAGAATGAATGCAGTTTGACCCCACTATTAACTTCCATGGCTCAGTGCTGTGTAAGCGGGGGAGATGTAGGACCTTTTCACACAGCCTGATATCCCAGAAGGCAGAAAATCTCACATCATCTGCTTTTAGCTGGGTTATATGAGTCTACATTCAGATAATGTGGGATTTTCTGACTTCTGGGATATCGGGCTGTGTGGAAGGGCCCCAGTTCAAAGCAGATAGTGTGGGATTTTTTTTGCCTTGATATTCTGGGATATATAGCAGTGAAGGACCCGTAGTGTGGTGAGGCACCAGCATCATTTGTCAGCAAAGGCTACAATGCTCACGATTGCATAGCATTGAGGCCCCTTCCACAAAGCTGTATAAAATCCACATTGAATTGGATTATACAGCAGTGTGGACTTGGATAACCTAGTTCAAAGCAGATATTGTGTATGATCTGCCTTGATATTCTGGGTTATATGGCTGTGTGGAAGGGCCCTAAGACAATGCAGTTAACATGATACTAAACTGCTTTCATTCTCCAGCGGAGATGCACCTCGATCCACACTGCACAGTATGAGCAGTTTGATCCCACTTTAGCTGTCATGGCTAAAGTGGGATCTTCCCTGTTGACTGTCAAGGTTCTCCCTTGATAGCCTTTGTGCTCTTTGACTGGAATGTCTAAGTATCTCATGAAACCACATGATTCTGTAGGATGGAGACATGGTAGGAAGAGTGGCATCAAACCACTCTATTTGGACACAAGCAGAGATAGGAGGAGATGCAAAAAGTGGTGGAGAAAAGATATATTTGCTGGCATGGACACTGTCAAATTAATGCAGTTCGATGCAGCTTTAACTGCTATAATGAAGTGCTGTGGAATCACAGCTGTTGTAGTTTTTTAAAGGGTTTTTACCCTTCTCTGCCAAAAGGTGCTGGTGCCTCACAAAACTACTTACCCATAACATTGACCTATGGCAGTTAAAGTGGAGTCAAGCTGCATTAATGTAACTGTGGATTTGATATGCAACCACAGATGCTCCCTCTCTGCTTCCTCTGCTGTCACCTCCAGAAAGGCCCTGGTGAAAGTGACCAAGGAGAGATTTCCTTCTGGTCTTTTTCAATGAGAACAGGGCAAACTGGGAGAAACTGGATTTGGTTCTCTTCTCTTGGCTTTTCTACAGCAGCGAGGATGCGAGATGGGAATTGATTTGCTCAGTGGCTGTTAAACAAATCAAGGAGGAGGCTGGTGGTGTTGCTCTGCATGCAGACTCCATTGGGGTTGAGGCAACCTGAACCAGTGTTGTGTACTGAGGCCACTGCCTCACTCTATCAGAGACTTTGTGTCGCATTTTGGAAGGCTTTGAGTCTCTTAAGACTTGGAACTCAAGTCCTTCCACACCGTCCTATAGCCCAGAATATCAAGACAGAAAATCCCACAATATCTGCTTTGAACTGGGTTATCTGAATCCACACTCAGATAATGTGGGATTTCCTGCCTTGATATTCTGGGATATAGATGTATGAAAGGGCCCCCAGTCCCCTTGAATGCTGTGCTCTTCCCTCTGAGCAGACCCATATCTTTTCCTTCTAAGTATGTTCTTCCTTCTGAGTAGACCCATATCTAAGGGTTCATATCTGTATTAAAGCAAAATCCACATGTCTGTGACTGAATCTGGCAGTATTATACAGACTGAATCTCCCTTTTCCAAAATGCTTGGGAGCAGAGGTGTTTTGGTTTTGAGAATCCCTGTATTGTTATAGATACATCTTGCAAAATGTTGGAGGTGGAATCCAAGCCTAAGATTGCAATTTCTTTTATCTCATTGACAGTTATGCACATATCAAGATGATAATTTTATACATAATGTATATAATTTTCTGCATGTGCATAGTGCACATTGAAATTATGGCTTTTGGAGTATTGTGGATATGTGATGCTTAACCTGTTATGTTTTGCCATGAGTTAAAATAATTTTGCCTTTAAGAGTCGACTGTGAGAGCTGTGGTTTAGTTAACTCAGTGGTTACAGGTGTTAAGAGGAAAAACAAAACCTAATGAATGCGAATCCAACTAGTTGTATTTTCTTTTGTAAGTTGCCTTCTTTCTTTTCAGATTAAATTTACAGTTTGGGCTCTTTAGGGGAACCCAAGTGTGTCTCCTTTTTTACTTCAAGAAAAAAAGTGTGAATAAGCTGTTTAAAAGTACCAAATATGACCTTTAACATTACTTGATGTATTGGGTTGCAGTAGCCAGGGAAAAGATATTTCCACAATATCTGGCCAATTATATCTCCATTTTAATGCATGTTAAGATTCTAATGTGTAATGCTTTTAATTATAGAATGTTTAAAAACAAATTATATTTTAGATTATTGACATTGTTATGCATTGTGGTATGTTCATCATCAGCTACCTTGGAGCCCCTGTGGTGCAATGGGTTAAATGCTTGTGCTGGTAGGACTGCTGACTAAAAGGTTGGCGGTTCAAATTTGTGAGATGGGATGAGCTCCCATCTGTCAGCTCCAGCTTCCCATGTGGGGACATGAGAGAAGCCTCCCACAGGATGTTAAAACATCTGGGCATCCCCTGAGCAAAGTCCTTTCAGACGGCCAATTCTCTCGCACTAGAAGTGACTTGCAGTTTCTCAAGTTGCTCCTAAATTTAAGGTAGCTGGGAAAAAAATCAGCTACCTTAAATTTCTATATCAGGCGGGAGGCAGGATAAAAATAAAATAAGTAAATAAATGCTAGTGGGATTTATGGTCTTAAGTTAGACTGACTGCTTTGTGGGCTGCAGCCTGAATGAATTACAGTTGACCTATAAAATAAGTTGAGAGCCTTTGCTGCTCTCATTTCAGTTATGGATTAGTGGAGTTTCCATTTATGAGTTGTAAAGGGGCTTGCTCTCTGAATTCTGTTTCCAGGCGGCTTTTGTAGCTACACATTAAAAGTGACTCAAATTTAACATCGCTCTTGCACAATGGACAGGTTGATAACAAATGCTGTCTCTTCAATCTTAAATATGTTCACTTTGTAGCACTATCATTTAGAATTAATGCAGTTTGACAGCACTTCATCCCCCATGGTCCAGTCCTATAGAATCATTGGACTTGTAGTTTTACAAGGTTTTTAGCCTTCTTTGCCAAAGAGTGCTGGTGCTTCACTATATTACATCTCCTAGGATTCCAGAGCATTGAGCCATGGCAATTAAAGTGGTATCAAACTGCACTGGTTCTACAGTGCAGATCAGGCATGGGCAAACTGGTGGGCTGTTAGGAATTGTGGGAGTTGAAGTCCAAAACACCTGAAGAGAGGAAGTTTGCCCATGTCTGGTGTAGATGCATCTTTAATGCAAGAAAACCTATGGAATTCATTGGGATATCATAACTTTACAAAAATATTTTACCATATCAGGAGCAAACCAAGGGTACAGTTGTATTTTAAAAAACACAAAGTTTAAAAATTTGGTGTTATATTAAATGTCCTTTGACCAGTAACTGGCCACTTGAAGTGCCTCTGCTGTTGCTATAAGAAGGTACTCCATTGTGCATGTGGCAGGGCTCAGGTTGCATGGTAGTAGGTAGTCTGTGGTTTGCTCTTCAGCACACTTGCAATGTTGTAGACTCCACTTTGTGGAGCCATTTCTAAAGATTAGTTTTGCATCTCATGGTTCAGCGCCTTCCAAGTCGCCCAGTCTTTTGTTTGCCCAGTAGAGAGTCTCTCATTTGGTATCAGCCATGAATTGAGGTTCCAGGTTTTAGCCTGCCACTTTTGGATTCTTGCTTGCTGAGGTGTTCCTGCGAGTATCTCTGTAGATCTTAGAAAACTATTTGATTGAAGGCAGTGCTGTCCAACTTCTTCCGACCCAAGGGCCGGAAGAAGTGTCACTGATCACCCAAATGAGGTGATCAGTGAGCAGGGGCGGGCCACACGGGGGGGGGGGGCGGGGGCGGCACCAAAGACAGCGCGTCATGCCAGGCCTCTGACGCACTGCCCTTGGCGCCGCCTACTGCTCCTTTTCGCCGGCTCCCCCGCCCTTCCTAGGGAGGGAGCCGCGGACAAGGAGCAGAAGGCGGCGCCAAGGGCAGGGCGTCAGAGGCCTGGTGTGAGGCGCTGCCCTTGGCGCCGCCTACTGCTCCTTTTCGGCGTCTCCCCCGCCCTTCCTAGGGAGGGGGAGCCGCCGAAAAGGAGCAGAAGGCGGCACAAAGGGCAGCGCATCAGAGGCCTGGCGTGACGCGCTGCCTTTGGCGCCGCCTACTGCTCCTTTTCGCCAACTCCCCCGCCCATCCTGGGGAGGGGGAGCCGAAAAGGAGCAGAAGGCGGCGCCCAGGGCGGCGCGTCAGAGGCCTGGCGTGACGCGCTGCCCTTGGCGCCGCTACTGCTCCTTTTCGCCGTCTCCCCGCCCTTCCTAGGGTGGGGGAGACGGTGATAAGGAGCAGAAGGCGGCGCCAAGGGCAGCGCGTCAGAGGCCTGGCGTGACGCGCTGCCCTTGGCGCCGCCTACTGCTCCTTTTCGCCGTCTCCCCCGCCCTTCCTAGGGAGGGGAGCCGCGAAAAAGGAGCAGAAGATGACGCCAAGGGCAGCGCGTCAGAGGCCTGGTGTGACGCGCTGCCCTTGGCACCGCCTACTGCTCCTTTTTGGCGCGGAGAGAGGGACGGAGAGGGCGGTGCAGGGAGGAGGAGCTAGCTCTCTTCCTCTTCCCTGCCCCGCCTCCCCCTCCCCCCCCGGCCGCCATTTTTTAAAAAAAATTAGAATTTTTTAAAAAAAATTTAAAAAATGGCGACCGGGGGCATAGCGGGGGCTGTGTCCAACAGGCTGGGGGGCCGTGTACGGCCCCCGGGCTGCCAGTTGGACAGCCCTGATTTAAGGCATCCAAACGGGATGTTCCAGCGATGTCACTGCCTTGGTCCTTTCATTATTAGCTGCTACTTCTCGGTGGATGTCAGGTGGTGTGATACTGGCTAAACAGTGTAATTTTTCCAGTGGTGTAGGGTGCAGACATCCTGTGATAATGTGGCATTTCTCATTAAGAGCCACATCCACTGTTTTAGCATGGCAAGATGTGTTCCACACTGGACATGTATACTCAGCAGCAGAGTAGCAAAGCGCAAGGGCAAATGTCTTCACTGTATCTGGTTGTGATCCTCAGGTTGTGCCAGTCAGCTTTTGTATGATATTGTTTCTAGTACCCACTTCTTGCTTGATATTCAAGCAGTTCTTCTTGTAGGTCAGAGAACGGTCCAGGGTAACTCCCAGATATTTGGGTGAGCTGCAATGCTCCAGTGGGATTCCTTCTCAGGTAATCCTCAGAGCGTGAGATGCTTGTCTGTTCTTAAGATGAAAATCACATGTCTGTGTTTTAGATGAATTAGAAATCATCTGGTTTTCCCTGTAATAGGCAGTAAGAGCACCTAAAGTTTCAGAGAGCTTTTATTCATCCACCTCAAAGCTCACTGCTTGAGTGGTGATGGCACAATCATCAGCATAGATGAAACACTCTGTCCCTTCTGGCAGTAGCTGATCATTTGTGCAGATGTTAGACATTGATGGAGCAAGCACGTTCCTCTGAGGCTTGTTTAGGTCACTCAACTTAACAGATGAGTGACCTGAAGGTTTACACACTTTTTTCCAAAGAGATCAGAGCCATGGCCTTAAGATTCCTCTCTTCACTATACTGTGTCATGTTAGTGAAAAATGGGGCAAATGTTTTGTTTGATTCTTTATCATGTTTGTGTATATGCTGCTTTGTGTGTGTTTTGAAAGCAGCAATTCAATATGAAAGATTTATAAAGGGCATTTTGTATGAAAAAACAGGAGCATTTGTGGTGGCTTGACCTTTTAATAATTAATTGCCAAAGTCCATGAAAATGTGTAGAATGGTTTTGAAATCCCATAGGGCTGTTAATTAGGATTGTTTATACCTGACTGATGGCTTGACAGTTATTCAGATTCCTGAGGCAAAATGGAAAATCCCTCTTTGTGGTTTCTCTGCATTTGTGAAATTTCTCTGCTTCCAGTATCTATGAACTACTTTTGGTAGAAAATCAAAGAAAGTATGGTCCTAACAGAATGCAACTGTGAGATGATGTGTAATCAAATCCATTTAACTGTAGACTGTAGCTTAACAGAAAAGAACATTGAAACAATTAGCCTGCTGTATCATTAACAAGTACTTTTTCCTTGAGTATTGTTTGCTGAAATCAGATCACAACAGGCTTGTGCTTCAGTGCTTACTCTAACCTTTGCCTCCCTGAAAACCACATTATGTTTCTAAACAATGCCCAAATAATTATCAGATTGAATACATAGATATGTTCCAAGAATTAAAAAGTTCTGTTTTTCTGTGGTACTTGTGGTGTAGAGGGCATCCCAGGTGCATCTACACTGTAGATAGTGCAGTTTGATACCATTTTAATTGTCATTCCAGGGACAATTAAAATCCAGGGAGTTGTAGTTTGAAAATATGTGAGGGAGCTCACTTCTCACCCCTGATCCTAAGCAGTTTAGTAGCAATTGCTACATATAACAGAAAGGCACTTTTATTAGATTTGACTAAAAGCAATTACAACATGGTTTTTATGCAAATAATTTGACAGTAATAGAGAAACATGCAAAAATCTAGTTAGAAACTCTCCTACATAGCTTCTTGCAATGGCCTTCAGTGTGACTTCGCATATACTTTTTGCAGTTTTAGTAAACATAGCTGTTTTGTGCTTGAGGTGTGGGTCACAACTGGACAATAAGCAGCAAACATGCACAAAAGGACCCTTGCCTGATAAAGGTGCAAATATTTGCCTCAGGAATCTTTATTTAAGGGCCCTTCCAGACAGACCTTTTATCCTAGGATCTGATCCCAGGATTTCCATTTATCCCAGATTAACTGACAGTGATAATCCAGTTTAAAGCAGAAAACCTGGAATCAGATCCTGGGATATAGGGCCTGTCTGGAAGATCCCCAAGTGACAATAAAGTAAGGAGCATAAAGGTGCATCTGCACTCTAAAATTAATGCAGTTTGATACCACTTTAACTGCAATTGCAAACCCCATCAGATCTAGCCGATACACTCCTACAATGTAGATGCATCAAACTCTTTCAAGGGATATGGTGTTCTTTAAGATAGTGACATCTTTAAGTAGCCAAAAAATATTTTGAATGTGTGACATGTTATGTTTCATATTTAATTACATATATTCCCTGCCATGTGTCAAGATGCTTTATCATCCTTATCTATCTATCGACATAATAAAAATGAAAAATGTGTATGTGGTGGAGGTGACTACTTACACACACAGTCTCCTGACTCCACAAACAAGCTAAAGTTCCAAATACTGAGAAGCCTCCAAAGGCACTCTCTCCATTGACATTGCAGGTTAGAGCAAGTGCCATGAACAAGTAGCCCAATCCCTGCCAATGTCCTCCCCAAACACTACAGCCCACCACCAAAGGAAGGTTTTCATTCAGGTACAATTTCATCCTAGATTTGACGTGTTTCCTCCACCACAGGCAGGCATCCCAGGGTTCCTTGTGTGAAATTTGCATGGCCCCACCCACTGCCTCTCCCTTAACCATTTCCTAGCCTTTCTTATTAGCACATAGCAAACAGAGAGGAATTGGTCAACAACTGAACAAACTGAAGGGGTTTGGGGGACTGACTCAACTCAAGAGGATGGAAGTTGTAGTTCACCTTGTATCAAGACAGAGATTGTGACCCCCTTCGATAATGGGCTCTTAGACCACATCTGCCTCAAAGAACCTGTGATTGCAAACTCTCTCCTACAAGGAAGATTTACTATCTGGCACTGAATAAGGAATCAAAAACTCTTCATAATTGATATCATTTTTCTTCAAAAGACTACAATCAGTATTGTGAACATAACATACTTAGGTTTATTGTAGATTTTTTGTTTATTGTATCTTGTATTAGCTGTGAAATATATGCTTGGTATTGTTCTACTTTGGTAACAGTGGACCTGTATGTCTTCTTAGACCACATTTGGCATGCAGGTTTGAGGGAATTTATCAGGATTTATAGGAGTTGTAGTTCACCAGCATCCAGAGAGCACTGTGAACCCAACCAACGATGGATCTGGATCAAACGTGGCACACAGACCCAACATGGGCAACTGTGATTACAGGCTGGGTTTGGGAAGGATTGACCCATGATTCTGGGATTGTAGCTCACCTACATCCTTATGCATTTTTAAATAGAAACATTCATAAAAAAACAAAAGGAAAGACTGGTCCCCGTCCCGTGTCCCTCCGTCCCTCCGTCCCCCGGTCAATAGCGTTGGACATTACCAAACTGATATTACCAAACTTTGAAAAACAAACAATGCTTTTCTCAAATAACCTGGGCACCGCCAGGTCCACAAGCTAGTTTTATTAATAAATGTAAAATCCACTATTCAGTTACATGACTGGGTAGAGGAAATGAGATTTCTTAATTCATTGAATTTTACCAGCCTTCCTTCAACCTGAGATAGACGAGGATGTTAGTTCAATGCTGTTTGTGGGTGCTGAATCAAAGAAGGATGGATTGGACCAATTGATTTGATTTAGAACAAATGGAGAGACAAAAGTTGTTGATAATTTTCCCAAATTCTTCACTGATAACATACTCAGTTTCATTTCCCCAATGTGCACGAAACAAACATGAGATACTGGGGGACCAGGGTTTTGAATTCGCACCCAGCCATGAAAAACTGCTTGCACCAGTCACACATTTTAAGCTTCAGAGGAAGGCAAAGGCAACCTCGCTCTGAACAAAAATTACTAAAAAATACTCTTGGATGGGGTTGCCCTTAAGTCAAGAAATGACTTGAAGATGCATAACAGCAACAAAATGACTATACGTCTGAGACACTGTTTACAACTCTCTTGTAATAATACCTTAAACACACCCTACTTTGGGATCTAGTCCTTGCCTGGATTAGGGCTAAACTAAATAGAAAGTATCCCTTAGTGTGGATAAACTCAATTTCTGCAATTGTTGCATTCTTTGCTTGTTTCACAATGACTTTGTATACCTATACCTAAGATACTGTTTCAACATCTCTTCTTTTAAAGCTCTGTAGGCTTCTATTTATGGGCCACATATTTTATTTGACAAATATGAGCATCATCCTATGGAGAACATTATTTTTATCTATCTATAAATATCTGCATTGGGTAGAATCTAGGCTTAGTCATACTTAGATTACTCCCACTCAAATCAGCGGAACTTAGGTTAGTTATGATTTCATTGGGTATGACTAAGGGTGCATTTACACAATCGAATGAATGCAGTTTGACACCACATTAAGTGACATAGCTCAACACTGCATTGCTATATCTCACAGATGGAGGGTGTAAAATACACACTTCTATAATAGTGTTACACCTTAAAACTGTCATCCTCACATTTAAATATACAACTCCCCCGGGGAATAAGTGAAAATAGATAAGAAAATAAAAATGGAAACTTATTTTGAGTGACTTTCAGGTTACATTTTCACATGATTTTGCAAACTTGTCGAGTAGGCCATCATGGGATTGTGTAGTACAGAATTCTCCCCATCTCAGTTAATTGTATGTATGACTTTAATGGGAGCCCCCAGTGGCACAGTGGGTTAAACAGCTGAGCTGCTGAACTTGCTGACCAAAAGGTTGGCAGTTCGAATCTAGGGAGCGGGGTGAGTTCCCACTGTTAGATCCAGCTCCTGCCAATCTAGCAGTTTGAAAAAATGTAAGTAGATCAATAGGTGCCACTCTGGCAGGAAGGTCACAGCACTTTATGTAGTCATGCCAATCACATGACCTTGGATGTTTCTATGGACAATGCTGGCTCTTTGGCATAGAAATGGAGATGAGCACCACTCTCCAGAGTCGGACATGACTAGACTTACAGTAATGTCAAGGGGAAACCTTTACTATGACTTTATGACTCTTAAAATACCCTAGTTTAAAACCCAGAGCTAAAATATTCTAGTTGAAATCATGCTTACATTTGGAAACTCTGTGAAATCATTCAAGGGATGCAAACCATCTGTTTTTTTTCATCTTTGCATACAGAGGGTAATAATTTATTTTTCTCCCCCATTGTGGGATGAAATAATATTCTGTGGCCAGGAGCACCTCCTTATTTGAAAGTCCTGAATTGTCTTGTGGGGTGTTATTCTGTGGGAATATATTTTTTTCAATTAGAAATGAGTGGGAAGAGTGGGTTCCAGTTGTGCTCCCCCCACCAGGCTGACAACGGAGCATTTCTTATGCAGCAGACTGACCTGTTGCCAGCTGTTGAGGATTCATCAGCTGTGATTGCAGAAGAATTAACCAATTCTTCCTTTTCTCCAGCCAAGTAGGTCATTCTCCTTATCTTATATTCTTCTTATGAACATTAGACCTCCCATCACACAGATCTAAGATTCAGGGTTTCTGTGACATCTGTTATCTTAAGGAACGAGGTTATCTTGTGGGATCTGTGGGATCTGAACCAAACTTGTATAGATTTGTGTCTTGCATTTCCAATGAGTCTTGAACTAGCTGGCAAGCTGTTATCATCCATGTTCTGAACTTGAGTTCCTAGTATCCATCATTGCCCAAAACAGCAAAGACTCCTGTCAGTTGATGTCCAAATAACTTGGAGGACTAGAGTTTGGGAATCACTGCTGCAAGGTTGATGAGTGAATGGAGATTGGCTAGATTTCCCTTGGTTTGAAACACTCAATTGGCGGATGGCACATTACTGGTACTGGCAGTCCCCAAGTCACAACCAAAATAGGGTCTGAACATTTGTTCTTAAGTTAAATTTGTTTGTAAGTTGGAACAGGTCCAGTAAAACGTGCACTCGTCATTTGGCCAAAAGTTCACATTATATCTTGTGTGGTTAGAATCCCTTTTTTAAAAAAAACAACAACACACCAACACTTCCAAGCAATGAAAGGAAAAACATAGAAATAGATAACGCTTCCCTCCAGGAGCCTGTCCTGTTACCCTGCCCCAGCTTCCTTGGGGTGTACTAATGCTGTGGAATGAATACAGTTTGAAACCACTTTTACTGCCCTTGTTCATTGCTGTGGGATCCTAGGAACTGTAGTTTTACAAGGTCTTTAGCTTTCTTTGCCAACGAATGCTGCTGCCTCAGCTAACTACAAATCCTAGCATTGATTAGCATTGAACCAGTGCAATTAAAAGTGGTGTCAGACATGAAGAAAGTTAGAGAAATACAGGGAGGCCGGAGGAGATATTGGACCTCATCACACTACAGCAGTGGTTCTCAACTTGTGGGTCCCCAGATGTTTTGACCTACAACTCCCAGAAATCCCAGCCAGTTTACCAGCTGTTTCTGGGAGATGAAGACCAAAATATCTGGGGAACCACAGGTTGAGAACCACTGCACTAGATCATCTATCTACTTTAAATCTGGTTGCTGCCTCCTGCAAAATTTGGAGAGATATCGATAGGAAGAAAAGGGAAGGGGTGGTGGAGAGATACAAACACACTCTGTAACTATGAGTTATTCGACTACTTGTACTTCAAGAAAGTTGAATATCAGAATCTATCTGCAAAAATCTCACAGCTTCATTATTCTTCCCACTGGGGTTTCTTGACTGCAAGGAAAACCATGTAATGACTGAGTAATAACAGATTTTTTTCCATTCCAGTGTCACTATTATGTTGCTACTGTTGTTAAAAATAGTCCAGTGTTGAGTTTCTACTTCATATGATAGGATCAGTCCTCATTCTCACAGGTTACACTTTACAATAACAAGGCAGCAGTTGATTGCAAATTCATGTATAGAGGAGCTATTTGGTAATCTAGATTGTCCAAGAAGGAAGGAAAAAACAGCGTTAATAGACAAGAATCTGCTAGATAATTCTGAAAGAAAATAGCAATAGAAAGCAATTTTCTACTCACACAAATGTAGATACCATCATCATAAGCGTAATAGCACTGCCTCAGAGAACTAAAACATATGCTAACTACCAGCATAAAAAAGCCTTTATCCAGGGAACCAGATTGTAAACACTGATAAGAATTGATATATGTACTGGGAAGATTAATTACAAGTTGGATTAGATCCTGCCTCATTCATTTTTCCCATTACAATTATTTTAACAACAACAACAATAGCAGTGAGACAAAAATGAAATCTGTTTTTATTAACACAACCACCTGAAATCCCATACTTTCCTTGAACTCTTTTTTTTAAAATGGTGGAAATTCTGGGTCATTTGAGAATTATTTAAAACTAGCTTGGGGACCCCAGCAGTACATGTATTGTTTGTTTTGGAATGTTAGATAATATCACTGAAGTTTGGTCCAGATCTGTCATTGGCTGGGTTCTGTGCTCTCTGGATAAAAGTGATCTACAATTCCCAGATTCCCACGACAATTAACTCCAAACCCTGACAGTATTTGCTGTTGGCCATGTTGGCTCTGTGTGCCAGGTTTGGTCCAGACCCATCGTTGGTTGGATTCAGGGATAAGGATGAACTACAACTCCCAGATCCAAGGTCAATCACTCCCAAACCAGGCCTGTATGCACAGTTGGCCATGTTGGGTCTGTGTGCAACGTTTGGTCAGGGGCGGATCTTAGTGGGAATTAACCTTGATTTTGGGAGTTGTAGTTCACCTGCATCTGACCCCCACCAACAATGGACTTTGCACAGAGAAGCCCCATGACCCATTGAACATTCTGCAGGGGTTTGAGGGAAAGGTTAAAAAAATGTAGTTAGCGAAAATTATTTTGGCGCCCCCTGGCTCTCCAGCCTGGTGGAGATTGCGCATGCATGCGTGCGTGCAGCCAGCTAGTTTCATGCATGAGCTATTGGGACAGATTGGTTCTGGTGGACGGAGTTGCTAAATGCACTCCCAAGAGGCCGAAAAGGACGGGGGAACATTTTGCAGCCGGAGGCGGGAGGCTGCGCCCCGGCTGCAAAATGTTCCCCCATTCTTTTCATCCTCTTGGGAGTGCGTTTCGCTATTCCGTCCACCAGAACCACTCTGTCCCAATAGCTCATGCACGAAACTAGCTGGCTGCACACACGCACGCACGCATGCGCAATCTCCACCAGGCTGGAGAGCCAGGGGGCACCAAAATAACCCTGCAGAATGTCAGTTCTGGAAGGCTGTCCAGAAGTTGCTGGGGATTGATGTGCGGATGTCACGGCCCATCACCCCCAGTCTGACGGCCAGACCGAAAGGGTCAATGCCACCTTGGAACAGTACCTACGGTGCTATGTCAACTATCAGCAAACCACTTGGGCGTCTTTGTTGTCTCTGGCAGAGTTAGCCTACAACAATGCGACACTGCGAATCCATCAAGGAGACTCCTTTCTTTGCCAACTATGGACACCATCCTCGCTTCTACCCTCCGGTGGACCCTTCCGGAGGGGCGTCGGACGCGAAAGATTGGCTTCAGGAGCTCACTGCCTTGCAAGACTTGCTGCGCACTCAATTGGACCAGGCTAAAGCGGATTATAAGCGGATGGCTGACCAGCGGCGCTAGCAGGGCCCTGCAATCCTGGTGGGGGATAAAGTTTGGCTGTCTACCAAGAATCTGCCCACACAGAGACCTAGCCGCAAGTTGGATGCTCGTTTTCTGGGGCCTTACACAGTGTTGGAGAAGGTGGGGCCTGTTTCTTTCAAACTGCAACTCCCGGCGGACATGAAAATCCACCCTGTCTTTCACCGTTCTTTGCTCCGCCCGGCGAAGGGGGTGCGGCCTGATGTGATGCAGCCGCCTCCTCTCCCTGTGATGCGTGACGGCGAGGAGGAGTTGGAGGTGCAGGACATCCTGGATGCACGTATCCGCTACCGGAAGCTGGAGTATCTCATCGACTGGAAAGGCTTTGGACCGGAAGAGCGTTCTTGGACGCGGGCTCGTGACGTCCATGCCCCGGACCTTGTCGCTCGGTTCCATCGCAAGTACCCTGATAAACCCAAGCCTCGAGGGCGGCCTAGGAGGGGCCCTGAGGGGGGGGGATAGTGTAGCACAGCAGTTCTCGTTTGTGCCTGGAGGGCAGGGGATAGGACCTGGGGTCCCATTAGCATTAGAACCAGTGGTGCCAGAACAGGATTCAGAGGATGAGCTAGATGACTGGGGCGAAGGGCAGCTTTCCCCTCAGGGGCCTCTTTCGCCCACAGAGAGCTTGGCCTGGGAAGAAATGTGTTTTGGTCCTAGGGAAGATTCAGATAACCAGGTGCAGATAGATAGCGATTCGGGGAGTTATGAACATCCGGGAGGAAGATCTTCTCAGGAGCCTCCTGAGGAAGATATGGAAGAAGGCGCATGGGAAACGACTAGGGAGGAGAGCTCTCAGGGAGATAGAAACACAGCTGTGGAAAGACAAGGCCGAACCTTTGATAGGAGACGGAACATAGAGTCTAGCAGGAGGGAATGGTCAAAGAGCATAGACCGGCCGAGGTCCGTGAGCAGCGATTGGAGACGCAGAAGCCTAGAGCGTCGAGGACCTCGGCCGAAGGATTAAGTATAGGATCCGTGGGAACGAATCCTCAGTGCTCCGGCCACGTCTTACCTGAATAGGCGTGAAGCGGAGTGGGACCACAAGCTAAGCCAGCCCGTGGTCATCAAGCCTTGCCTTGTTCCTGATCCGCATAGCCTTGCGGAGCCTTGCCCTGTTTCCTGATCCGCATAGCCTTGCGGAGCCTTGCCAAGCTTTTTGCCTATTTGCTACGTTACCTTGGACATTGTTACTTCAAGCTTTTTGGATTGTTTTCATATTCTATTGGACATTATTCTTTGATACTGTTATTATTCTTCAATAAAGTAGTTAGCCTTCATTCTGTCTCTGTGTGTGTGATTAAGGGGCCGGTCAAGTCCGTGCATCGTGACAGTGGAGGTCACAGTTTCTCTGGATGTAGGTGAACTATAGCTCCTAAAATCAAGGTCCATTCCCACAAACCCCTGCAGTATGCTCAGTTGGTTATGGGTCTTCTTAGTGCCGAATTTGGTTCCAGTCCATTGTCAGTGGGGGGTCATAATATCAGTGAGGGTACTGAAAGGCCCATCATCTGTGGCAAGTTTGGTCTAGATCCATCATTGGTTCGGTTAACAGTGTTCTCTGGATGTAGGTCAAGTACAACTCCTGTAAATCATGGTGAATTCTCCCTAAATCTCTTGTTCAGTTGTTGATCAATTCCTCTGTTCATTGTGTACCATAGGAAAGGGTAGGAAAGGGTTAAGGGAGAGGCAGTGGGTGGGGTGATGCAAATTCCCCAGCAATGGAGAAAGAAACCCTGGGATGTGGAGGGAAAACAGAACATCTAGGATGTAATTGTCCCTGCATGAAAGCCTCCACCTGGGTGGGGAGCAGTATGGTGTTGGTGGAGGACACTGGCAAGGTTTGGGCTACATGTTCATGGTGCTCACTGTGACCTGCAATGTCAGCAGAGGGAGGGACATGGGTGTCTCCTGTTCAGTGGGAATTATAATTCTTTGTGGACGCTGGGGGCTGCCTGTGTAAGTGGACACTTCCACCACATACACATTTTCACTTTTATTATATGTATAGATAGATAGATAGATAGATGGAAGATAGATAGATCTAGATAGATAGATAGATAGATAGAACACACATACACATTTACATTTTTATTATGTGTATGTGTATAGATTGGTAGCACAAGAAGAAGCTTTTGAAAGTGGGAAAGTAGAAGGAAACGAAGGCATATTTTGGCTTTTAATTCAGCAGCTTTACTGCGAATACTTGTTAAAGAAGTCCCTTGAAGTTCTGAAATTGAAGAGTTGAAGGAGGTATCTGGAACATTATGGGATGTCTGTGTCACACATATGTTTATTTTTTTAATGCTGTATTTTAATTGGTCTGAGATAAAACAAATCTTCAGAAATTTTTAACATTGCATAAACTTTCTTCTCTTTTTCTGAGTCTTACATTTTTCTTTGTTTCAGTAGCCTGTGAAACATCTGGAAGTCTGTTTTCCATCGGGTATCATCTAAGCTAATTTAAATTGGCATACCAAATATGTTTACAAGGGAGTAAGCCCAATTAAACATCATGGGCATTACTTGCAAGTAATCTTCCATAGGCTTGTACAGTAGGTCTACATGACAACTTCAATATTCCATATTAGGATTATTAAACAAAGCCTTTTCCTCATGGCCAGCTTGTCGGTTTATCTTCTGCTGTTATTTATGTAATTAAATTTACCCACACAGTTATTTATGTAATTAAATTTATCCACACAGAGACCAAAAACCTGGCAAATGCACCCAGGACATGCTTAGAAACATAAAAGGATATCCCACTGAAGCAAATCTTCTTCCAAGTAAATATATCAATGGTGTTGCTTAGTACAGGGCAGAGTTTTACCTTAATACAGTTTTTAAGGGGTCTTTCCCCCTTCAAAGTTGCAGAATGTTTTGCAGAATGAAATCTTGCTGCTCAAAGCCTTTGAACAGTAAATGGATTATAATGGTTTTGGTTGACTGGAGCTTGGGAGCCTCAGACAGAAGCCTGTGAACTTGGTCACCCAGGATGTCTGCAGGTTGGATAAAGGTAGATTACAATTACTGTTAAGCCATGCCAGCAAACAGATCTTAATGGGGATCTGTTGAAGCAGAGATCCATGAGAAGCAGGTGATGTAAGCAAGCTGCATGGAGGGTTTAAGACAGACTGGATGTGCAGAAATAGAAAGCTGGGAAACACTCTGGGACTCTGAGTTGTTGTGGGCTTTGCTTTGGTTTTTTTAAAAAAAGTAAATAATTTTATAACAATGAGTTACAGTGTGACCTGGAGGTAGACCTGAACACATTTTAGCAAGTGGTTTGTTGTAAATACATATTTGTGTTTTTAAATTTTTTTTAAAAAAACTGACCAGTATTTTATATTCTTTCAATCTTGTTTTTATTTGTACTGTTACCTGATTCTTAAACATCAAATTCTTAAACATTCTTAAACATTTGACAACATCAAATGATAAAATTTAAATTTAAATTTTACAAAACTCAGTAGTACCTGTGGGTAACTGGCCTTCTTCACATAATGAACTAAAATGCCAAGGTAACAAATGGTCATCTTCACATATTGTTGCACCTCAGCTAGACTTCACCTTGCTCATTACTCACCAGGAAGCCAAACGTAGTAATAAACAGTTTATTGATAAAACGCACACAGTAAAAGAGTAAAAATCAAAATATGTAAAGAGAGAATGAGCCATAAAAAGCCAGAGATAAATCTCCAATGAAAAGGTTAAAGCATGAACATTAATCTAAAGTACTGTACATGGGACAAAAAGTGATCTTGATTAGTCTAAGAAACAAGGAACAAAACATGGTAAAATCCCCAAGACTGGTAGCAAAACTTGACTAAGAAACAGCTTGAAGTTAAGACCTGACCAGGAACAAGGCAGGAGCTTCTTACTCAATTTGTGACGTTGCTTGATCTGAAATCTAAGAGCTTCCTATCCCTAATTAAGGACAACAATGCATGAAGGCATTCTGTTGGCCTTGAGAAGCCTGTCTCTGGCTCTCTTTCCCGGGCCTCCCTTTCCCATGGCTCGGCTTGCACCTGGAATTCTTCCCTTGCAGGAGCAGCCTTAATTCTCTGTCCAATCCCCCTTCATCTGGTGAGCTCATGTCCTCCTCCCCTCTCTGCCTGTCAGCTTCTTAAACAGTTTCATTTTCACACAGAGAATCAACATCTAATTCCAAATCCCACCTCCATTCTCCCAACTGGGGAATCAACATCCTGTTCCAACATCCCATCAGTCTAAGCACTTCCAGAAACATCAGGCCCTTCAGACCCTACACCCCCAAACCTCTCATCCTCATCATCAGCTGGCTGAACTACAACACATATAAACATAGTAGACTACTCAAGGACAATGGCCCATTTGAAAAGCTATGTTTTTAGGCTAGACAGGAAGGTTTGGAGAGTTGGGGTTAACCTAATCTCTCTGGGGAGGGCATTCCAGAGCTGGGGAATGAGGGATGGAGAAGTCCCTCTCTTTTGTTCCCACCAACCACACCTATGACAGTGGTGGGATTGAGAGAAGGGCCTCCCCGGTAGATCTCAAGGGCCACACTGGTTCATAGAAGGAGATATGGTCTCAAAGATAGGTAGGACCCAAAGCATATAGGGCTTTATAGGCGATAACCTGCACTTTGAATTGGGTGCAGAAACATGTTGGAAGCCAGTGGAGCTGCTTTAATAGAGGTGTGGTGTGCCCCAGTTAACAATCTGACATTCAATCTTTGCACTAATTGCAGTTTCCAAGCCATCTTCAAAGGCAGTCCCATGTAGAGTGCATTACAATAGTCTATTCTGGATGTAACTAAGGCATTGCCAAGTCAGGCTTTTTTGAGGTATGGTCGCAGCTGATGCGCAAGTTTTAACTCCAAATGCCCTCCCAGCCACCATTGATACCTGAACTTCAAGCATCAGTAATGAATCCAGGAAAACACCTCATGTATCTGTGTCCTTAAGGGGAGTGTAATCCCATTGAGCACAAGTTGAGCCACCCTATACCCCGATGGGCCTAATGACTGACCAAGAGGACCTCTGTCTTGTCTGGATTAAGCCTCAACTTGTTGACCCTCATCCAGACTATCACAGCTGCCAGGCACTGGTCCAAGATCTCGGGAGCTTCCTTGGAGTGGGGTGGGAAAGAGTAGTAAAGTTGTGTGTCATCTGTGTAGACATGGCACCCAACTCCAAAACTCTGAATGACCTCTCAGCGGTTTCATGTAGATGTTGAAAAGCATGGGGGAGAGAATAGAACTTTGTCCACAGGACAATAGCCAGGAGTCTGGGCAGGTGCCCCTCAGCACCACCATCTGGTTCTGATCCTCCAGGAAGAATCTATGCTTTATTCCACAGATTAACTGGAGGTAGTTTACCATAGAATAACGGTGGAGAAATTAGAGATTTCAAGAGATAACATTTTAAATCAAATCTGTGAATAATCAAATCCACAAAAATCAAAACTGCAAATGTGGAAGGATAACTGTATAGCTTCCGATCTCTAACTGTCCTGTCACTCTGACCACTGCAGATTTTTCCTTCAGGGCAAGAGGAATCATTCAGGAGAAAGTGATGATAAATCTATCCCATGTCAAAACAGTTTCCAGCTTTGTATCATCCTCTTATGCTTTCGCTGTTTCAGAAAATCTAGCTGCACATAAGGTGTGACAAGTTGGAAATGCATAATTACATTGCATATTTGAGCCTGGCATGTGCATTTTCAGTATTGCAGTGTGAGTAGACATTCCTGCTAGGATGAATGTTCAGAGTTCTTGGTCTAGTATGTGACTACATGCAGAACCACACTTGGATTTGAGCACTTTGCTGATACTATATGTTCTGCTATGTCATGACCAACTGTAAAAATCAAAGAGGAATAGTATACATGTCTACCAAGTATGAACAAAATAAAGATTACTGGGATCCTGCATTTTATTCCAAGGGGAAATTTTTATTCACTTAGAGAATTCTTAGGGTTTAATTTCACTCTTTGGTTGGCTTTATTTTGGCATGTTTTAATACTTAGATTATTTTGTAAAAATGCTTAATTATGATGGTAGAAGTATCAAATCAGGATCAGTCATATTAAACTTCTGGTTAAAAGATCAAGCAGAATTCACTGTGTTAATGCTACTTAAAGAGTTAGCTTTAAAGCTTGTTGGACAGATATGTAGGGAAATATGTTCTGTATTATGGTTAGGGTGAAAGTTGTATACCAATTCCTCACTTGGATGGTGGCAGGAGCTGGAACCCATTGGCACTGTGCCTCATTTTGATTTGGAGGTGGCCTTTGCCAGTCAGGTTCCAATGGTCGCCACAGTCCATACCTCCTTTTTCCTTGAAACTGGCTTTAATTACAAAAGAACCTCACAATAACCCTTTGTAATAATTTAGGTCAGTGTTTCTCAAACTCTGTTCCTCCAGATGTTTTGGACCTCAGCACCCAGAAATACCAGCCAGCTTACCGGCTGTTAGGAATTGCGGGAGCTGAAGCCCAAAACATCTGGAGGACCACAGTTTGAGAAGCACTGATTTAGGTAGGTAGAGATTGCCCAAGGTCATCCAGTGAAGAATATTGTTGTGGTAGCAGAGAAGTCTGAATAGCTTATCTGCATCAGGCAACAGAATGTCTTGAGATTAGATTACTTCCTGATTTGACAATGTGTCATTACTCAGGACCAACCTGTCAGTCACTCTCGAAACAGCTTGCTTCTAAGTGCATTGAATTGGAATCGCATCAGTAATTGCAGAGAGAAGAAGAAGCTGATGTACCTCTAAAATCTTTTCTCCACGCCTTTAATTATCCACTTTCTCCTCAGTATGTATTTTAGGGATAACTATGTCAATGAAATCACTAGACTCTCTGAACATGCATCATTTCACACGTAATGTATTCATAAGTGACATGTCAGACCTTTCTAACCGATTTTGAAAAACAAGCATATTGCTATGTGGGGAGGAGTAGGACACTTCAGTAATGAGCAAGAGCTTGTTGATTCACCATTGGTAACACTGAATTCTAAATCTCTCCTGAGCAAATCATCTAGCGTAGCACCGACATGGGTGAGTTGCACATACAATGAAATGGCGGTGTTTGTAGTGCTAATAAACTCAAGATTAGGAAACCACAGTATGCTTTTTGTGACACATTCTGAAAACTATGCCAGAAAGATAGACAAACAAGAGTGATAGAAACCTACTATTAACTCTTCCATCTGCATTGATTTAAAATATTTTTGCTTTTAAAAATGACAATTAGCTTGTAAAGTGGAAGAATTAGAAAGATTATCCTCTGATTAAAATTTTCCGTAGGCATTCAATTCTGCAATTTTGTTTGCATTTTAAAGTTAGTCACAATAAGATTAGGCTGTGCCTTTTCTCAGCATGTAGATGGGGCTTAAACTAAACTGACACATGCAGAGGATCAGAGGACACTTTGGGGTCCTCCTATCTGAAATTAGAAGTGTCCTTGGTGTTGCTTTTGCAACTTTCATATTTGATGTTTCAAAGTAGTATTCTTCATAAAATTGGTAACCTACCGCAAGGCATTCGTTTTGTGAGTTTCCTTCCCAGGAAAGCTTTTTTGAGCAGTTACAGTATGCCTTTCACTTCTGAGGTTAGGGGCACTCGTGAATGTGGGAAAACCACAAATTAAAAGCTGCTATTTTGTTTTTACACAATTTGGTGGGGTGTGTTTCTGTTCCAGCAGCAAAAAATCAACGCGGGAAATCAATTTCACAATTTCATTTTTGATTTATTTTCATCTTCATTCTTTCAAAATATAAGTGGATAGTGGAGTGTCATATAGATCTACACTCCACTATCCACTTATATTTTGAAACAATGAAGATGAAAATAAATCAGAAATGAAATTGTGAAAGTGATTTCCCACATTGATGTTTTGCTGCTATTTTGTTTTTACCCAGGAGAACCTCTCTTGAAGTTCTCTGTGGTCAACTTCCAGAGGACTCTTACTAGAGATTCTTAGTGAGACCATAATAATAAAATCCATGAATAATGAAATCAACAAAAAAAATCAAACCCACAAATGTGGAAGGCCAACTGTAGTTTGGTGTGATGTCTGGAATTTGACATATGATGATGTTGTCTTTTTGCTCTGCTCATCCTCCTCTTTCAAGTAAGCTTCTCATCAGACCTTCCATGGAAAACACTACTCTTGGACCATCTTTCCCCCCATCTCCAAATTCCTTACAGTCTTGATATGTAGCCTTGTGTACCTAAGTTAAAAGCTACTAGACTGACCTGTAGACTGCTGACTCTGTATCTATTGGTAAATTTAATCAACTAGCAAAAGGTACCATTGACAATAGTCAAGATTTTTGGCACAATTCAAACTATGACAAGGCAGAGAAGTGCCAATACTCCCATCAAACACGAGATTCCATGTGCGCATACACACAAAACATGTATTTTCTACTCTTGCTATTTTATATAATTGTCTACTTAATAGTACAACTCATTTGTTTCCATGAGACGTCTTTGCAGGTAGGTATGTATATAGTTTCACACACATTTTGACATGTTTTGGTATACATTTTTAAATTTCTTTCCTTGTGTCAGAGTTACAGATTCTAACATACCTGATCTAAAAGTATTTGTCCTTTTTGCCTTGTCCTTTGCTCTGACTCTTTCCAGTCTAGATTCCTTGGCCAATTCTCTAGCGACTACCTTATAAAGCCTGGCCAAAGCAGATTAGTGTGTGATGCATTTTAAAGCTAAATATAGAAGCCAGATCCTATTCTGGTACTAATAACTTCTGGAGTGACACTCCTGTTTTCCACTGAAACTCAGTTTGTTAATTTTTCTGCAAGAGGTGAGTTTAGGTTTCTCCTCTTGTTTTGTTTTGTTTTTGTTTTGGCTTAGGTCTTTTCTTCTTACTTTCAACTGCCCCTCCCCTTTTTATGAATGTTTTCGTCTGTCCTTTACTTGGCCACTCACAAAAGAAAATATACGTGAATGGTGAACAGAAGTCTGGACATCTGTTGAAAAGACTCAGATCCCATGGAAAAACTAGCAGGCTTTCTTGATCTAATTGTCTCAATTTCCTCAGAGGGACAAGAGGGTTTTACATATAAATCGATATTTCTGCTGCTGCGAAGTCAAGCACGTAGAGTTTAGACTCGGCGATCTACATGAATATCTTTAGAGGAGATATCATAATTACCATGTTAAACAATGATCTCAATTACCTTGTTTTATAACTGCTTGAGCCCTCATCTTTAACTGCCCAAAGGACAGGCCATCCCAAATAAAAGATGAGATGAGATTAGCTGCTACCTGCATCCTCAGAAAGACAAGCAAATAAGAACCTTACTTACCCATATGGGTAAGACTGTGAGAAGTGTAGCTTTGTGTTGGTTTTTGGAAGGGAAGCATTTAAATGTCTGTCAAGCTGTTCTTGTTTAAATTAGATCAATGACTGGGTTTGAATGATCTTAAAGTAAAACATGGGGATCATATTTTTCTGGGGAGCCCAAAGAGTGTAAGGGTGTGTTTACACTGTAAAATCAATGCAGTTTGACACCATTTATCTGCCATGACTCAATGCTATGGAATCATGAAAAGTGTGTCTTTTGGTTACATTTATGGAATAACAAGAGACTAATATCCTGCACATGTTTACATGAAGGTGTATTCATACCCTCTTTTACAAGTGAGGAATCCTTTTTTTCTGAAGGACTGTCAGAGGACATTGTTTCCTCTTTTAAAAGAGGCCCTGTTTTTGATAAGTCAAATATGGTGTAAAGATTGTGTGTGTGTGTGTGTGTGTGTGAGGAACAACTTGAGAAACTGCAAGTCACTTCTGGTGTGAGAGAATTGGCCGTCTGCAAGGACATTGCCCAGGGGATGCCCAGCTATTTGATGTTTTTCCATCCTTGTGGATGGCATGGGGAGCTGGAGCTGACAGTGGGAGCTCAAACCACTCTTCCAAAATTCGAACCACTGATCTGTTGGTCAGCGGTCCTGCTGGCATGAAGGTTTAACCCATTGCACCACTGGGGGCTCTAATGTAAAGATAGGGAACTATAATGGGGGCAATCAAGGATCTTGGAAGCCACGCAGCCTTAGTTACTTTTTGAACTTCAGACTTGATCTGCACACACAGCTCACCGGATAACAGTCTCCCTTCTTCGGTTGAGATGTTCTGGAATTGGGTTTACATTATAGAAAAGTAATTTTTAATTTTGCATCTATGTGAAAATCAGCATTTGTAGTTTTATACAAGTTCGTGTTGGCTTAGTCCATTATGTGTGTGTATGCATAATGCACATTTTCTAGGACCTCAACAAAAGTGGAAAAATTGCAAAGAGAAGATGGAGGAAGCAGATTGGTGGGAAAGGGGTGGGAGACTGACATTGATCACGTTCAAACATGATTTATGCCCTCTCTTCAGATAATTATCCTACGGGTAAAAAAATACAATAAAAATAATAATTATCCTACAGGTTAGATCGCCATTGTGGCTTGAAAAGAAGAAAGCTGGAGCTGGTGGCCCGGGGTTTGCCTAAGGTCACCTGTTCATTGGAAATGTGATAAAACTAGTGGATGTTTTGTAATAGCACTGGAAAATTAAGAAAGGGGTTTTCCTGGAAGAAGTTCAAGGAAGCTGATATATGAAATTATCAGAAGCAGCAAATAGAGAGAAACTGAAGGATCTTTGAATGCTGAGGGTATGGGAGATGAAAATATTTGAGAGAGTAAAAGAAAAATTGATGGTGAAAATAGGTGGCCAGAATTGACCTGGAATTAAGAATGTAGAATAGCTTGGAAGATTAGGCTATATGGATTACAATTAACAGGGCAACATTGTGACCTACCAAATATGTTAGTAAGTTGATATAGCTTTTGTGAGTCTTTTTCCTGAACCCATTCAGAAATTTAATTGCTCCTAATGAAAAACCTTTGGTTGTTTATTTTCGTTTTTCATTATTTCTTTGGTTATTCAAGTATTTGAACTTGTATTCCAGAAATTTTATGAATAAGCATCAGAAGCCGGTGCTAACAGGCCAACGGTTCAAAACTAGGAAGAGGGGTAAGTTTGCTCCTTTAATTTTGTAAATATTGCTGTACGTTTATTGAAGTTGTCCGATGTGCATGAGTGCATGCACGCTTAATTTGCATCCTGCCTTTTCCC
Source organism: Anolis apletophallus (assembly GCA_030556195.1). NCBI lineage: Eukaryota > Metazoa > Chordata > Lepidosauria > Squamata > Anolidae > Anolis > Anolis apletophallus. The sequence continues at coordinate 46,021,216 of JARBWK010000008.1, forward strand.
CAGCATCGAATCTATGGCAGCTGCCAACAGATTAAAACAAACTACAGCTGAAATCTTAATTTGCCAAAAGTTAAAAAAATAAATAATGGGGGGAAAAGTTTTAATAGTATAACATGTTAAACATTGCTTTTTTGTTCAAGCCCAGTTCTGGCTGTCAAAACACTATTTTATGTAGTAGAATGGGGAATCTGGTCACATCTTGTTGCATAATTCATGAAGAAATAGACCTATTATATTATGATATTCTTCCACATTTTAGTCAATTGCTTTGTACATTTTTAACAAAGAGAACATGGATGAAACAAAAAAAGAGACCCAGAAAATCTATGGTTTTTTTCCCACTAGTGAGCTTTCATTTTTATGGGTTGTTGTGCGTTTTCTGGGCTATATGGCCATGTTCCAGAAACATTATCTCCTGATGTGCCACCTGCATCTATGGCAGTCATCTTCAGAGGTTGTGAGGTCTGTTGGAAACTAGGAAAATAGGGTTTATATATCTGTGGAATGTCCAGGATGGGAGAAAGAACTCTTTGTCTGTTTGAGGTAGGTGTGAATGTTTCAATTGGCCACCTAGATTAGCATTTAATGGCCTAGCAGTTTCAAGGTCTGGCTTCTTACTGCCTGGGGAATCCTTTGTTAGGAGTTGATTAGCTAGCCCTGCTTGTTTCTTGTTTATTTTTATCATGACGAGTGTAATATATTGTCATGTTACAGAAAAATGTCTTATGTTATTTTTCATCAAGTTATTATTCAAGAAGCACCATTAACATGCATTACTTGGCAGTGGATTTGTCCCCTTTAGAAACAAATATTTCTTTAGTGGGCCAGAGTCACTGGAATCTCATTGCTGTCAGAAATTATAAGAAGTATACATTATAATCTTTAATTATACTGAAATACTAAGTTTCTAAAAAAAATCTAGTGCATGAGAGTAAGATAGTGAGTAGATGGGCTGAACAAAGTTGACATTATGGAAATGATGAGTTTACTGAAAACTATAGGTCTTTGAAAGTCTTTGATTAAGTAGCATCCATTGCTTTTCAACATATGGAAATGATGGCTTAGTGAGAAAATCCAAATTCAAACTTGGCTTGTTTCAGGATGCTTTAGTTAAAATTAACCACAGTTTAAGGTTTGTACAGAACAGACAAGTTGAACATAGAAGTGCATTGTCTAGTCTTCTTGTAGCTCTTCCAAGTGGTGCGTGAATGAGAATGCACAAACTCAAACAGATAACTTTGGCTACATATGGTCTAGTGTTTCACGTCAACCAAGTCATTATGAATGCCATTGTATAATGTTGTTACAAATCACATTCTTTCCAGAAGAAAGTCCAGATAGAAATAAGTAAAGGTAAAGGTTTACTTATTTCTATTAGATATTAAGTCTAGTCATGTCCAACTCTGAGGGGTGGTGCTCATCTCCATTTCTAAGACAAAGAGCCAGCATTGTCCGTAGACGCCTCCAATGTCATGTGGCCAGCATGACTGCATGAAGTGCCATTACCTTCCTGCAGAAGCAGTACCTATTGATGTACTCACATTTGCATGTTTTTAAACTGCTAGGTTGGCAGAAGCTGGGCCTAACAGTGAGAGCTCACCCCGCTCCCCAGATTTGAACCGCCAACCTTTCAGTCAGCAAGTTCTGCAGCTCAGTGGTTTAACCCCCCAGATAGAAATATTGTACTGTAAATGTTTATATGCCTCTCCAGTTCTACTATATTAAATTAATCAAATTACATATGTTAGCTCCCTTATTCCAGTATTTTGCTCTCTGGGACCAACAAGAGCAGCATATGAAAGATGCTCATGCTTTGTTAGTTTAAATATGTGGAAAATTAATTTCAAATGCATAGCTCTGACATGCTCCCCTCTTCAACCTCCTTTGAAAAGTTGACCTTAAATCAACTTAAAACAAGATTGAGTTGAAAGGAAAATCTCATAAGAAAATAGGAAGGAAATATAGTATTCTCTTCTAGCATTCAGCAACCTTGAGAGCACTTTATTAAAATGTATGTGCAGAGAGGGAAAATAATAATTTGACAAAGGTAATTTGATGTCTGAATAGAACATATATTTGAAAGTGATGGGAAAATTCAATAAAGCATGCAGATGCCACAAGATGATTAGCACTTGTTCTCTCTCCTAGATGAAAAGGAGAAATTTGAACCCACGGTTTTCCGGGATACAATCGTCCAAGGTCTCAACGAAGCTGGTGATGACTTGGAAGCTGTAGCCAAATTTCTGGATGGAACAGGCTCAAGACTAGATTATCGCCGCTATGCCGACACACTCTTTGACATCTTAATAGCTGGCAGCATGCTAGGTAAATATGTCACACGGAAAACTTCACGACTTTAAGAGCTAATTCTGCAACTACGTCCTCTTATATTTTTGTCTGCTCATGTTTTACTTCTATCTCAGTCCCTTCCCTTCTGTTCTCTCTTTGTGTCTTGAGTACAACTTCTTGTTTTTTTTAAATACCTCTTGGCACATTTTTATAAACGCTGTTTTGGTATCCATGGCTACTGCAAATGGCTGAAATAATATTTAGGATGGAAGCTAAAAATAGATGCAGGGAGCATCTCAAGTTTGTTCCTCAGCCTGAAAGCAAACAACATCATTGTGAACCCGTGTTCTAAAGAAAGTTGATCAATATGATGTATAAAGTCCACATATTTTCAACTTTGAAAGGTTTTTGGCATATCTGTTCACTCCATCTTCTACAGTTTTGTTAATTTTGTTACTACAAGGGCCTTTCTACTGTAATATTGTCCTCAAGCCTTTGCATAATGATATTTTTAGTGGATGCAGAGATATTTTTCAACTTTTGGTTTAATGTTTTCATTTGTAGATGAGTTACCTTGGATCCCATGCTGGTAAAAAGCTGGGATATGCATGTAGCAAGCAAATAAATCAATAGGCAAGCAAGCTTTCTAAGCCTCAAGTATTTCTGTAGTCACATGCATGGTTGGTCTTTATGCTACAGATAACTCTCTGACAAATATGCACACAGTGGGAGCATAAACACTAAGAATAAAAGGTGCCTGCATTATTTCTCACAAAATAACACTGTCTGGGTTAAAGCAACATCTTTTTCATTTATTCTAAGATAATTTTGTTTATGTACTTTCAGCCCCGGGAGGGACAAGAATAGACGACAATGACAAGACTAAGATGACCAATCACTGTGTGTTTTCTGCACAAGAAGATCACGATGCCCTCCGACATTATGCTCAGGTTTGGTTGGAGAGTGATGAATGGACTACGGTTCTGGCACTAAGCTAGCATAGCCAAATTATTTTCAATCTTTGAAATGATTTTATAATTTATATATGATATTTTCCCCAAAGCTAGGACTCAGGATGGCTTAAATGTGTTTTTAAAAAGTAAAATAATTGCATTTAAAAAGATACAAAATAAAATGTTTTAAATAGTGTTAGAACAGGTGTGGGCAACCGCAGAGGGGTTGGGTTTCCAGTTTTCATCCCTGCACCCTCTAAGGGGCCACATTGGTGTGTCAAATCCACCAGACCCCTTAATGGATTTTAATTAAAATAAGGGGTGGGGTTTTCCCCCCCAACCCCCTCCCAAACAATTCAGAACTGGTATAAAAACACCAGTGTAGGACTTTGGCCAATAGCATAAGTTTGTAGGTCTACTTCTGTGTGATTATTCCAACAAAATATGAATCTAAGGCAGAGAAAGGACTTGCACGTCCTTCTTGGTATAGCCCAGCTATCATAGTATAACTAAAGATAAAGAACGCTAGCAGTTATAAACTACCTCCATTTGGAGAACTGCGTAATTTCCATCTATGCTCTAGGGGTAAGTGTAAAAAAATGAGTATCTAAAGGAAATTAAGTTTCTTGATATGTGGGGCATATAGGAATGGCTGGTTTCTATTTCTATTGATATTGGCAACTTTTCTTATATTTAGGTCTTCAATAAACTCATCAGGAGATACAAATATTTGGAAAAAGCATTTGAAGATGAAATTAAAAAGGTAATGCTGCTAACATTTATAATTCAGGTTTAATTTTTGAAATATGCAATGTATATTTATATCCCATGATGTATGGAATTAGTATCTGTTCTGACATACACAATGCAGAATTGTTAATCAAAAATAGTAGCTTTGAAATAATAGGGAATTTTTAAAAAGAATGTTATTTTAATATTCTGATGGTCTAGCAAGCTGTCCTTTTCACTGTTGCTAAGTGTTTGGAATCCTTTATTCAATTCAGCTCTCTATACTCTGCAAACATTGACTTTACTATTAATTACAATAATCTGTTGTTATGAGTAATACTGACTCATTCTGCTTTATGTACTGAAAGTGCTATATGTTCATTCAAGCTATCCATTTTCCTTTCCACGTCTGCCCACCCAGCTGACTTCATCTGGGAACACTTGATTGTTAGTAATACGTATTTAGCACAGTTGTGGCAAACTGTGCTCTGTGCATGTAAATGCAAGGGCTTTTGGAAAAGAATATTTAAAGTGGAGTTTATTGAAAGGTTTCAGTATAAAGTAAAAAGTTGGTCACCAAGCTAGCCCATATATTATTTTAATACCAGTGACAGATAATCATAGAGTTGGAAGAGACCACATTGGCCATGCAGTCCAACCTCCTGCCATACAGGAAAAGCACAATCAAAGCACCCCTGACATATGACAATCCAGTCTCTTTAAAAGCCTCTACATCTAGGGTAGTATGTTAGTGACAATGAAGACACATGGTGCAATAATTGATTGACACCATAATCTGAATGGACTACATGCCAGTTTTCAGTGCCCCTTGAATTTAGGGCAAATTCAGGGGGCACAAAATTAAAGCTCCAGTATCTCAGACAGAGCCTGATAAATAATTATTTCTGAAACCATGGAGAATCCATACTAGTCTAAGTAGACAATGCTTAACTAGATGGGATAGTAATGACCTGGTTCTGCATAAGAAAGCTACATGTATTCTTTGGAGGTTTCTACAAATTCCTCAACACGAAATTGCTTTTCAATACCCACTCAAAAAGATATAGGTAGATCTTAGAGAAGTCCCTTTTTGGGGTTCAGTAGTTTTCAAAGTCTTGTTGTGGAATTATTTTAGCCCAAAAATATAAGTTTCCAAAGCTTTGAAGTTGAGGGTTTTTTTAAAAAAAAAAGTCATTGAGACATGTGTATAAAGATAAAACTGTGAGCCTGCATCCAGTGAGTTTTGGACTACTTGTGGTGAAACAACCTTAAGTCGCAATGAATTTTCCACTTGAGCATTTATGTTTAGTGGTAGAGTTGCAGCTGTGGCAAGGATGCATGGCGGTTTTTGTCCCCTCATGCCTACTGTTGGTCAACTGCCCCATTCCATTTTTAGCTGAATGTTGTAACTGGAAATAATGTCTGGTTGTTGTTTCCAAGGTGTTTTGGAAGCAAGAGGGTTCAGTTCTGTTACAGGCCCTCTGACATTTCTGCAGAATCACCTGGAAAAAATGTGAGCATATATGAGCTTTTGGGAGTCAGGAGGAACCTGGGATAGGTCACAAAAAGGAGTTCAGTGACACACTGCTTTTTCTGCCTTCTGCCTAAAGACACTTGAGGAATGGACGTAATTATGTGATTGTTCAGCTTCTTAAACATCACCTTGAATAAAGTATGAATTTGATTGTGATGTAAAATTTGCCATGCAGTTTTTGTAAAACCATTCACCTACCCAGCACTTTTTATACCCCTACTTCTTTCCAAACTAGGACACAAACTAGATCATAGAGATTGCAGATAAAAACACATGCATGCATTATGTTAGTATCATATGCATGCCTAAGCCATACTATGCATGTGGGGCAATTTATTCCCCATAGCCCAAAGGATGTGTTTTGCTGACAGTGGTGAAACCAGAGTTGCAACTACAGCAACATTGTACGTTCTGGTTGTGCAGGTGTACTATGGTTGTGTATTGGACAATGGTACCCAATCATTGACATATATTGTGTAATGTTGCTGCAATTTCATGAGGGTTACATAGTGGTGGGTCCAGTGGATATTTGGGTAAGTAGGGTGAGGAGAAGTTAGATTATAAGCATAGCTAAAAACATAAAATACAATATAATAGTAATACATTTTATTTGTTACCTACTTCTCAGAATGGCTTGAGATAGAGCACAATAGAGTTAATACACATCATCAGTTAGGTTCAATTTTTTCAATGTTCAACAAAATTAAAACCACTTAAAACATGTATTTCATAAGGAGAAGAAAAGCCTGGTGGCATATTAAAAAGTTATTTTAATATAATATAAAACCAATTCACAAAACCTGCTGGAAATAAAAGGTCATCACCAAACGCTTGCTTGTATAGCACCTGTATTTATGCTGGTGATTGCCAAGCAGCAAATTGGAACTGAGTGGGTGTGAAGTCAATATTATCCAGAAGCACTCCTGTGTTTGAAGGCCTCCCCTACAGAGCTGGTAACCAAAGCAATAATAGGGGATAGCAGGAGAATTGCCCTGAAAGCAATCAGTTGTGAAAGTTGGCAATGCAAATAACAACCTGAAGCCGAACAGTGTGTTCAATTTTTGTGCTTTCTAAGTAGGTTAATTAGAATTGGATTTCCCTCCCCTGCAAAACAAAAAGCTGTTTCGGCCAATGCTTCACAACTGAGTCAGGAACAAATAATATCCTTTGAACAAAGGAAAATGGTATCCTTATGTAAAATTAAAATAAAATAAGGCATCCAAGTATGCCTTCTCTTCCAGAAACTCGGATGTTGTTTGTGCTAGTAAACTTTATGGCAAGCGGGCTGAGAATGATCTCTTGTCAAGTGCTATATCCTACATGTTGGCATCCACAAATAAAATCTCAAATATCAGCTACAGTTTGCTGCACTTAAAACAGCTTTTGAAACACATCAAGCTAGATATAAGACTGGAAAGCTCTTGCAAGTATTCCTGGAAGGAAATAAATGACCGAAGAAGAGATGCACAGTGTATTTATATTTTTATTTGTCTGTACAGTTGTTTTTGGTTTTTCAGCTCATGGCATTGAAAATTTAAAAAAATCTATTATGAGAATTGGAACTTGGCAGTCTTAGTTCCATGATTTATCCATAATTAATCATTATATATTTCATCTTGAATAAGCCTTAAAGAAAGATCCATTTGCTGAATTGGAACTTGTGTACTGTAATCACCTTTCATATGTAAAATTCCATCAAAAAGTTTGATAAATCTATTTTGTGTGCATTGAAAACTTTTTGGAAAAAAGTGTACACTATGTTATATCCAGTTCTGATATCCACAGCCAATTGTCCCTTTTTGTTTTACATCAACCCCTATGCTATTTCAAAACTAGTTCTGAAAAGTATCCCTGTCTGTCAGATCTGGGTTTGGTAGAGGCACAACAAGCTGGAGAGGGAATCTCTTCCCTCTCTGTTCTGGTGGTTCTCACCCAACTCCAGAAGAAAACCACAGTCAATCTCAGTCTTCAAAATGGAATTGGGACCAGAGTTTTATCTTCTAGGGATACTAGACTTTGAAATAGATAAAAACAAGGATATCTTATTTTTTCATATGGCTACTGTGGCGAGATTAGTATACGCGAAAAAAGGGAAGTCTAAAGACATTCCAACAATAGAGGAATGGACACTTAAAATTCTCGACATCATCAACATGGACAGTTTAACACAGTACCTGAGAACCAAACAGAGGTCAAGGACAGATTGATCCTTAATCAGAAGTTTCCTAAACGCTCGCCAACCACGAGGACCCATAGATGAAGAGTAGACAGAGGAGGAGGAGGAAGAGCAAATAGAAGCAACATGAAAAGGTTGATATGGTTTTGTATTATGTATTTTTTTCAACCAGTTAGCTCTGTCTCCACTGTATTATGAGAAAGCCAGCTTCTGCATTATCCATAAATGAAGTGAAAACTTACCACGATAGATTCTTTGAACTGGCAAGGCACATATACAAAGTCAGATATTATGAATACTCCTTTGTGAATGCATGTTTGTGAGTCAGGAGGAATCATGCACTTTCTTTCTCCAAAATATCCAATGTCTGTTAATGGAGAATAAGCTGGATAGTCAAATAAAGGACAGGCTTTGCCCCCGGTGCAACATGCCTCCTAAATGCGCCATTTCCTTTATCATTTGCAATGAAGAGTAATTACTTGCAGCAAAGCGTGGCAACTGTGGTGCTCTCAGTTGTTTTTAAATTATAGTTCCCATGATTCCTTGTATTTGATATTGGAATCTGTTAACTGTACCTCAAACCAACTGACTTATATTAAATGAAGCCAAGGCTTGCTCTTCAAAGAAACCATTGCATAATGGGACTCCATTCCAATTGAATCCCATATTTGGCTCTATTAAACTCAGTGGCATCTAACTGTTCTGTGTTGTTACATAAATGCACCTGTGCAAACACTGGCATTTCAACACTGCTGTTGTTTTACATGCTTCCAAAAGTGTATGTGTCATTTGTTTCACAGCTCCTGTTATTCCTTAAAGCCTTTTCTGAAACGGAGCAGACAAAGTTGGCAATGCTCACCGGAATCTTGCTAGCCAACGGGACACTTCCTGCTACCATTTTAACAAGCCTTTTCACTGACAATATTGTCAAAGAAGGTAACTTTCTTTTGTCCTGGCTGCAGGATATCTTAAGCTCTCTTTAGGAGATGAGTTTGCCTTCCCAGTAATTTGGGTGTTAGGGCCATGAAAAAATTACCCTTGTCTTCCTTAGCCTTTGTGGAAGACGACTGAGATGAAAACACTTGATTCTGCAATGTACATGGAAATAGTTATGTTGCTCATTTTACAAACTTCATTAATCACAGTTTAAGTCTAGTCTTTTCCTCCCATCAATATTACAAATGAAATACATACTAAATCCTAAACACATATTCAAATGTTCCCAAAGTTTCAAATCTCCAGCTGGATACCAATACAGGATTTCACTGTAGGACACTTCTACAACCAGTACATGTGCTGCCATGTACAGCATGTAAATTTTAAGCCTAAATAGAAGATACATGCATCTTATATCTATGGATCCATGGTTTAATTTACACTTGTCTGAGAAAATATGTCATTTCTAGGCATCCCCTTGGTCCTCCAGACAATTATATAATACGCTTCTGCTGAAAGTTAACTATAGAGTTGTATTGGAGGACCAGCAGTGCCTAGATAGGTGTCTTCTATAAGCATTTCTTAGATTCTCTAGCTTAACTTCATGGTACACCATTCAATAGTGTCCCCTGTTACCCACAGTTTTATGTATCCACATGAAGTCCTGGAACTTGTCTCTTGTAGATGTAGGAGAAGATTGTCATACTGTACAAAATAAGTACAAATGCATAATAGAAATCCCACTATAAGACATCTATCCCCCACCCCCTAAATACATAATTGAAAATCCAACTGGTTTATTCAAGGAGAAAAAAATCTAATCCTTATTCATGGTAACTCCATCTCCTCCCCTCCCCATCTATCCCTCTTTCTGAACCAAACTAGTAAGAACAACAACTTCTGGAGAAGGAGCCACTGGGCCAAGTCTGTTTTCACTGCTGTTAGGATTTATTTTGTATAGTGTGGACCCTCCTTTGTGAACCTGTGTTGACAAGGTTTGGGAGGAACTAGTTACAAATTAAAATGTGTGTATTTCTTGGACATACTTGGGAAGAGGAGGGTGGTCTCATTAGTAGAAGTTGAACTAACAAATGAGGAGGGCTGTCTGAATTCAGGACAGATACCAAAAATACACCAGGGGAAGATTGCGCTGATATGAATCAGAATGTTGTGGGAGGAGCAGAGTCTGAACCTTATATTTTGAGATTGTAAATGGCAGCTAAACTGAGGTGCAACAGAAATTAGGTAATTTAAAACAAGGAAACAGCAAGGTTGGTCAGCTTCATGTATTATTAGGCTATATAGGCAGCACAGCTTTATCTAATCATCGTAGAACAGTGGCTCTCAACCTGTGGATCCCCAGGTGTTTTGGCCTGCAACTCCCAAAAATCACATCCAGTTTACCAGCTGTTGGGATTTCTGGGAACTGGAAGGCCAAAACATCTGGGGACCCACAGGTTGAGAACCACTGTTGTCGGACTAAGGTGGAGTAGGTTGTTCCTCTTCAATTGATATATAAGCTGTCCTCAACTTTGAGGTACTAGGCACATTGTTGGTATATGTAATAGGGTACTTGAGAGGGCATGCAGAGAATCCACCTTTGTTCACCATTCCATTATGGAATGGGAACTTGAAGGAGAACTCAAGTGAATACCTCATGGTTGGATATGTGTCATGAGTACAAAAAAGAGGCAAATGCCTAGTTTGCATCCTCCTGGTTGTTAGTGCACTGGTCTTCCCTATCTTCCCAGACTCCCAAGGGGAAAATATGACTCAAAGAAACCAATTCAAAAGCACTCTTTTGGCAGATGATGATTGTCTACTTGCTTGAGATAGAATCAAATTGAGTAGGCTACTCAGATAACCTCCTGGCACACTGACTGATCCACACTTGTTTTGATAATACTAGTTGCATACCAGAACTTGGTTGAAGGGTGACCTAATGGTGAAAATAAATAAGAGGACAAGTATAAATAGCTATGATTTCTAAATTTGTTTCCATTGACACTGCTGACAATGTTAGTCTTGGCGATAGACTATGAATTACTCGTGCATGCTTTAAAGAAGCTGTTATCTATCTATAAATATGCTCAGTTGATGGCAGGAAGAGACCTTTTTAACATCTTGCCAACACTCTCAAAATTTTGAAGTTGAATGTAGATTCCTGTACTTATCGGTAGGTTTTCAGGGCTATACATATAATGTCAATAAATTATTATGTTACTTGGTGATTTGGAAATTAATCTCCTTGAGTGTGTGCCATGGACTTCTGTCTGAATATGGGATGCATCTTTCAGCAAAATGAAACCCTTATACCAGATTAAAATAAAAATCAAAGCTTGTGGCTGCTCTTTGTGCCCGTTATATTGCACAGACTGGAGGCTTTTCACAGGAAAATACATTTTAGCGATATCAACAGCTCATAACCATGGTAACCCAACTGCTTGAATCCTGCATTTGCCCAAATAAGACTTGTACTTCTTGTTCGCTCTCTTCCATGTGTATTTTGAGGGCAGTAGGATTAACGAGTTATAAGACATTTGGCCACCCAAATAGTAAGCTACTTTATAGACCTAGTTTTGCGAGTCACTCTGAATAATAATAAACTTTATTTATACTCTGCCACCATCTCCCTCGATGGGGACTCAGGACGGCTTACATGAGGCCATGCCCAAATAACAAATTACCATAAAATAAAAACCAAAGACACAAACAACAACACAGTGAAATACATAAAACATATGAATACAATAAGCAATATAAAATACAATATCCGCAATCACAATGACAATGAGCGGGTTGCACGTGTGAGATAAAATGCTAAAACTCAGAGTGAGATAAAAGAGGAACAGATTATTTTTGAGGGAGATAGATATGTTAGATATGTTAGGTCCATCTGGTCTGTTTATTGAAATAGCAATTTGACATGTGCATGTTTTGTTAAAGAAAAAAACACCCTTGCATTTTTATGATAAACAGGCATGGGTTAGAAATGAAATAAATAAATGAATAGTGTTGTCTTTCAACTCTAACATAAATATTTTTGCTACATAAACTTTAAACGTTCTGATTTTATTCATAGCAGCCATCTGTAATATGGATTCTTTAACATCATAACACACAAACCACCATTACATTCAACCTTTACTTATTGTCAGTGTCAAACTTGGTTCACTTTTATTGCTTCCAAATCTATTCTCTTACAAAATCCTTCCAGTTGGCTATAAATTAAAATTATGTTTATTTGTACTCTTATTTACGTTGGTTTTATTCTTTTCTAGGTATTGCAGCTTCTTTCGCTGTCAAGCTTTTTAAAGCCTGGATGTTAGAAAAAGATGCCAATTCAGTTACCTCCTCTTTAAGAAAAGCTAACTTAGATAAGAGGTTGCTAGTAAGTATTCCTGTCTTCTCTTTGGTGTTGTTTGATATGTTGTTGTTATTTATTATGCAATAATCAGGTTTACCTATAGTACCAATTTAGAACAATGAAAGATGTGAACTACAAAAATAAATAAAAAATAATAGTAAATAAAGAGCAACACTCAAAAGAACAGGGGAATTCCAGACATGAAATAATCAAGGCCTGCTAGCACTTCCCAACAAAGGATTCCCCCAGGCAGTAAGCAGTCAGGCTTTGAAGCTGCAAGGCCATTCAATGCTAATCAAGGTGGCCAGTTTCAACATTCACACTTGCCTCAGTTAGACAAGAGTTTTAAATTAATGATAGATTTTTTCATCCTGAAACATCCTGGCTTCCATCTCAGTTTCCCGGCAAGATATTGACTCTTCTTAATTGGTGATGTAAATGATAAGCCTTGTGCTGACTTCCTTCTTAACCTAAGAAATCTTGTAAACATTTTCTTAACTTAAAAGAGCCATTGTCTCTGACTAATGTAAATGCGTTGTTTCCCCCCCCAAATTTCAACAGTTAATCATTTGTCACAGTTCTTATCACGGTCAGCAGTTCAGCAACTTTTAATTTCCATTCAGCAAGCAGGCTGTTGGTCATTGAAGGCCTTAATATGTTTGAATGGTGTCTTCAGCCAAATTATTAGCTCCCATTCATTCATTACTTTCATACAATTCATTCAGCCCATATATCATATTTGTCATCATTACAATACAGCCTGGGAAAATCACAGCAACATGATGATGATGATAAATTTCAAAGGCATTCAGGGTGGCTTCCATATACAATAATAAAACACAGCACTATAAAATAACAAATAAATCATAGTTAAAAGACTAGCCAAATGCACATTGTTTTGAAAGAAAATGCAATTTGGGTTGCTTCCTTGCTTATTTATTTATTTTCCTTATTGTAAATATATTTGCTCTTTCCCAGGGCAGCTTCCAAAACAGTTTTAAACAATTCACAGTAAAAATTTAAACTGCGTAAAACCGTGTAAGAACATTTCTAAAAACAAAAACAATTTTTAAAATAATAAAATCCCCCAAGGTAGCACACTTAGTATTGCAGTCAAAACGTTCTGACAGATATAGAAATGAGAAGTTGTAGCTTGGCACAATGAGCAGCAATTTCATACTTTGGTTGAAATTATGAATCCTGGCACATATGTCTGAGAAGCTATTCCTTGAGGTTACATGTTTCCCAGATGATAGAATGGTGAATTTTAAGGGTATGGGGACAAATATGGTCCTCCTGAGAATCTGCTACAACTTCAGCCCCATCTACACTACCATATAATGAATACAGATTGACTTAGATTATATGGCAGTGTAGACTTGTATAATGCAGTGCAATGTAGTTCATCTGCACTCTGTAACTACATTATATGGCATTGCAGATAAGACTGTCCTGGGGTTTCCTACTACATTACTATTTTCCCTACTTTATGGAATGAGTACAGCCCATGGGAATCCAAGGTGGACTGAAAAACGAGGCAGTAGGGCTCTTAGACTTTCTGTGGTTGGCCATTCCTTTTTTCTCCCTAGAATTGCAAAGTCCTACAGCATCCAACAGAAGCCACATATGGAAGAGAACCTACTCAAGATGTTGTGAAGTTCTGCTATTAAAATGCCTGATATGTTTTGTGCTTTAAGTATTTCAAGTCTTTTTTGAAGAGTTTTGAATGCTAAAATAAAAAGGAAAACATTCCTACTAAGTTATATTGGAGAATGATTTATCAGATATGTCTGCAAGTTGTTTTCTTTAAGTAGACTCTTAAAGAAGGCCTCAAAGTATTTGAAGGCTGAAATGTTTTGGCATTTTAATAATGATACATCACAGTATCTTGAGATGTGCCTATTACATTTGTGAGCATCCCTCTTTTGTGCCTCAGTGTCCCAAGACTAAGATGTACTGCAGATTGTTCCAGATGGTTCCTAGCCAGAAATTAAGTCTGTGTTGTTTACTAAGATCCTTCTCCCTTTTAAAGCACTCTCAGTACTTTAAATTAAAATGAAATGAAATTTAAATGGCCCACATACAGTCCCTAGTGCCTCATAAACAGCTCGCGCTAATGGTTGTCTAGTTCTCCATCCAGATCCAGTGGCCACTTAAGTGCTGTCCTAAAACAGTGACTGCTTTACCCCAGCTGGGTAGCAAAGTTTATATTGCAAGTTGCTGTTATATTGCTGTGTTTCTGTTTTATGTGCTTCTCCTCAGTTGTCGCAAAATGATTTGACTTCATATATCATTTTAAATGTCTTGTTCCTTTCTTCCAGGAACTGTTTCCTCCCAACCGGCAGAATGTAGAGCATTTTGCCAAGTACTTCACTGATGCTGGACTCAAAGAGCTTTCAGATTTCCTCCGAGTTCAGCAGTCACTGGGGACGAGGAAAGAGCTGCAAAAGGAACTCCAGGAGCGTCTTTCTCAGGAATGCCCCATTAAAGAGGTGGAGAAATTGGTTTCTCTCTTACACAAATTAGAAGAGAAATGGAAAGGTTTAAGTGAATGTGATCTACCATGGGAAGGGGTGAAAAATGAAGCTGTTAAAATAGAGACAGTTAAAAAACAAGTTGTGGCACAGAATTTTTTTTCATGGAAATATTTTTGTATATCTTTCCATGAGTTTTCTCTGTCGTATATATTCTGTTTAATCTTAGTTGTCGCTGCTGTTGAGCTACTATAGGAAGTGTTAGATCAGATAAATATAGGATGTGAGGTACTAATTATTGTTCTTAAGGTGACAGACATTGAGGCATCTTGCTGCTCAGAGGAATATACTATAAAATAAATGCACGGCTGAGCTTGTTTTCACAAAATCTTTTTTCTCAGTCAAAAGTAAATGTAAACAAGACAAAATGTGATACCTATACCCAGACTCACAAAATCATTTAGCTTACTTAGAATCATAGAGTTGGATCATAGAATCATGGGCCAAACAGTCCAACCCCCTGCCAAGAAGCATTCAAAGAACCCCTAACAGATCGCCATCCAGCCTTTGCTTAAAAGCCTCCAAAGAAGAAGCTCCACCAAAGCCTCCAAAGAAGGAGCATTATAATAATGTAAGGAGCTTCTTATGTTACTATGATGTACTGCATACTGAAATTGAATGGGTCATCTATTTTCACAATTCTGATGCCAATAGAGAAGTAAGCTTGTGAATGGAAGAATCAGTGCCAATCCCAGAACCCCCAATAAGCATACTTTTCCAGAGATCATGGGTCACAGACCCCCTTTCTTCTTTTTTCTTCTTCTTTGTGCTATCTCAATCAGAATGATACAAATTGTTATTACTGTTACAAAACAATTACTGTGCTGAAGAGCAGGCACACATTTATGATATAAAACTCCAGCTACTAATGCATCAATGTCATGTTCCAACTTTGGAAACTTCTGTCCATTTTTGTTTCTTCCATATTTGAACTATATATTTTTGATAAATTACAACCAAAATGGATCTGATTTTATATTCTCACTTACATTTTGTTATTATTTCCCTGCTTTGCAACTAACTTTGTCTTGTTACATTCATATAAATGATCCTGAGGTCATAATAGGGACTTACTAGATGGAGTAGTCTAAAATAAAAATAATTCAAGTTATTTTAGCGTGTCAAGTATCTTTCACTTTTTATTTAGAATGCTATTAAAAAGCTGCAAGTGTTGGAAAGCTAGGGTTACATGCTTTAAGTTACCCAACTGTTGGCAGTGAGTTGACAGTTGTAGTGTTATTAATTTATTTATTACTTCGATTTTATATACCGTTCCATCCCAATAGGCTCGGGGTGGTTTACATAAGGCAACATTAACAATAAAATATACTAAAACCAATAAAAACAATGCTAAAACCAACAATAAAACAGTCACCACTAGTACACCTAGTTATATTGGGTCAGTTTAGATTGAAAACCTAGCCGAAATAAAGTTGTTTTGCAGGCTCTTCAGAATGCAGGCAACTCTCTAAGGGTCCGGACCTCATCTGGCAGGGCATTCCAAAGAGTTTTAATCTAGTTTTAAATACTCTATTTTAATTGTGGAATTTGTTGTGTGTAAGTCGCCCGGAGCACTAACGTGGAGGGCGACTCAGAAATAATAAAGTCAGTCAGTCAGTCAGTCAGAGTTGGGGCTGCCACCAAAAAGGCCCTCTGTCTGGTAGAGGACAGGTGAGAAGTACGAACAGAAGGAATTTCCAATAAGTTATGTTCTTTAGACCGTAGTGATCTCTGGGGAACATACAGGGAGAGACGGTCCCTCAAGTACACAGGCCCTAGACCATATAAGGCCTTAAAGGTTAACAACAACACTTTGAATGTAATCCGGTACTCTACGGGAAGTCAGTGCAGCTGCTCCAAGATGGAAGTTATGTGGCATCTAACCAGGGCCCCGGTGAGCAAACGAGCTGCAGCATTCTGCACCAGTTTGAGTTTCCAGATCACAGACAAAGGATGGCCAATGTTGAGGGCGTTACAGTAGTCTAGTCTCGATATGACAGTTGCCTGGATCACCGTGGCCAGGTCGCTCTCGGACAGTTAAGGTGCCAACCGTATAGCCTGTTACAGATGGAAAAATTCAGATCTGCTGACCATAGAGACCTGGGCCTCCATAGTCAGCAGCAGGTCATGCTGAACCACTGCTAAGAGACAGGATTAATGTGTTGTGAACAGTTCATTCTGCAATAAGACTTTTTGCAGGAGGTAAATCATTCAACCAGTTTCATAAAAATAATGGAATAGCTTTATGTATTTCTCAGCATCAGAGGAAGGCAAGGGGAGCCTTCTCTCCGAAGAAACCTTGATAAATAAACCCCATGCTAAATTGGAAAAATGAGAAACAACTTGAAGGCACACAATAAGAAGTTTCATATGATGCTTGCCCCCTGGCGACTGCTAAGAGAACAACTTTTACTCTCTATTGTATGTTGTAACAGTGTGAATGTTTGCTTGCTGTATGAAGCTTGAGGTATGGTGAACCCACTTTTACTTGTATCATTTCCTTTAGTTCAAAGTGATCTAGAAACTTACTTACTTAGGTGATCCCCTGTTGCCTGAGTATGATCAGTGAGATTTTTGTTGATGTTCAATGAGAGTACAAGCTTCTTGTATGCTTCGGCAAAGGTGTTTAGAGTGGCTTGTAGGTCTTCTTCTGAATGTGCACAGACTGCGTTATCATTGGCATATTGGACTTATATAACAGATGTTGTTGTGACCTTGGTTTTGGCTTTCAGTTTGATCTAGAAAACCAGGCATTCTACCCCATTAAAAGCTCATTGTGACATGCTTCTTTTTTGTATTCCCCAAACTTTCATTTTTTTCTGTAAACTTCCAACAGTTGGATTACATGGGTCAGGTATCTAATTGTTGGCAAGGGTTTACAGGTAACAAGGAGGTGCTGTTTAAAAATTTGGCTTTAAGGTGCCTTTTTATTTTAAAATACTGTATATCTCCCTGCAGATGGTGCTTTATGTGAAAGAAGAAATGAAGAGGAACGATCTTGCAGAACCAGCAGTGATTGGACTCCTCTGGACCTGTATAATGAATGCTGTTGAATGGAACAAGAAAGAAGAGTTGGTTGCTGAGCAGGCACTTAAACATTTGAAGGTATGGTTGTGGGTAATTTTATACTCTCAGAATGTAGGATTGGCTCCAGTGGTCTCTATGGACACAGCTGTTTGTGCATGAACATTTGCAAGATTCTCCACTGTAGGAAGGCATAAAAAGCATGTCCTATTATTATGCTAATATTAGAGGCCAGCTCACAATGATAAACACTTTCCACTCATTACAAGTCTGTGCAATGTACAGTATTCTTATGGCATCAACATTTCCCTAGTCCATTGACAATAGATTTTGGGGAGTGATTTCAGGATGAGCCAAAAGAAGGAGTTGAAAGGATGTTTAATTATAAAGTATGTTTCGAAAAGAGGGCAGGCAATATTCAGATAATGGTCTCTTTAGTTTTAATCTGTGTATAACTAATTTCTCCTCTAATTGTTATAGCAATATGCACCTTTGCTGGCTGTTTTCAGCACCCAGGGCCAGTCAGAGTTGATTCTACTTCAGAAGGTTCAGGAATATTGCTATGATAACATCCACTTTATGAAAGCCTTTCAGAAGATTGTGGTGCTCTTTTATAAAGGTATATGTCCATACCAATGGATTTTTATTTGTTTTGTTTTATTTTCCCTATTGATTTAATATAAAATACAACTGTAAAATGTAAAATACTGTACAAAATCAAACATCTGTTGATCAGCACTGGAATATTTGTTAAGGATAAGTAATGCGATGCACATTAGTGATTTTGGACTTTTGGTTTTCAATTCCCTTCTAGGAATTGAAAACCAAAACATCTGAAGAGGACTAAAGGTTGAAAATCTTTGCTGTGCACCAATATGGGTCAGAATTCTTATTTGGGGGAACATCCCTTCATCTCCTCTCATAGCTATGACACATTTAAAATGAGAGTATGCCAGGTTAGCGAAATATTTATGACATATTATAGAAACATTTTGCCAGCAATCGTTATCTGGCATATTGCATAGTGCAAAAGCAAAATGCCATAGCGCAGTAATGTAATGCTATTCATAGTTGCTAAACATCCATAATAGAAAATGTATCTTGTAGAGTCAATTGAAATGCACTGAAAATGATCCGTGCCACAGAGCATTTCATATACTAGGAGAAGAACCTAGTCAGAAGCATATTTAATAAGAGGGAGGAATTTGGTTGCATTTTCTCCCATGTTAACTGCTGCTCATATGTGTACGTTCTTATTCCATTGATAACAATGGTGAAAAAGGACTATGTAGGTCCATCCAGATATACCAATATACTTAGTCTCTGCTTCAAAATGGTAACTAGGTAATGATGCTGCCATTCCCTATTCCCATTGTGAGGGAAAACAAAAAAAAGCAAGATATTCGTTGAGGGAGTGGAATTGGGGGAAAGCATGTATGTTTGCAAAAATGAAGGACAGCTTTGGCATGACTTTAGAGGATTTTTTGCCACAATTATGTCAAAAATAGAAAAATGGGAGGGGGCACATGAAACCTATGGACCATACTTTCCCACCTGCCTTTGTTTTGAACCAGGGGAGGGAAGCAGCAGTGGTATTCACACAGCTCTACTTGTATGGATGGCTATACTGGGCTTATTTTTGGAGATCCAGTGATGCATTCCTTGAATTGCCTTTTGAACATCCAAAGGCCAGAAGGTGCCTTTCAGGAATCACTGTTGGTTGATTATCCAATGTTTGCAGAACATAACATGAATCACATTTCAGTTTGAAAAGTAACTATGAATCTTAACAAGACTGAATAATCCCCTAAATATATAAATGGAGAAGTGTCTTTGGGAGAGTCAAACAAAAGCACACCTCTGATTTTGTTCAAAAAGATACAAGAAGGCACTTTCAGGTGAGTTGTTGGTCCCCTCCCTCCAATCGCCCCAATCTTATGTAAAAATTGGGTTCATAGCTTGTTTAGCCTGGGTTGTCATAGAGGTAAAAGTCTGTCTTTTGCTGAGTATTACATGACATTGTTGCTATATATAGATGAATGGAAGAAAAACTTCCGCAGAAACATTTCATAATGTGTTGTGTCATCATGATCACAGTAAGTCGTGGGGTTTGGGACTAACTCCTTAAAGTCATCGTCTTGTGCAGTCTTTAAAATGAGCATTTAAATCCCTTTAATGCTATTTTTGAACCTCACCTGATGGAGCCCCAAAAAAATTGGTTTTATATATTTTTTCTTTTTGTTGTGTTTTATAAGATTTTTGAATTTTAAGATTTTTTGCTATTTTGTTTACTAAGTTATAGTTAGTTGTTCTATCTATAACCTAATAAGCAAAATAGCAAAAAAAATCATAAAATACAAACATCTGATAAAACACACCAAAAAGAAGTTATTAAGTTATAGTTAGTTGTTCTATCCTCTCCATTGGCGCCCCCTTCTCATGGGGGGGGGGGAGGCTTGCGTACCCAAATGAAGTTGTGAGCTATGCTGGCAGTGGCATAATAGTAACCGGTAGGGCCTCTGTGACGACTTGGCTATAAAACTTTGGAGGATTTTAAATCTCTTGGATTGCTGCCACCAACCTAAAATATTAATTTCAGGATTTCTAATAAAAACAACAGTTAATCTAGGCTCCAATTATAATCACCAAAAACAACTGAGAGGATTCTGGGGTAAAAATTCTTCCCCCTTTGACTGGAACGGTGGGAAGGCGGGAACTAGCACACTAAAATGTAAAGATGCACGATGGAGGCTTTTCTTAACAGTTAGCAAAGATATTGTTTATTAACTTAAATGGCTTTTAAAAGGCACAGAGCATAATGGTTTATAGGTGAGGCACAATATCGTAATGGTTACTTGACAGAAAATGTGCTAGAGCGTGTTGGTTTCTACAGATGGCTTTCTTAGATCTTAATTACAATTCAAGACAGTTCTAAAACTTGTCTCTAAAAAGCTCTCTCACCCTAATACCTCAGACTAGTAGTGAGTAGATGTCTACAACCTGGAACTTCTAGTCACTGAAAGTTCCCTATGCTTGTCTGAACCTGCTAACACATTCCTACTCTTAAGAGTTTCCTGTTAGCTCTCAGTCTCAGAGCCCACCTCTATCTCTAAACCCAGAGATTACAAGGCGTCCTGACTGACTATCACAAGTCAGTCCTACCGGCTCTAAAGCTCTTAGCTTCACCCTGTCAGCTGTCAGCTACCCTGACCCCTTAGCTCAGAATATTCACGGGATGCTTCTGCTACAGAGCACAGACTGCTTCAGACTCTCTGCTCAGGCTTTGATGTTACTCCCCCAAAGCCTAGCCCAAAACCTAAAAACTTCTGACAGGATTTCTCCCTCCTAGCCAGCTCAGCTCCTCCCCCTCAGCTCTCAGCCAATCTCCAGCGACCTAGTGTATCCAGACAGAGAAGCTCTAAAAACATGAATTATTATTTATTATTATTATTATATGCATAAAAATAGCAAGGATATCTCATTTTTTGTAACTATGGCTTACAGAAAAGATAATTTTGAGAAACTCCTGCATTTTGGCAACTTGTGCACTTTTGTAAACTTTTTTTTTTTAAAAAATCCTTACAAATTAATCTAGTGTACTTGGCTTGTGTCCACCAAACATACTGAGATATACTTCTTTTAATTCAGTTATGTTCCAACCTTATCAATCAGAAAATATATCCTGATCTTGCACAGTTCCTCTACTAGTATGGTTTGTTTGTCTTTTTTGTGTGTGTCTGTAAAAATCCCATAAGGTTGAGATAGTGGGTGGCAGAACTCATTCCTCACTCCGTGTGTGCTTCCTACAGGGTGACATTAGTTAGGGCTGCATTGAGACCTACCCACAAAAGTTCAGCGAAAATTGCAATAGAATTTAAAATGTCATCTTAATCATCTTTAATCATAAATATCTAAATATAAATTAGCCCCAGCATTCTTTGCACTGCAGAAAGTAACTGAAATAATTGTGTCTTGTCCTGCATGATTGCTTAATTGAACATCTCTGTGTGTGTGCCTCTCTCGCCCTCTGTTGACAAGAGAATATTATCTTTTTGGAGGTACTGAAGGCATGAAGAAATTACCAATAACCTTTTCACAAAATGAAGGGAAAAGTTCAGCTGATCTCCTGATTCATACAGTAGATTCATTTCATTCTTTTTTCTTTGCTCACAGTGGCCTGTGTTGAGATTTCCTTTTCTTTGTTTAGCACATAGTGTTGATGTTTCTCTTTCCTCTTCTCTCATGATCAGTCTTCAAATTTCAGTTGTCTTATCTCTCTAGAAAGGTTTTGCTTAAATGGGCATCATTGCCAAGTAGCATCTGACCTAGGGTTCAGGTTACCCTATACATTTATTTGCATACCTGTGCCATTCGATTCATGTAGTATGGAAATTGTTAAGTGATCTAAATATAGCCTTCAACAGAATACCTGTCAACATTTGTCTAGCAATTAATTACAGTGTCTGCTACAACAGATGTGTTACAGGTGGATTGTTTTTCTGCCAAGGCATGGCAATGTGTGTAAAATGTCATATTAGGTTTCCCCTGCTGAAAGATCTGATTCATAGCTGTGGGATAATCTTGGGGACAGTGCTGTGTCTGGAAAAGTCAGGTTGCAGCAATGGCCTGGACCACTGTCTAGGTTCAGCTGGCATTCCAGCTGCAGCCTTTTTTGTGAAAGGAAGATTGGGCCACAGTGTTTTATGCCTTAGTTAACTATCAATTTGGTTGGAGCCCGTAGTGGCACAATGGGTTAAACCTTTGCACTGGCAGGAGTGCTGACCGAAAGGTCTTTGGTTTGAATCCAGGGAGCAAGGTGAGTTCCCATCTGTCAGCTCCAGCTTCTCATGCAGAGACATGAGAGAAGTATCCCACAGGATGGTAAAACATCTGGAAGTCCCCTGGACAACGTCCTTGCAGACCGTCAATTCTCTCACACCAGAAGCGACTTGCAGGTTCTCAAGTTGCTCCTGATACACAAAAAAATCAACTTGGCTACTGTAATGCACTCTATTTGAAAGCTGCAATTAATGCAAAATTGGTGAATGATATAACATTGGTCCTGCAAGAACTGCACTGGCTTTGAGTTTTACTTCCAAGCTCAGTCAAGTTGCTGTTATTGACCTGCAAAGCCTTAAATGACTCAAGGGCAAGATATCCAAAAGATTTCCTCCTTTTGCATGATCTTGCCAGAAATTTGAGATCTTCAGAGGAGGCCCTGTTCCATGACCTAACATTTTGTGAAATAGCATTGCCTTAGCAATGGAATTCCCCACCCAAAGAAGTTACACTGCCCTCATCTCCCCTAAGCTTCTAGTGGGCTAGCATAACAGTGTTGGTCCATGTGCCATTCAGTGTTTGAAATGACTGATGTGACTGTTTCAACTCTGGATTCTGTGAGCCCTTGCTAGGAGGCAATATAGGAAGATGTTAAATAAATACATATAGATATTGGAGAATTACATTCCTAGGCTGAACAGGAGATTTCTCTCTCTCTCTCATTGGCACTGATTTTGGAAGTTATAGTTCAAACAACTCTCAATAGTGACTTTATATAAAATTCATTATTACTTGCATGACTTCTGGGAACTCTAGGATGAATTTAATACTTGGTGGATAAGGGGTATGTGGTTGGTCATTGTCATTTTTAGTGGGGAAGATAACTTGCCCAAGGCTAGCCATTGTGTTTCATATTCAAGCAAGAACTATACTCACCTAGAGAATAAGGAGAAATTGCACGTTCTCCTACAGGGTTCAGATAAAAATTCTATTTTAAAACTGACCTTTTTTACGCAAAAAGCGCTGACCATCCGCGAGAAGATGAAAGCAGAGAGCTCTGACATCACTGCCATCAATGTAATTTAATATGGATATGTTTACTAGCTCTACTTACCCTTGTCCTCTCTCAACTTTTATTCTAAGTAATTAATTAATTTTAAATCTTTTAAACAAGAGGTAGATAGGAGTGGGTTTAGCACGATGGTATGGTATGTTCTGTATTCACATTGGTATTTACTGGATGTATGTGTATGTGCTGTATGATTTGATATGGTCTAAATTGACTAATCAGTAAAGAATTATATGTACAGTATATTCAAGCAAGGATTCACCACACTAGGCTTTTAAAGCAACATACAAAATATAAAATGAAAATATGTTGTTAATTACTGGATATTCCCTGATAAAAATTTATGTGGGACTCTAACCGTTTTTCAGTCTTGGCTTATACTGGAGCCCTGTAATTTGTCTAAACCACACACCCACGTGCTATTTTTCTGGCTTTTTAATTTTAGCGGATGTCCTAAGCGAAGAGGCCATCTTGAAATGGTATAAAGAGGCTCATGTCGCCAAAGGCAAAAGCGTTTTCCTTGACCAGATGAAGAAGTTTGTTGAGTGGCTACAGAATGCTGAGGAGGGTAATGCTTCATCTGAACCTCTCACTCCTTGGCAAACATCTTTCCCATTCATGAAATATGCTGATGCTCAAAGTTGATTCTAAGTAATTCTTTGTAGCCAAAGTTTTAAAAGCAATCCAGAATTCACTTGATTAGGTCCAACATGTGGATTCTCCATTGTTCAGCTACTTTTCTATTTGTTCAGTAGTCATGGCATAGTTGTTCTCTGTCCCCAGTTGATTGAATTAAATGGTCTGGGTGTTTTGGTGAATTTATTTATGTAATGATTGTGGGTGGGTTGCAGCCTTTAGTGTCCATCTAAAGCAGTGGTTCTCAATCTGTGGGTACCCACATGTTTTGGCCTAAACTCCCAGAAATCCCAGCCAGTTTACCAACTAATGGGATTTCTGGGAGTTGAAGGCCAAACATCTGGTGACCCACAGATTGAGAGCACTGATCTAAAGGCTATGTGAGAGATCCGGTCTTCTTGATGCTGGCGGAAACTTGCAAAATTCAAGACTGTTGAAAGTTTTGCTGCTACTTCAAGCAGACTTAATATTGCGCTGTGCAGCAGTGACTTGATAGCATTCCTTACTGAGAATGGGATGTGTGATACCACAATCCCACTCTCAGTGGCCTCCTTCTTAAACCTCCTTTGAGGCAGAAGGGGGAGAATTCATCCAATGAGAATTCCAGTGTCCTGTGACATGCAAAAAATGCTCCCAAATGTCCACAAGTTTTTTAATGGATGGACAATTAAGGGTGTCCCAAAATATCCAAACAAATCAGAGCCAGGAATCCACATGTGTAGAACGTTTGGACTGCTGTTGGTTTTCCATGCATAAGAAAAAATGTAACCAATGTGAATGCCATAGATTTGTTTGGTCAATTTTATCCTGTTTTTATTGTTGTGAGAGGGGGAGTTCATAATTCCCTTCCTAGGGGTAGATTTCCTCTCACTTCTTTCCATCTCACTAAAACTCAGGGACCTGGCGTAGAACACTTCAGGTTATAAAATGCCTCTCTCTTTTAGGTTTAGTTTTTAAAAAATTAATTCCAGAATAAAATGTATTTTGGAGAGACTGAAATGTTCTACCTGGACTGCATGAAGGTTAAAAAGAAAATAAGATCAGTAAAGTCAATAGGTTCTTTTAAAAATAAAAGGAAAGAATGTCACAACTTTACGTCTGTTATGAGAAGCCTCCCCACCACCACCACCTCTCAAAACATTGGGAAATGTCTGTCATTCTATCATAAATATTCTTCTTCCATTATAATGGGATCAATGACCATGTGTGACGATCTCGGTCACCAAAATTGACTAATTTGACACTCCCGGTAGTCTGCCACCAACCTAATGGGTCATTAGGATTTACTTTACTATTAAACTCAAATTAAACGAAGTGTCTGTAGCGTTTGGCCTTACAACAACCCACCACCAAGAATGTAAACTGAGGAGATCGAAAGGTGACTGAGGCTTCTTTTAAAGTTAAAAATAAAAGTATTTATTAACTACAAACGAGGCTATTAAATAGGCACAGATCGTATTGGTTCTACTGAGAGGCAACTGGCGTACGGTTACAACAATGATAGTTAGGATAGCATGATGGTTAACAAGATTCACTATATGTGCTAGAGCGTAGAGGTTTCAGACTATAAAAGGCTATTATTACTTCTTCTAGATGGTACGTTCAGTTCCACAGACAGTACTAGGACTTGTCTCTCAACTCCCAACTAATAGTTCCACTAGCTGGTTGTTGTTCTAAAATTCTGGAACATCTAATCACTTAGATCGTTCCCTGAGTCTGGCTACTACTGGGTTACTCGTAACCCACACAGTCTAAAAGTCCAACTACCTGTCACTCTATCTCCAGAGATGACCAGGTATCCCAACTGCCTATCACAAGAACAGTTCTAAATGGCACTCTTCCAACAAGCGTTCCCACTAGAATGACTACTGGCCCTAAGGGCGGTCAGAACTGAGTCGTGACTCCCACTAGTCCAGCCTATTCCTACGTGGTGAATTGCTTAGGACAGACTCTCAGTCTCTGTTGCCAAGGCTCTGGTGATACTCCCCCAGAAACCTTGCTCAAGACTGCCTCAGGCTTAGATGTTGAATCTACAGCCTGACTCTAAACAGCAGAGGCTGGAGATGTGCGTCTGCACAGCCTCGCTCTAAACTCCAAACTCCAGACTCAAACTTTCTCTGACAGGACTTCTACTCTGCCAGCTCCAACTCCTCCCCTTCTACTCTAGCTAATCACAGCCTCTACACTGTAGCTAGGCACAAGCCTGCAAGGCCACGCCCCATTTGCTCTGTCTTCCCTTCCCTTAATGGTTGCTGGCTGCAGCCACCTCTCCAAGATGGATGCCAGCACAACCAAAACAGGACCTCTAAACCCCTTCCAAGCAGGCCTCACAAATGGGAAGCTTTAGCATACTGTT
Organism: Anolis apletophallus; assembly: GCA_030556195.1. Lineage (NCBI taxonomy): Eukaryota > Metazoa > Chordata > Lepidosauria > Squamata > Anolidae > Anolis > Anolis apletophallus. Next base: position 46,047,598 of record JARBWK010000008.1, read on the forward strand.
AATCTGAAAACACATGCATTTGAATTATTGCCCTAAACAGCCCCAGCCCAATTTACCTGTCTGAACGCATCTCCCTCTATAAACCACCACAGAGAATAAGATCTGCCAGGGAGGTCCTGCTCTCCAACCTGCCAGTTTCTTAGGTAGGACTGGGAGGGACGAAAGAGAGGGCCTTCTCAGTGATTGCCCCTCGGCTATGGAACTCCCTTCCTAATGAGATTAGGTCAGCCCCCTCCCTTTTATCCTTTAGAAGAATGATAAAAATGTGGCTGTGGCACTGTGTAATGAGGCAACGATAGGAGCTCTTAGTATGCCAACCAGATTCGATATGGTTGTTTGCGACAGTTTTAATCAGAGGATTTTAACATCCAGATAAGTGATTTTAATGTTTTTGTAAGTGTATAGTCTAGTATGTTTCGGCATTGAATGTTTGCTGTTTATTTGTTGTGCTCTGCCCTGATTTCCCTTCAGGGTGAGAAGGATGAAATATAAATGCTTTAAATAAATAGATAAATAAATATTGATTTCCAGCTGTATTTGGAACTAGTTAAAATTGATTGTTTCTATGGTATCTGTTTTAATAATTTAATAATAATCTTTGCCCCTTTTTTCTTTTGAATTTTAGAATCTGAATCTGAAGGGGAAGAAAACCAAGATGGCTGAATGAAGCACAAAAGTTACAGCCAATTGCGTCTTGTGGGGATTTTGTACCATTCACGCAAAAGACTCTTACTTCAATGTCATACTGAAAACTTTAGTCTAGGCTTTACTTTTGTTTAGAAGAATAAAATGTGGAGCCCTGAGATGTTAGATGCTGTACGTGAAACTCTCCATCTGGCACAATGTAGGCCAGGGGCATTCAGCAAGGAGGCATATAGGAGAACAGAACTAAATTACCTAAGGACTCCTTTTTTATTAGCATCTTTCAGGTACTTTGATGTCCGTCTATAGGATTGTTCGATCTGTGCGTGTAGCTCAATATTTGCTTGTGTATGTGATTTGACATGGCCACATTTTTTGGAATTAAATGGCTTTTATATCTTAATTCATGCTACTACACATTGTTGTTTGTTTCAGAAGTGGCTAAACTACTATTGGAATTCTTCAGGCAGATGCCAGAAAGCTCAAGACTGCACTTTATTTTATTGACATGGCAAGCAACTGCTCTATTTGTCTGCATGGAGAGTTTCCACACTTGGATTTGACATCTTCAGGAACACGTGACCTTGATGTAGAAACTCTAAGAGTCTTTGGGGCTTTCCATTTAAGAACCAAAGGCAATGCATTTGCAGTACCAGAAATAGGTGATAGTTTTGCCATATGAATAAATAACATGGTTGAATAGGATCCAGATGTTATTAGATGTTACTGAATATCCAATGGTGAGGAATGCTGGGAATGATATCTCAAAGGCTGCCTGATTTGAACCCTGATGTAGAATATCAGTAAGGCTTCTGTATGATAGAGTGGCCTATATGATAGATAAATTGGAATGAGTAGAGGGTGGGTGTTCTTTTCACATTCTTAGATTTCATTCCATTATAATGAATTTGAAACTTGTCTAAGCAATTAATTATAACATGTCTAATCAATTAATTGGTTATATTGATCAATTAAAATACCTTTGTTTATTGAAAGCCCTCCTGTTTAATTGGCTGATTTTTTAAAAACAAAAACAATTTTAATGCAAAATACGGTTTAATACAGGAAACTGCAATGAATAATTCCCAAAGTAGTCCTTTGCCTTTTCTGACAAATTGGAGGAGGATTGCCTTTTTGTAAGGCAGGGATGATAAGAATTTATTTATTTATTCAAATTTATTCGTCGCCACTCCTAGCTGGCTCGGGGAGACTCACATATGATAAAAACAACAATTACAGGAGCAAATTAAAACCATATCATAGGATAAAAACAGTAGCAATAAAAATACACAATAACAGTAAAATACACATCACATCAGGAGAGGCCAACGGATTTAGAACCCAAAGGCCTGCTGAATGAGAGGCTACAATTCAAAGACTGTGATTCTTTCAATGATGCCCTGTAACTCTTATCATACCAAACTACTGGCCATGCTAGCTAGTGCTACCATTGATGCAAGTTGGAATCAAACATCTAAGAAGCCACAGGTTGCCTACCCGGCCTAAAGACACTTGCTGCTATGACACCATCTTGAAATATGTTTCTTACTTTAGGACTATTGTTTATAACCATGAAAATATGTATCAATTAAACTGATTAATCAACAAAGCCATATTATCTATTAGCTATTTTAATCAGGTTATTTTAAAGCAGTGTTTCTCAACCTTCCTAATATTGCAAACCCGCAGTATAGTTCCTCATGTTGTGGTGGCCCCCAACCATAAAATTATTTTTGTTGCTACTTCATAACTGTAATTTTGCTACTGTTATTAATTGCAATGTAAATATCTGATATGCAGGATATATTTTCATTCACTGGACCACATTTGGCAGACATACTTGACATGCCCAAATTTAAACACTGGTGAGGTGGTGGGGTGTGTATGTGTGATTTTGTCATTTGGGAGTTGTAGTTGCTGGGATTTATAGTTATCCTACAATCAAAGAGCATTCTGAACTCCACCAATTATAGAATTGAATCAAACTTGACACACAGAACTCTCATGACCAACAGAAAATCCTGGAAGGGATTGGTGGACATTGACCTTGAGTTTGGGAGTTGTAGTTCACGTACATCCGGAGAGCACTGTGGACTCAAACAATGTTGGATCAGGACCAAACTTGGCACAAATGCTCAATATGCCCAAATGTGAACACTGGTGGAGTTTTAGGAAAATAGACCTTGACAGGTGTAGTTGCTGGGATTTATAGTTCACCTACAATCAAATTCTGAATGCCACCAATGATAGAATTGGGTCAAACTTCCCACACAGAACCCCCATTTCCAACAGAAAATACTGTGTTTTTGATGGTCTTTTGTGACCCCTCTGACACCCCCTTGCGACCCCCCCAGGTGTCCCGACCCCCAGATTGAGAAACATTGTTTTAAGAATGCTCAATCTTTGTTTGTCCTTTTCTACACATTTCCACCTTTTCCATCAGTTTCCTCCATGCACTGTCTTTCTCAACCTGCTGTCTCAATACCATAGAACTCCGAAATATAAGATGTTTTCTTAAAAGTCCAAACTTTCAAGCAGAAACCCATGATTTATTTATTTCCTAGATTTATTTCCTAACTTTATATTCTCTTGTTCCTATGAAAGAAAAGTAAGCTGCATGAAGAAAGGTTGAAGAAATTGCCACGTTTAACCTGAAGAAGAAGAGCGAGCGTTGGTTAGCTACTCTTATGCAAAATAGCAAAGATGTGTTCTTTGCTGTCCTGCAGGACAAAAATAAGTCAACCTAGTGAGAAGACAGATTTCAGCTGAGTATAGATCTAAGTAAGAGCTAAACATTAGAAATGCATCTACACTGTATAATTAATGTAGTTTCACGCCACTTTGACTTCTATGGCTCAATGCTATGGACTTCTGTAGTTTGGTGAGGCACCAGCACTCTTTGGTAAGACTAAAGACAATGATGCCATAGCATTGAGCTAGCTGTAAAGTGTCAAACTGCATTTATTTCTATACTCTTGGAAGAACTTCTTAGTAAAGACAGTTTGACAATGGATACAATTATTTAGAGGAGTGCTGGATTCTTCCTTACTAAAAGTCTTGAAGCAGAGGTGGGAAAGCAATCTCTTGATGAAACATCTCTACACTGGAGTTCCTATATCAAGCAGACAGTGGCCTACAGTAATCTGTTGGGAGTCCAGGAAAAACTAAGAATGAATACATGAGTGCAGTACCGCCTTCCTGCTGTGTTTCCTAGTACGTGGTATTCGGAGACTTCCGTTAACAATGGAGGAAATGTGTTTATCCATAATGAATACCAACCATTAGTAACCTTGCTTGACATGACTCTGAATTATAAAACCTCCCACATTACGTGGCCATCCTACACATGTTTCATTATTCCATCATATAAACTTTGCAAAGGAAGCTGTACCCTTATTTGTTCGGAATCTTCCATCATTCAGTAGATGACACACGGAATAGCATATCTGCATCATGCATGAGTTCATACATCTCTGTTTTGGATCCTCTTATTTCCTTTCCTCTGTAAGCTAAGTAGGGTTGTTTTGTCAAATCAACTTGAAACTACATGTTTGTTCAAATTTGTTGTCACCATTACATCTTGTGGCATCAAATTCCATAGTAACTACGAGCTAGTGGCTCTTTCTTGGTCCTTGTCTGACAGTTTGACCATGACGACAGTAGGCTCACATTCAAAAATTCTGCTTGTCATCTGAAACATGAAATGGTATGCCATTCCTTCCGTTCTCAGAATAAGAAAGCAAAGCCTCTGCAAGGGCATGAAGGCTTGGCCAGGCAAGCCCCAGCAGCAGCTGGAGCCACTGCAGCGGCTCCATGAGGCCCAAGTGGCCACCAGGCAACCCTTCCTCCAAGACCGGAGAATTGCAAGGCAAGCCTGGCTGCACAAACAGCCAGGCTGGAGGTGCTGCCTGCTTTCCTTCTTTCCTTCTTTCCTTCTTTCCTTCCTTCCTTCTTTCCTTCCTTCCTTTCTTCCTTCCTTCCTTCTTTCCTTCCTTCCTTCCTTTCTTCCTTCCACCCACCCACCCATTGCATTGTTGCTTGGGCATTTAAAAAGGCCTGACAGGAGAGGGAGAAAGTAAGGAAGAAAGGAAGGATTGAAGGGGGGGGGGGGACCTCTTCCAGATCCACCCCTACCTTTCCTTTCATTTCCTTTCCTTCTTGGCTGACTGGGACTCGGGGCACTGGGTCCACAGCATGGAGGCACCTCTGCTGGGCTGCTGGAAACTCACACAGGAGGGATTCTGTGTGCACGCGTGTCTGTATGCGTGCGCGCGCACACACACACACCTATATGCATGCACATATCTCTTTAAAAATAATTTTTATTACTTATCATTTCAATGTTAAAAGACAAGATAAGGGAATACAATGAAAGTGGAAGAACAATTAATCCAAGAAAAGTGGGAAAATATATATCAATCATAATATATATAAGTCTATTATATCTATATACCTATAATATCTATAGGTCTCTAATAATATCCATATATCTATAATATCAGTATTTCAATAATAATAATGTGGTTGCTGTTGCCCATTTTTTTCAAAAGATATTTAGCACTTGTGCTTCTATTTTTTTAACAGTTTTATACTTATTTATGCAATGCTTTTGATACGAAATAAATAAATGACTTCTATTATAATAATAATACCCATATGCCTTTAATAATAATAACTGTGTCAATAGTAATATCTATACGTTTATATTTTAATAATAATTGCTATATAATATCTTTGAATTGGGTGATATGGCAGTGTGGACTCAGGTAACCCAGGGCCCTTCCACATATCCATATAACCCTTTGGCCGGCTCAGGGAGACTAAACGGGCCTATCTTAGGTTGACACTTTGCCACTTCAGTAGTTTATTGATAACTTAGCAATTAGCTCTTCCTCTTTTCTTTCTTTCCCATTTCTCCAGAATGGGCCACAGCAACGCATGGCTGGGTACAGCTAGTAAATAAATAAATACTGCAACATTATTCTAGGCTCTCCAGATTCTTTCTCCCAATCACATTTCTCATAGCAAGCAACATACATCTTTTCCCAACCATATGGCAGCGCACAGCAGGAAACCTTCTGGGCTGTTAAATGCTTCCCCAGTTCCTTCAAGCTTATTAAGCAGACCTTCATTTTCAATTTGTGATGTTTTATTTAACAACAGGCAGGTCTCATTTTTTGCCTCTCTCTCAGCTGTTGCCATATCACTGGGGGATGTCAACCTGTCACCATCCAGAGAGGCCTAGACTGGAAAGTATGGTTTGCTGTATCTGGTGATGTGCTGTAGATTTGTCACTTGCACGGCAACCTGCAATATACCATTCCAGCTAAAGAGGCACCTTACTACTGAAAAAAATCATTGCCTTAAACAATGGAACCAAAAACATCTTCCCTGAAATTAAATGAAAAATTCTCATAATCTATAACAATGATAAGCAAAAGATGTCCATCTGTGTTTGCTTCCAATATAACTACTAGACACCGAAATCTAGACATTTGGAATGACGTGTGCATACTGAAAGGATCCTAGATATGTGAACCTATTTTTAATAATTAATGTTAACTAATTAAAGCCTGGGTGTCATCTGCAATACAATCTCAAGGCACTAGATGGCAGGACTTCCTAACTGCCAGATAGGAACCCTGAAACATCCACAAGATAGTCAGTTTCCCACAGGGTGTGCGGGTAAATTATTCTGTGGCGTGGTGGTCTGAGTGTTGAAGTACAACTCTGGAGATCAGAGTTTGAATCTCTGCTCAGCTATGAAAACCACTGAGTGATCTTGTCTAAGTCACACTCAGCTTTAGAGAAAGGCAATCACAAAACTCTTCTAAACAATACTTCCCAAGTAAATTCTGTGATATGTTTGCCTAATGGTTGCCATGGAGGACCAAGAGATTACTAAAGGTAGCATATTAATCATCTCCATGAATAACCACAAAAGCTAAGCCTACAAATGTGGAGGGCTGACTCTACATACAGACCTCTGAACAAACCTATGAGGATTCTTGCCATAGATGCAGGTGAAACCTTAGGAGAGAATGTTACTGGAACATGGCCATAGAGCCCGAAAAACTCACAGCAACCCAGTGACTCTACAGTGATTACACTATGTAATGCAATTGTCGTTCCTGGGTTATAAACGTCATTTTCTAATTGGTTCTATCATGAAAAAAAAAATGGGAAAAATTTATTAAACTGAAAAACCTTGCTTTTGTGGGACATCTTGCAGCACATTTTGCTATAAATATCTCCCAATGTCTCAACCAATTTAAGACAGTTCATGGTAGCTCCAAAAACAAAGTTTCTTCAGTATAATAACTACTTTTAAAGTAAGTACTGCACAATTAAAGAGGAAATAACACTTTCAAACCAGGAACATTTGTTACATTTTGTTACATTGACATTTTGAATGAGCTCCCTGCTGTGGCAACATGGGTCCCTGTGATCACCAATGCCTTCTGATTTCAGTAAAATATAATAATAACATATACTTTATTTATATCCCACCCTATCTCCCCGAGGGGACTCGGGGCAGATTACAGAACACATCTATGGCATATATTCAATGCCGTTATACAACTGACAAGGACAGACAGTACATAAACAGAGGTATAGGTTTTCCCCATCCTTATCCATCTTCGGCATCTGGAGGCTGTGCTCAACTCCGGCCATGGGGGGTGGTGTTGCTCCATCTTCCATGCCGAGGAGCTCCTCTGGATTGAATCATCAGCATGTCCTTATGGGCACCTTATATTACCTCCATGCTTTAAGCAGAAGCTGGGCTAATGGCCAGGAGCTCACCCCGACTTGGGCTTGAACTGTCAACCTTTTTATTGGCAAGATTTTCTGCAGCTGGCAGTTAAGCTGATGTGCTAAAGCTTGGCCTTTTAAAAGGTACAGTGGCACACACTTGATATTGAGCTTTTCCCTTGAGAACTCAACAAAATTGTTTTTTTTCCCAAGAAATTGGGGGCTAGCATTTTTCTTTAAGCACTTCTTTCATATACACCCACTACTGAAAACAGTATGGAGTTTTGTCTGGATTTTGGGATGATTCAAAACACTGAGAGACATATTACAAAGTTTGTAGGGTATCTTTTGATTGATCAGTATAAACACTATGCTGTGAAAACTAAAAAAATAGCAAACTCCAAATTAATTATAGTGCCCTGATTCCACAATCCACTTGAAGTTATCCACTCTATTTTATGTTTAAAAGGAAGTGGGCAGGGGGAAAAAAAACACCTCACCGTATCATTTGCTATGCAAGTCACTCTATGAGATGCAGAGAAACCATAGAATTTCAGGAGAAAAGTTCCTGTTTTTCCCATGCAAGAGACGGTGAGAGACGGTTCACACTACTTAGACAGACATTATCCACTTGCCAGTGATGCTATTGAAAAACAATAAAAGGGGCATGAATGGAACAATGTCTGTGCGTGAGACGGTGCGGGGATAAAGAGAGGACTCAAACAAAGCAAGCAAAGAGGAGAACACAGACATTGCAAGTCTGCTCACAGGAGCAATGTGACATGGATGCAAGAGAGCCACAGACAACAAACACTGTATGCAGACACTGTAGTCAGCAACATATTGCATCTGGTGCACAGAAATCACAATCACAATGTATGCATTTACATTTCACTTATTTTAGTAGTAGTTCTTAAAAACCCCTGGAATGTGTAGAATATAGATTCACACAATCACTGATTTCTATTGACATTATCTTTGTTTTGAATTTTTAAACCTAGTACACTGGTTAACATTATTTTCCACCTTTGATAATATAAATAATTTTCTATGTTTTTCCGGTTATCTACCTAACATACAGTCACTATGTCTGCCAACCTTTTGAATTTTTAAACCTAGTACACTGGTTAACATTATTTTCCACCTTTGATAATATAAATAATTTTCTATTTTTTTCCCGGTTATCCACCTAACATACAGTCACTATGTCTGCCAACCTATTGATGTTTCATATTTATACACATGAAAGCTCACTTACACACGTAGTTTTATGACTCTGACTATGGTGTAGCTACTAGCATCTGTATCCATTTTGTAGTAATATTAGCTGAGATATGCAAATGAAACTGTAGTATATTCAGTTTTGCATTTGATAATGCATAATTATTTGCCAATACCTTCAATGTACCATGTGATTCACTAGTCTTGTGGCCAAAGAAAGCATACTGGCACGTACACAGTTGGTTGCAAAATATTGGTATTGAGTAGAAGGATGACATAGTCCAACAATAATTTTATCCTTTTCATTGCAATTTTACATGTTTGGAGCCACAGTGGCGCAATGGGTTAAAGCCTTGTGCTGCTGAATTGCTGACCTGAAGGTTGGCAGTTCGAATCCATGAGATGGGGTGAGCTCCGATCTGTCAGCTCTATTACCTGCCAACCTAGCAGTTCAAAAACATGCAAATGTGAGTTGATAAATAGGCACCGCTTCGGCAGGAAAAGGCAAAGAGATGCTCCAAGCCACACAACCAGAAGGTGACAATGCAGGCTTCCTGGCTTGAAAATGGAGAAAGAACCTCTCCAGAACCAGAGATGAGCACCGCCTCAGGGAAGCCGGAAATGAAAGACGAAGCCTCTGCCTTTGTGTGTCTCATTGTATATAATTGTAAAGGCATTGAATGCTTGCCTATGTTTGTAAATGCTGTAATCTGCTCTAAGTCCCCTAGGAGAGAAGGATGGAACATAAATAAAATGGATTATTATTATTATTATTATTACTAGCTGTACCCGGCCACGCTTTGCTGTGGCAAAGAACAGCAACATCCCTTCCTACCTTTTGGTCTTGCTCTCCCCCTGTCTTCCTTATCCTTCAGCTTGTTCCTTCTCTCTTTGCTCCTTGTATATGAACTATAAATCCCAGTAACTACAACTCTCAGATGTCAAGGTTTTTTCCCCCCAAACTCCACTGGTGTTCACATTTGGGCATAAACTCCACCAGTGTTCACAGGTGGGCATATGGAGTATTGATGCCAATGTTGGTTCCAATCTGTCATTGATTGCACAGTGCTCTCTGGATGTGGTTGAACTACAACTCCAGAAGTCAAGGACAATATACCCACCAAACCCTTCCTTTTTTTCTATGGGTCATGGGAGTTCTGTGTGCTAAGTTTGGTTCTAATCCATTGTTGGGGGGTTCAGAGGAGTTGGGAGGAAGGAGGGCCGGAAGTTGGCCCAGGCGTGCTGTAGGTCTTCCTTCTCTTCCCTCTCCTTCTCCCCCTCATGTAGGCATGGAAGGGTTTCCTTGGCAGTATGGGAGGAAAGGACAGGAAGGAGGGAAGGGAGGGAGGGAGAGGAAGAAGTGAGTGCACAGTGCATCTGTGGTGCAGGGGATCCTGGGAATTGTAGTTTCCCAGATGTTTTGGCTTTTTGGAGTGTTTTATTTTTATTGTTTGTGTGGTTTTTGAAGGCTAAACACACCTTTGTGTTATTTCCGATGGGTCTGGGGAGTTCTGTGTGCTAATTTTGGTTGAAATCCATTGTTGGGGGAGTTCAGAGGAGTTGGGAGTCCCAAACTCCTGGAGGGAAGGAGGGCCGAAGTTGGCCCAGGCGTGCTGTAGGTCTTCCTTCTCCCTCTCGTTGGCAGCATGGGAGGGGAGGAAAGGACAGGAAGGAGGGGCAGAAGTGAACTGTGCTCACCCCTTTGTGCCTTCCTTCCCTCGTCGTGGTGCTGGGCGGCGGGGAGGTGGGGAGGAGGGTAGGGTGCCTGCCTGTCGTTCCTACTCTCCTCTCTCCTCCCTCTCTTCCTCATTCTTCAGCTCTTTCCCTCTGTCCTCCCTTCCTTTCCTTTTTTGTATCACTCCCCCCTCCCTGAGAGAGAGAGAGAGAGAGAGGGGGGGTGGGGGGAGAGGGAGAGAGAGAGGGAGGAAGGCGAGGGAGGCATGGAGTCAGGGCGGTTTTGGCAGCCCCGGGGAGAGAGAGGTGAGTGGGAAGCAGGCCTGGGCCTTCCTTTCTGCCTTTCCTTGCCTAAGGGGAGGCCGTCCGAGGCCTTCTCTTGAGGGGAGCCTGCTTCTCTGGCATTCGGAGCAGGAGCTCAGGACCCGGGCCGCACCGCTGCGTCCTCGGCCTTCTCCGCCGCCTCCTAGGCGGTCAGCAGCTGGGAAGCGGCGGAGGAGGGCTCCGATCGCCGGTGGAGAGGCGGAACGGAGAAGGAGTGGCTACGAAGGAGGAAGGGAGGCGCCTCCTCCTTAGCCCTTCCTCCTGCGTTCCGCCTCTCCCCCCGGCGATCGGAGCCCTCCTCCGCCGCTTCCCAGCCGCGGACCGGCTATAAGGCGGCGGAAGAGGCGAGGAGGCGGCGGCGCGGCCCGGATCCTGAGCTCCGATCGCCGGGGGGAGAGGCAGAAAGGAGGAGGAAGGGCTAAGGAGGAGGCGCCTCCCTTCCTCCTTCGTAGCCCCTCCTCCTCCATTCCGCGTTTCCCCCCGGCGATCGGAGCTCAGGATCCGGGCCGTGCCGCCGCCTCCTCAGCCTTCTCTGTCGCCTAAAGAGGCGGAAGGAGGAGGCGGATGAGGAGGGTTTGAAGAGGAGGGAGGGAGCCACCTTCTCCCCCCTGCCCGGCCCCCCTCCCCCCCTCCGCCGGCTTTCCCTGCCTGTGCTGGCAAGGGCCCCGCTTCTTCCTCCTCTTTGTTCTGTGCTGCTCCTGGGCGATCGCTCCGCTGCCATGCATGCGCGAACGTTCTATGCGCGCGCTGGCAGCGGAGAGGGCGGGATGTGAGTTCCGTTGGGCAATTTTTGGGGGTTTGTGTTTGGGGGTGTTGGGAGGTATGTAGGGCCATTTTTTTGGGCCCTCTCGGTACCTTGGGGTATAGTTGTATGGGCTGCCGAGTTTAGTGGTTCTGCGTTGCATAGTTTCGTTGTCTATACCGGACATTGCACGACCGTAAGAAAAATATATATATAGATTACAATCACAATATGGAGTTTCATGTGATGGTTCATATAAGGCTCAGCAGCTCACATATTTGGAAGCTCCAGTGTGGAAGAACTTCCCTACCATTTTGCAGGTGCTGTCTATGGATGCATCTACATTGTAGAATAAATGCAGGCTGACATCACTTTAACTGTCAGTGTTGACATAGAATTAAACTATTTCACAATATTTAAACAATTTTTAAAGAACACTTCAAAAGAAAGAAAAAAATCAGACCAAAAAACAAAACAACACAAAACTTTATTTTTAAAAGCCCAGAGAGAAAAGTCATCTTCTGAGGATCCCAGAGTTTGGATATCCTTGTATGAGGATATATGATCTTTCGGGGCCTTTCTACACAGCCCTGTATCCCGGAATATCAAGGCAGAAAATCCCATATTAATCTGAGTGTGGACTCAGATAACCCAGTTCAAAGCAGATTTTATGGGATTTTCTGCTTTGATATTCTGGGATATAGGGCTGTGTGGAAGGGCCCCCAGACATCCTGAACTAAAACCACATAGCACTTTAGGGTACCTGTACCCCTGAACCTATTTGTACCAGCTAAAAATTCCAAACACTCTTCAAAGCCAGCTCTATGTAGGTCATATTGGAGTAATACAAATGAAAAAAAGCAGACAGGGTTACTTAAGGTATTATCTCTAACTGGAAACAATAATGGCAAATTGATCTATTCTTGAGTGATGCTGGTTCATAATTTAACCCCCCCCCCAAAAAAAATATCCTCGCTTAAAACCTTACATTTGTAAAATAATAATAATAGTGGGGTCTATCTGAATTAGAACAGTGGTGCTAGTTTGCTTTCCTGTTCCTTAGCTGAGTGAGAAAACTGCTGTCACAAATTAATGGTGGGAGGAATCACACTATTTAATAATGCATGCTGAAAGAGGATCTGGACAACTGATGACAATGCTGAAAAATTCAAAGCAGGAACAAAAATAACATGCCTCCGGTTAGTTGATACCTGCTTTTGTGCTAGCTCTGCTGAAACACACATTTTATTAAAGTACTGGGCTTTGGGAAAGACTTAGAAAACAAATGCTAGCAATATATTAAGATTACTTATCCCTTTTTAAAACTGAATTCAAATTCATGGATCCTCTGATATCTGAGCTTCCTTGTGGATAAAGGATTTACAAGGACCCAATTTCAGAAAACGTCTTATGGAGGGGGTGGGGGGAACTCTCCAGGCACTTCAAAATAGCCATTCACTGCATACATCCCTACACTAAATGCTATTGTGCTCAGAATAAAAGGCTAGTCCAAAAATTAGCATTGGACATACACAGATCAATGCATTCTGTCACACAGACAAGTGGAAATTCTGGGTGGATTAGAGGCATGGTTGCACATGCTAACCGGATCGGCTCTCAGATGCAGATTATAGTTCTTGGACCGGCTTGAAAAGTGCACATTCCTATGAAATAGTTTCTCATAGCAGATTTTATGAACAAATTTAATATGGTCAGAACAGGGAAGTTACCATCTGTCACTCCACCCCAGATCATGGGCAAATAGAAAGCGGAGGTTTCAATAACCTCATGAATTTTGTAGATTTACTGTGAATATAGAACATTGCCTCCAATGGCAGGTATTTATTTGTATACATGCTTGGACGGGTGGAGAACTGAGATGCAAAACGTACAAACAATGAGATTAACTGAATGGTCATCGTAGCACAGAAAAGCAGATTAATAAATGAATGGAGATGAAAAGCCCTTCAACTCTCCAAAGCCATAGATATGTGCCAAATAAAGGAGCACTTCATGCATCTGACCAAGTGCTTGGTGAACAGAAAAGTTCATAACAAATAAAATATGTCTGTGGGTTGTTGTAGGGTTTTGGGCTGTGTGACCATGTTCTAGAAACGTCAGGAGAGAATGCTTCTAGAACATGGCCATACAGCCCTAAAAACCTACAACAGCCCAGTGATTCCAGCCATGAAAGCCTTCGACAATAAAATATGTCTGTGTTAAAAGTTTCATAAGACTAGTACTTTTTTTCTTTTTGCTGTGATAAACAAACTCAACAATAGGTTTATGGTGCAAACTTGTAGATGAGAAATGGCCATGGAAGCATATAAGAAATGGCAGGAATGCCCTGCAACATTTAAGGCTGTAGAAAAATAACTAAGAAGCCTCCCTTTTGGGCCCTGTAGCTGCTACAAGCACAGAAAAATCTAGACTTTGATGGCAATAGGACTGGAAAGATGACATAGTGGAAGTAGGTCCCTACCCCTATTTGAGGTGTTAAACATTCTGTTAGCTTAAGGATACCTCCCAAAAGATGCCAGAATTTTGTAATAATAAGGTCCCTATTTATTTATTTATTTATTTATTTATTTATTTGAAACATTTATATTCTGCCCTTCTCACCCCGAAGGGGACTCAGGGTAGAGCACAATATATATACAGCACAGATTCCATGCCAGAACATAAAATAACTAGAAATATGCGCAAACACTAAAATCAGTTACATCTACTTTAAAATCAGTTGTTTAAAACCATCTCAAAACACCATGCTGGCTCCGGTCAGCAGACTGGGTTTCCTATTATTGCCTTATTGCACTGTCCCAAAGGCTTGGTCTCACAGTCAGGTTTTTACCGTCTTTTCTGAAGGGCAGGAGGGAGGGGGCTGATCTAATCTCACCAGGAAGGGAGTTCCATAGCTATGGGACAATCACTGAGAAGCCCCCCCCCCCCTCTCTCATCCCCGCCAAATGTGCCTGTGACAATGGCAGGACTGCGAACAGGGCCTCCCCAGAGTCTTCGCGGTGGTTTATAATTGGAAATGCGATCAGACAGGTAAACTGGGCCAGGGCCATTTAGGGCTTTATAGGCCAAAGCCAGCACTTTGAATTGTGCCCAGTAGCAAACAGCCAGCCAGTGGAGCTGACGTAACACGGGAGTTGTGTGCTCCCTGTGTGCTGCCCCAGTTATTAGCCTGGCTGCCTTTTGTTGGACTACTTGAAGCTTCCAAATAGTCTTCAAAGGCAACCCCATATACAGCATGTTGCAGTAGTCTATCCTGGATGTAACGAGAGCGTGAACCACAGGTAGAAGATTTTGTAGCCAGTAAATGCAAATGTGCTTCTGATCAGATTGAGCAAACATTGCTGAAACCACTTCCCATGGGTGCGTCCATGGAAATGGCAAGTAGAGGGCAATTAAAAGCCACACCCTGAGTCTAACTCAAATGTCAGAGGTGAACAGACAATTCACATGGATAGCTTAAAAAAATAAATTGTCTCAGTGTGCAAACATACCCTAAGAGGCCCTTGTAAGGAAATTGGGGGCAGAGTCCACACATGAACATGAACATGAGTCACACGAAAACAAAGCACCGTGTAGCTCAGAAAAAGGGGCTTGTGGACCATGAGGGCAGGGAGGCTATTGGGGTTGGGGATCTGTTGTACTTACCATATGGGATGGGAGCAAGCTGTAGGAGGGAGATCATGATTCCAGTGTTCACTACAAGCTATGTTGGATCCCTTCACAATATTAAAAGGAAAGAACAGTGCCTGATAGCCTCCATGTCCAAGGAGTGATTATTCTTCTCTAGATTTCAGTCCAGACTTTCAAGGAGATCCCTCAGGACTGAATCCACATAGGTCAGCAGTTGGATAGCTCCTTCAAAACTGACAATAACTGTCCTATTGGCATATAACCAGCTACCAGTGATAATGGATTACACTCAGATGAGAAGGAGGCACAGAGCAGGCAAAGGTGACATCAGGGGGAGAAAAATAAAAGACATTTTTGGGTGGATTAAAATTGAGGTAACTTTAAAATGCCTGGGTTGCTGTGAGTTTTCCAGGCTGTATGGCCATGTTCCAGAGGCATTTTCTCCTGACGTTTCACCCATACCTATAGCAGGCATTCCCAGAGGTAGAGGGGTCTGTTGGAAACTAGGCAAGTGAGGTTTATATGTTCTTTGATTCATGTTTGGGCACTGTGTTTGGTGATCCCTATGTAGACTTGTCCATGCAGTGCCCAAACACAAAGCAACGGACATGAAAGACACTGCTGACTGGTTCAACCAGAGAAGTCAGCCATAGCAGAGCACCTAATGAACCAACCTGGACACAGCATATTATCTGAGAACACAGAAATGCTGGACCACTCTAACAACTACCATGTCAGAGAAGCCATTAAAACCTACAAGCATCTGGACAATTGCAACAGAAAGGAGGAAACCATGAAAATGAACAAAATCTGGCTACCAGATTTTTTTGTTGTTTTTTTAAATAAAAATAAAATCAACTGTAAATAAAGAGCAACACTCAAAAAGCAGCAGAATTCCAGACAAGAATCAATCAGGGCCAGCTAACACTTCCAAACAAAGGATTCCCCAGGTAGCAGTCAGCCAGGCTTTGAAGCTGCAAGGCCATTATATACTAATCGAGGTGATGAATTGCAACATTCGCATCAAGCAACAAGAGTTATTTCTCCCACCCTGGCCATTCCACAGCTATATAAATCTTACTTGCCTAATCGAGGTGATGAATTCTGAGGATGCCTGTCATAGATATGGATAAAACATCAGGAGAGAATGCTTCTGGAAAGTGGTCATACAGCCCAGAAAACTGACAGCAACCTAGTGATTCTGACCATGGAAGCCTTCAATGACATTTTAAAATACCTCTTCTGGGGGGGAAAGGAAGCTACAGGAGAATGAGAAAGGGTTCCTTGCTTATATCTGTTTATCACTTTTTAAACCACAAGAGTTCTCAGTTATTCAAGAGAGATTTTCCTTTTCCATTTGATGAACTTATGTGCACATTTCCACCTCCTGCATTCTTTCTCTTGGTGCCTGGACATCAAACATGATTTGTGTATGACACATCAACTGTGTCAGCTTTGCTCTTTAAACTATAGACTTGATGCTGTTGATATTTATCTGAGCCTTTATCTTTTCAAGTTTAAGTAACAGAAAGTATTTTGAATGCGAAGATAGTAGGTCTGTTTTATCAGGGAAAAATGGTTCAAAAGTCGCTTCGGATGTAGGGGGCACTGGCGCTTTGTATCTGATAGACTTCTGAAGTTTTCAGCATTATCCTTGAAATTCATTCTGATATACTTCCGAAATTCAGAAGGCTTTGTTAACTGTTAAAGAGAAAACCAATAGGACCTCAAGCTGTCACAGTAATACAGAAGCATATGCCCAAAATGATCAAAGTGGGTGATGGAAAGATAAGTGGATCGAAAAAAGGAAAATGATCTATATAATATATGATCCTGCATGTAAGGAAGATATAAAGTATATTATATAAGAATGTATAAATCACCCAAGATATCTGAATCATTCAAAATTGTCTGTTATTATATATAAATATACACGTCAATCTAATGAGACACCAGATGCACATAAAAACATACTACAATACATTAAGGATCAGAAGTCATCACGATTCTACAAACACGGGGAACCTAACAACTCTCTTCTACCTGCGGTAAGTAGTCAACAACAAAAGAATTATACATACAAATATGAGGTAATACTGGAGCCAAAAGGCTGGGGGAGATACAATAGTCCACAGTTCAAACCTCATCAGCTTCCATTCAAAACTCATCAGCTGTGGACTATTATTAAACTCCCGGTTTGGACATGGCTTTCCTTCCTGCCTTGGAGAGAAGGAAAGGTGTGTCCAAAGCAGGTTAAACTCCCGGTTTGGACAAGGCTTTCCTTCCCTCCAAGGCAGGAAGGAAAGCCATGTCCAAAGCAGATTCCTTTGTTGATATATTGGTCAGAATATTATTATATTATAACGGATTGAAACCACCAGCTTGCCATCAGCCAATGAGGAGAGGCAGTTAGAGAATTGCGGAAATGACATCCGAACCCTATCCGAGTATGGCGACGGAGACTTCAAAATGGCAAATCCACTTCCTGTTTGCTTAACTCTCTTTGTAATCGATTAATTAGTCGAAAGAAAAACATCCAAAATTTGGATATATCCAACATTTGAAAACAGGCCTAGCAGATAGATACTCAAGACTGCCTTTGCTATCTCAATTGTTTGCAGAATAGAGGACAGAGTTCAGAATGAGTATTAGATATGTGTGTTGGAACTGGAACATCAGGAATTGATTGAAGAGACTGAAAATCATAACAGTTCTCATTATTCACTAACTTTTCCTGGTCACTGAATAGTGCCCTTAGAGCCCCACATGATATCCAAATGAAAGAATATATGTTAAGAAACAGAAGAAAATATTATTTTGTACTCCAGTGACTGTATCTCTCACTGCCTCACTCCCTAGCTATATTATATTTTCAGGTTTTAGACTTGTATTGCTGAGAGATTTCATGGCCAGAATCACTGGGTTGTTGTGAGTTTTCCAGGCTGTATGGCCATGTTCCAGAAGCATTCTCTCCTGACTTTTGCCCACATCTATGGCAGGCATTCCCAGAGGTTGTGAGGTCTGTTGGATACTAGGAAAATGGGGTTATATATCCGTGGAATGTCCAGGGTGGGAGAAAGAACTCTTGCCTGTTTGAGGTAGGTGTGAATGTTTCAATTGGCCACTTTGATTAGCATTTAATGGCCTAGCAATTTCAAGGTCTGGCTTCTTACTGCCTGGGGGATCCTTTGTTGGGAGGTTATTAGCTGGCCCTGATTGTTTTTCTGGTATTCCTCTGTTCTTGAGTGTTGTTCTTTATTTAAGTTTTTTTTTAAATACTGGTAGCCAGATTCTGTTCATTTTTGTGGTTTCTTCCTTTCTGTTGAAATTGTCCACAGACTCATGGATTTCAGTGGCCATTAAATGCTAATCAAGGTGGCCAATTGAAACATTCACACTTGCCTCAAACAGACAAAAGTTCTGTCTCCCATTCTGGACATTCCACAGATATATAAACCCAAGTTTCCTAGTTCAAACAGATCTCATAACCTCTGAGGGCGCCTGCCATAGATGTGGGTGAAACATCAGGAGAGAATGCGTCTGGAACATGGCCATACAGCCTGGAAAACTCATAACAACCCAGTTTCTAGACTATTAGTATCAGAGAACTCTATGACATTGTTGCAGCAAAATGAGCAAAAACAACCTTGTAGATCTAAAAGACAAGCAAGTTTAATGTGGCATAAAATTTGATGGGCCGAAGTCCATTTCATCTGTTGTTAAGCAGGTTAGGTAGAGTTCTCTTGTCTTCTGTAGCCTTCATGTTAACAAATAGGAAGAGGAACAGCCAGTTCAAGACATTTTGTTGCTTGAGGCAATGGAACACATCCCCTGCTATTTCAGTCAAAAGCTGTTCAAGTTACTTTATCTGAGCTGGTGTTAGATGAGGAAGAAAGAGGTTTTAAGGTTGCAATGGATAAACCAATAAAATATTGGTTCCACATATGACTGTTGTAAAATGGCAAAATCCATGACCAGAATAACTAGGAATATAGTCAGCCCATCACATTTATGGGTTTAATTCCTGCAGATTTGGTTATTTACAGTTTTGATTAATATGTTCTATCTATGATGTATCGAGCCCTCGGTGGCACAGTGGGTTAAACTGCTGAGCTGCTAAACTTGCTGACCAAAAGGTCACAGGTTCGAATCCAGAAAGCAGCATGAGCTTCCACTGTTAGCCCCAGCTTCCGCCAACCTAGCAGTTCAAAAAAATGCAAATGTGAGTAGATCAATAGGTACCGCTCCGGTGGGAAGGTAACAGCGCTCCATGCAGCCATGCCGGCCACATGACCTTGGAGGTGTCTATGGACAGTGCCAGCTCTTCGGCTTAGAAATGGAGATGAGCACCAACCCCCAGAGTCGGACACGACTGGACTTAATGTCAGGGGCAAACCTTTACCTTTACCTATGGTCTATGGGGCCACAGAAGCTCAGAGGGTTAAACAACTAGGTGCAGAAAAACTTGCTGACCAGAAGGTCAGCCGTTCGAAGCTGTGGGTTGGAGTGAGCTCCCACTGTTAGCCCTACCTTCTGCTAACCTAGCAGTTCGAAAACATGTGAGTAGATCAATACCATTTTGGTGGGAAGATAAAAGACGCCATGCAGCCATGCTGACAAAAACACGACCAGGAGGATCTATGGATATCAGGTTCCTTGGCATGGAAAATAGCACCTCCCCATGGCAAGAGTTGTGTATCGCCTCCAGACACTGGAAATGGAAATAGAAATCTTTGCCTTTGTGTATGTCATTGTTCACTGTATAAAAGGCATTGAATGTTTGCCTATAATGGTCTGGGGCCAGTGTACTTAAGGGACCACCTCTCCCTATATTGTTCCGCAAGACCACTGCATTCAGAGTCTCTTAACCTTCTTGTGGTTCCGAGCATTAAAACCCTCCACCTGACCTCGACACGGAGGAGAGTCTTCAGTGCCATCGCTCCAATTCTTTGGAATGCTCTTCCTCCCGAGGTCCGCGCACTCTCCAACTTGCTAGCCTTCAGGAAGGCCTGCAAAACTTTTCTGTTTTTATTGTGTTTGTATCTTATTGTGTTTTATCATATGTAAGTCGCCCCGAGCCAGACGGGAGTGGCGACGAATAAATAGAAATAAATAAATAAAATATATGTGTATACTGTAATCTGTTTTGAGTCCCCTTGGAGAGATAGAGCAGAATATAAATAAAGTGTATTATTATTATTATTATTATTATTAGGGTCAACGTCTGGTGCAAATTGATCAGAGTCATACTTTTTAATATATATATATATATATATTATATATATATATATCAGTGTTTCCTATTTCTGCAGGGGTCCTGTGCCCCAACCCCTGTGAAAATGAAAAGCCTATTATAGGATAAATAAAACAATTGCCAATCTTATGCTGTCCTTAGAGAACCCAATAGTATAACAGAATTACCAGTTCCACTGTGTCCCATTCCTTGACACTTCAGGGCCAAAGCCTGAGAGCAGATTGATGTCACAGGGCAGGGTTCTTGTCACAAGGTCAGGACACAGAAGTTAGGAGGGAAGGAAGGAAATGGGTGTGAGGAATACACAGACAATCAAATGGAAATATAGGTAAAGCTAGTTAACTAATATGGCAAGCAGAGCTAGGAAGTAAAAGGAAGCATTTTCCAATGGCCAGCAAAACATATCCAGTAATTACAGCACTCACCACCATTTTAACTAGAGAGCACAACTCATGTGACTTTTAGCACATGTGAAAAGTTAGGTTACATCCTAACTCAGTGTGCAGACACAGTAAAGGCGGAACGAGACCATTGCCCCTTCAAATAACATTTTTCTTTGGTTACTACATTTTTAAGCATTGCAGAGAGACACCAATAATAATAATAATAATAATAATAATAATCATAATGGCCACATGCTGCGGTCTCTTTCAAGAAGACATGCTAAATGGGTCTCGAAGAGAAACGACAATGCAGAAAGAACCGCAACTTGGAAACAATATCACCCAAGGAGACTTTCTGCTGTGCTTTCTGCAACTGGACTTGCCTATCTCGGATTGGCCTTTTTAGTCATCAACGCACTTGTAAAAAGCGTGGGATGAGTCCTTCCTAAGAATGTTCGTTCACGAAGTAATAGTAAACTACAAGCGGGCTGGCAAGCAAAACCAGAAAAACAACGGTGTAAATGCTATAACATGCACCAGGTGATTAATATAAAAGTGGTTGTACGAATATTAGGATCATACATACGGTTTGTTGGTATCGAAAGTGTATATTATCACAATAAATCCGTCGCGTTTGAGTAAACTCAGTGAAGAACAAAATGTAGACACATATCAAGTTGTCGATATGAAGACCACACAAAGTCCACGATAGTCCGTAAGAGCAACCTAACAAGGTCCCAGTTTGTATATTTTTCCACAGGCAAGTCTCAAATTGGGAAAATCATTCAAGCGTGGGGTGTGAGGTACTCAGCGGGGTGAATCCATGTAGACCAGCGTTGCGGTCTGGAAAGGAAGCATATTGCTCCAATGGAAGTGGTTTGAATCCACACAAGAGACAAGCGGCTCCTATCCACACAGAAAAAATGCGGCGTGGGCGCCTCCTCCGAATCAATGCTGTATCTTGGCTGGAGTATGCCCGGGTGGGGTGTGAGGTATGGGAAGGGTAAGATCCTTCGATACAAGCACCAAAACCTGGATAGAGAGCAAATGCTCGTATAGGAAAATTCCAGGATGCGTTGGGGAGAGGCGGTGTGAGCGTCTCCTCCAAACAGATGCTGTTTTGTTGCTGGAGCAAGTATCAATATTGATTAACACAACACAACACTGACTTCTAAAATGGAGTCTCAGTCTGAATAGTCCCAGATCTGATCACATGGTCTGCAGTCCCTTCCACAACATAGAGTTAAGAGAAACAGTGTTCCCTTGCTACTTCACAGTTTGCTTATTGCAGACTTCAAAAAAATATTAATTAAAAATATATATCATGGTATTTTCGCTGTTTTGTGGTGTTTTGCCGCCACCGCTCTCCAAAGCGCTTATCTCCTCAATCCTCCCTCCCTCCAGCCTTGAAAGGCCTTTCCTTCACTTTATTTTAAGTTTATAAAGACTTAATATAGTGTATAACTACTAAAATAATGTATAAATATTAAAATAAAAAGAGTATCCCTACATTGCAGTTTTTCACTTATTGCGGGAGGTCCTGGAACCTAATCCCAGCAATAAGTGAGGGAACACTGTATGCATATACAATATGGTAAATAATCTGAATTATATACCCAACAAATAACTAGTATAGGAGGCTTGTAGAAGGTTGCTATTTCCAACATAAACAACTCTATCAGATGCAACCATACATGAAATGCTATGTATGGGGGGGGGCAATGGACCCTAGCCTCCCCCCCCCCGCAATTGATACTTTTTGGAATATTAAAGAAACCACCAAGCTGTAGGTCGTTGAATCTGTTGATGCAGAATCCATAGGGAGAAAGGGCTGACTATATGAGTAAGTGGCACCCATGCATTGATATAGGAGGATATCAAAAGGAGTATGGGGAAGTCCCATCTGATTCATCCGTCCTCTACTGCAGTGGCGCCCAACCTTTGGTCTTCCAGATAACTTTAGATGTCAGTACGTGTGTGTGTGTGTATTTGTTTGTGAAAGTAGATCCTTTTCTGCATTTTTTAAAAAGGTATGTCACCATTCATATCCAAACCTTTAAAAATACATACACACACACACACACACACACACACACTTTAAAGTCATGGTTCAATTTTTTAAGGCTCATCTGTTATATTATCTACAGTCCGGGCATGGAAAAACTTCAGCCCTCCAGGTGTTTTGGATTTCAACTCCTACAATTCCTAACAGATCATGGGGGTTCTGTGTGGAAAGTTTGGCCCAATTCTCTCATTGGTAGGGTTCAGAATTCTCTTTGATTGTAAGTGAACTATAAATCCCAGTAACTACAACTCTCAAATGTCAAGGGCTATTTCCTCCAAACTCCACCAGTGTTCACATTTGGGAATATTGAGTATTCATACCAAGTTTGGTCCACATCTAGAATTGTTTGAGTCCACAGTGCTATCTGGATGTAGGTGAACTACAACTCCCAAACTGAAGGTTAATACCCACTATACCCTCCCAGCATTTTCTGCTGGTCATGGGAGATCTGTGTGACAAATTTGGTTCAGTTCCATCCTTGGTGGAGTTCAGAATGCTTTTCGATTGTAGGTGAACTATAAATCCCAGCAACTACAATGTCAACCCCCACCCCAAGCCCACCAGTATTCAAATTTGGTCCAGTGAATGAAAAGACATCCTGCATATCAGATATTTACATTATGATTCACAACAGGAGCAAAATTAGTGATGAAGTAGCAACGAAAATAATGTGATGGTTTGGGGTCACCACAACAAGAGGGATTGTGTTGAGGGGTTATTAAGAAGGTTGAGGAAACGCTGCCTAACAAGCAGAGCCGCCTCCCCCCTCCCCTTCTTTTCCTTTCCCGGATCTCGGCCCTGACTGGCTGGCCGGGGCCGGACATATTTGCATATTTTTTACCTTTGTCTCCCGAGCTCGGCCAATGAGAGGCCTCCCTTCTCCCGTCCCCGCCCCTCTAGCGAGGTCCATCCAGCTGCGGCAGGAGCCTCCAGTCTTCTCATCTGCGGGAGAGCCGCCTCTTCCTCCCGCGTCCACCTGCTCCTTTCTCCTCCCCATCTGGGAGCCATTCTAGCGGGAGAAAGACGCCCCCGGCCCTTTTATATATATAGAGAGAGAGAGAGAGAGAGAGAGAGAGATAACTGGAGGCAAAGGCACCTCTGGGGAGGATCTCTTCGCCGCCGCGATGGTGTGCGGTGGCTTCTCCTGCTCCAAGAACTGGCTCTGCGCCCTCAACCTGCTCTACACGGTGAGTCGAGGTGCAAAGCCCAGAAGGCGCCCTGTGCCTTGAATGCTGCGCCCCCTCCCTCTCCCCCCAAGAGCCAAGGCCTGAGAGGTTGCAGAGCCTTGCCCTGGGCTGCCTGGGCGGTGCCCATTCTCCACCTGCTGAAAGGGAAGGGGGGGGAGGGGAGAAAACCCAAAGGCCCTTATTGGAGGGGAGAGGTCTTCTGGAGCTTGGAAGGGGCTGGCCTCATCACCCCAGGAGATAGTTGCCTTTGGGTTGTGTCCTCCCTCCCTCCACTCCTTTGACCAGGCTTTAAGATGTTCTCCAGATCATAGAAGAGACCTCGTGGGTCTTCTGGAGCTTGGAAGGGGCTGGTCTCTTCGCCCCAGGAGATAGTTGCCTTTGGGTTGTGTGCCCCCCCCCCCACACTCTTTTCCATTTTATATAGACTAGGCTTTAAGATGTTCTCCAGATCATAGAAGAGACCTCGTGGGTCTTCTGGAGCTTGGAAGGGGCTGGTCTCTTCGCCCCAGGAGATAGTTGCCTTTGGGTTGTGTGCCCCCCCCCACACACTCTTTTCCATTTTATATAGACTAGGCTTTAAGATGTTCGCCAGATCATAGAAGAGACCTCGTGGGTCTTCTGGAGCTTGGAAGGGGCTGGTCTCTTCGCCCCAGGAGATAGTTGCCTTTGGGTTGTGTCCCTCCCTCCCATACTCTTTTCCATTTTATATTGACCAGGCTTTAAGATGTTTTCCACATCATAGAATCATTGAGCTGGAAGAGACCTCACGGGTCTTCTGGAGCTTGGAAGGGGCTGGTCTCTTCACCCCAGGAGATAGTTGCCTTTGGGTTGTGTGTCCCCTTCCCACACTCCTTTCCATTTTATATAGACCAGTCTTTCATATGTTCTCCAGATCATAGAAACTTTGAGCTGGAAGAGACCTCCTAGATCTTCTGGAGCTTGGAAGGGGCTGGTTTCTCCACCCCAGGAGATAGTTGCCTTTGGGTTGCGTCCCTCCCTCCCACATATTTTCCATTTTATATTGACCAGGCTTTAAGATGTTCTCCAGATCATAGATTCATTGAGCTGGAAGAGACCTCATGGGTCTTCTGTAGCTTGGAAGGGGCTGGTCTCTTCATCCCAGGGCAGTGTTTCTCAACCAGTGTGCCATGGCACACTAGTGTGCCGTGACAGAACTTCTGCTGTGCCGCGAGAAAAGCTCTCTGCCCCCCTTCCTTCCCCCCTCCTCCTGCTGAACTTCTGCTGCTTGGGGGAGGAGGAGGAAGGGCCGGGCAGTGGCGACAAAAAAGAAGGGGCCGGGGCGCCACCTCCTTCAGCCGTTTCCCCAGCCAGCCTCAAATCCGCCATGACTCCCGCCATGATTCCCGCCCCTCGCTCGCTGAAGCCGTGTGGAGGAGGAGCCCCGCCCACTGAAGCCTGTCCACCGCTCATGCTCCTCCTCTGTGGGAGAGCTGAAGCTGGGAGGAGGGGGCGGGGCATGGCACGGCCTGGCTCCCCCCTCCCCCCGGCTTTGGCACACCCAGCAGCTGCTCCAGCCTTGAGGGGACAGTGCCAAGCCAGCATTGTGCTGGCTCTGCCACCGCTGGCTTGGCACTGCCCCCTCAAGGAAAGCTGAAGCCGGGGGGCGGGGCGGGGCGGGGCGGGGCCTGGCGAGGCCTGGCTTTGCCCCCTCCCCCTGGATTCAGCACTCACAGCAGCTGCTTCCAGCATGCCACCATCCCCCAGCCATTCTTTACTGTGTTAGAGTGTCATTTTGTGTCATTTTGGTTGGTGGTGTGCCTCCGGATTTTTTTTAATGTTAAAAGTGTGCCATGGCTCAAAAAAGGTTGGGAAACACTGTCCCAGGGGATAGTTGCCTTTGGGTTGTGTCCTCCCTCCCTCCCTCCACTCATTTGGCCAGGCTTTAAGATGTTCTCCAGATCATAGAATCATTGAGCTGGTAGAGACCTCATGGGTCTTCTGGAGCTTGGGAGGGGCTGGTCTCTTCAACCCAGGAGATAATTGCCTTTGGGTTGTGTCCCCCCCCCCTCTTTTCCATATAATCTTGACCAGGCTTTAAGATGTTCTTCAGCTCTCAGTCCCGCCTCCTTCACAGATGCAATTGGCAGGGATGAGAGACAAGGCCTTCTCAGTGGTGGCCTCTCAGCTGTGGAATTCCCTCCCCAGGATCAGCCCCCTCCCCCCTGACGTTCCATAAAAGAGTGAAAATGTGGTTCTGTGACCAAGCCTTTGGAGAACTTGTGCAATAGATAGATATGGAATGATGTGCAATGACTATTGACCTGGATTATGTGATTACTTGTGAAGATATTGTCTTAAATATTGTCTTTATAATTCAATTTCAATGTTTATTTTAATTGTGCATTGTTTTATGGCATCAAATAGCTGCTTATGTGTAAGCTGCCTTGAGTCCCCTCTGGGGTGGATAAGGATGGGCTAGAATGCCATAGACAAACAAACAAACAAATAAAATTGTGTTGCTGTGAGTTTTCCAGACTGTATGGCCATGTTCCAGAAGCATTCTCTCCTGATGCCCACATCTATGTCAGGCATCCTCAGAGATTGTGAGGTCTGTTGGAAACTAGGCAAGTGAGGTTTATATATCTGTGGACTGTCCAGAATAAGAAAAATAAATCTTTTGTCTGTTTCAGGCAAGTGTGAATGTTGCAATTGGCCAGCTTGGTTAGCATTGAATAGCCTTGCAGCTTCAAAGCCTGGCTGCTTCCTGCCTGGGAGAATCTTTTGTGGCATGAAACATGCACAGCAATTCAGTGATTCCGGTCATGAAAATCTTCAACAAGACAATAAGACTAACAATCAATTTAAAATTAGATCAGCAAAAATAACAATACATAATCAATATGGAAGTAAAATAAGACAGATTGACCTGACACGGAAAGGAAAAAGGAAAACACTTTGTTAAGTTGGCCCAGGGTGTCTCAGTCCTAGCTCTTTGGGTTTTTCCTCTTTGACTTTTATATTTACAAGCCCTCCGTGAGTTACAAACATTTGATTTGAAAATGACTAATAGTTAAGAACAGGGGTGAGACAACAGGAAATGAGAGTCTTAAGTTCCATGGACAGCAAAACAAACACTGTAGCCACAGTGGTCCATGCTCTTGTTGCATTTTAATAAATTACTGCAGCGTGCCCTATGTGGGGTTGTCTTTGAAGACTGTTCGAAAGCTTCAAGTGGTCCAACGAGTGACAACCAGATTCCTCACCAAAGCAGTGTACAGGGAGCATACAGCCCCTCTGTTATACTAGCTTCATTGGTTGCCAGTTTACTACCAAGCACAATTCAAAGTGCTAGCTTTAGCCTATAAAGCCCTAAATTATTCCGTTCCAGCTTACCTATCCAAACGTGTCTCCCTCTATGAACCTCCTCGGAGGTTAAGGGAGGCCCTGCTCTGTGTCCTTTGCAGGCGTGACTGGTGGGAATGAGAGACGGGGCCTTCTCAATAGTGGCCCCTCGGCAGTGGAACTCCCTTCCCAGCAAAATTTTAATAATTGGTTTTAATGTGTTGATTTTTCTTAACTTTTATGGTTTAATGTATATGCTTATTGTTTTTATATGTTTGTTCATATGACATTGAATTGTTGCCAATCTGTAAGCCGCTTTGAGTCCACTTCGGGATTAGAAGGGTGGGGTGTAAATATAGTAAATAAATAAAATTAACCCTTCTCTATTCTATTCAGACCATCCATAAACACACACACACACACCCATACACACATGTATGGCTGGAGTTACACTTAAACATGTACCTGTTCTGACTTGCATACAAACTCAGCTTAAGAACAAACCTACAGAACCAGTCTTGTTCATATCTTGGGCCTGCATTAGGTTTTAAGAGCTTCACCTCATCCCACAGTCACAATTAACCAACATACCTGTGGGACGGGAAGGAAAGGAAAATGTTTGCTTAGGCTGGTCTTGACAACTCGATCTGTCCCATGAGGGTATCTCTTAACACAAGGAAGTTGCCTTTTGCCCCCCCCCCCACCTTTACATTTGCATTAGGTTTTAAGATATTCACCACATACAACAGTCACAATTAATTCACATACCTGAACAACACGAGGATAAGAAACAAAAGTTTGTTTAGGCTATGCTGCCATCTGAGAATGTCTTTTCATACAAGGAGATACGTAGTTGCCTTTTGGACTTCCCTTCTTTACATTTAATTTTTTTAGGTTTTTAGAGGTTTTTTAAAGTTTACTTGTATATTTGTTAAGTTTTAAGGCATTTACTACACCCAACAGTCACAATTATGATTTTAGTAAGGAGACGCTGATGATTTATGGGGTTTTTTTTGGTTTTGTATGGTTTATATATTATATATGTTAAATGTTTTTAAATGTATTTTATGTTTGTTGGGGCATTGAATTGTTGCTGACTGTAAACCGCCTTGAGTCACCTTTGGGCTGAGAAAGGCGGTATACAAATATGGTAAATAAATAAACATAAAATAAATTAATTGGCATACATGAACAATATGAAGAAAAACTCTTGGCTATGCTGGTCTGGTCAAACAGCTCAGGATATTTCTTTGCATTACATAGTCGTTGAGTAAAGGTTTTCCCCATACAATAAGTCCAGTACAGCTTGACTATTTACAAACAAAATTAAACTAGCTAAAGCTCTATGCTGACTAAAACAACCCTCTCAAAAGCTATAATGTAAAGAAATAATAATTCCCCCGCCCTTTCACACCTACAGCTTTGATATAGAGGCACAGTGGGAAAAGTTTTACTTGTTAAACATGTTACTGTTGTGCATTTCTTAATACCGTACCTGTTGGTTAGTTCAGAAGTGGGGAATGTGTTGTTGGTATTGTTGAATGGAGGTCTCATTATTCTTGGCCGTTGGCTATGCTAGTTCAAGCAAATGGAATCACAACATCCCATCCTTGTTTGTTTGTTTGTTTGAATTGTTGAATGATAAATTAGCAAATTAGTAGTTAGGTAAATCCCATTGTTTCTGCTCTAGTTGAGATGAACAGGAAGATTCAAGTCCCAGGCATTTTATAACCAGACGAAAATGTGACAAAACTCTCATGGCACATGGGAGGAGTATTTATCTACCTTTTCCTTTGTTTAATCCATCATTCATGTTCCCTCTCTCAACCCATATCTGTGTGCCAACTGAATGAATACACTGAGGAAGTAAACTTTTATCCTCAAAGGTTTCTGCCATTACATGCTTGATAGGTTTTTTAAAATGCTTCAGGATTGGCTGCAGTCTTAATTATAGCTTCCTGGGAATAAATTCCATTGACAGGTAGAATATGATAACATAATTTTCTGCCTGACTTGTTTTGTTGCAACAATTAACATGGCTGCCCATCTAATTAAACAGATGTTAAATAGAGCCAGCGTGATGTAGTGGTGTTGGACTGTGGCTCTCGAGACCAGCATTCGAAACTTCGCTCAACCATGGAAACTCATTGGATGACCTTGGCCAGTGTGCCTTCTCTAAGAAGAAGATGGCAAAGGCAAAACCTACTCTGAACAAATCTTGCCAAGAAAATCCCTTAATAGGGGTTTTCAAATTGGAAACCATTTGAAAGAACACAAGAACTACTAAATAAACATGCAATATTAGATTGTTCTCTACGCATACATGTGGTCCTTTGAGTATCCTTGAATTGCAACTATCATCACTCACCACCATCAGCTAATGAGAGTTGCATACCAGTAGCTTCTGGAGGTTCATAGTTTGCCTATTCTTGCCATACAGCAACAGACATTTTTTCTAATTTATACAGTTTTAAAAATAATTTTGTGCTATCCCTATGAACTAACATTAGCATTGTCAAAGGCTTTCATGGCCGGTATCATTGGGTTGTTGTGAGTTTTCCGGGCTGTATGGCCATGTTCCAGAAGCATTGTCTCCTGACATTTCACCTGCATCTATGGCAGGCATTTTCAGAGGTTGGGAGGTCTGTTGGAGACTAGAAATATGGGATTGATATATCTGTGGGATGTTCATGGTGGGAGAAAAAACTCTTGTCTGTTTGAGACAGGTGTGAATGTTGCAGTTGGCTACCTTCATTAGAATTCAATTGCAACATTGAAGGGACTAGGCCAGAGGTGGGCAATTATTGGCCATCCAGGTGTTTTGGACTTCAACTCCCAGAAATCCTAGCCACTTTACCAGCTGTTAGGATTTCTGGGAGTTGAAGTCCAAAACACCTGGAGGGCCGGTAATTGCCCACCCCTGGACTAGGCCATTTGCAACATATACACCTATCTCAAACAGACAAGAGTTTTTTCTCCCACCATAGACATTCCACAGATATATAAACCCAATTTTCCTAGTTTCCAACATGGCCATACAACCCGGAAAACTCACAACAACCCAACTAGCATTTTTTGGAAGATATGTATCATTATCCATGTGGTGGTTAGGGTTATGTTTTCCCATGACCATGTGATCATAACCATATTAGTCATTATTGTTGGTTTCACTTCTATTACATGAGAAACATTCTATGATCTGTGGAGAGCACCTGTGTTCATACCAGTCATTTGACTAAATACATCATTCCAGTCAATATTTTTCAGAAACAAGCTTCACTAAAATCTTTGGAACAAGTACCCAGCTAAATGAAATTAGGATGAGGTGTTTTAAAAATCCCTCCTTCTTAAGAATATGCTTTCATAGTATTTATTTCTTCACATCCAGGGAAAGGTGTATCTATGGAAATTCATGCCACAAGTCACAGTGACTTCTACTTTAGGTGACTTTAATAGGGCACAATCCCATGCAGGATACAACTGTTCTGAGATAGTTTGACTTAGAAAACCAATTGCTAGGCAGCAGCCATGGGAGAGGGTTGTTTTATTTATTGATGTATTTGTCATACTACACCGCATCACCTCTCCAAGGCATTTATTGCTTTCACAAAAGCCTTATGAAGTGGCTTATGCCAAGGTATAGTGATTCATTCAAAGATCTCCAGTAAGCTTTATGGTTAGGTGAGGCTCTCCATCCGGATTTCTCATCTTCTAGTCAAACAATGCAATTGGAATTTTCATATATCTCATTTGTGGATTTTCCAGATTCCACTGCCAGAAGCAGGATGATGGATTATGTATGCTTTCGATCTGAGGCTTCAGCACTCTTATGTCCTCATTATCACATCCATGAAAGCTAGCTGGTAGCACAGCCAATATCTCACAAACTATTCCCCAGGTACTCTTCCATCAATAATTGAAATCATGCAAGGCTGTGCAGTGGAAGCTGGTCCTCCTATAGTAATGAAGTGGTGAATCCATTCCAGACTTCAATCCTCACTTTAAGCATGCTAGCCAAAGTTCTGAATTTATTAGAGAAATTAGGTTCAATATTCCTGAACTTTTAAAAGTTCAGATTGAAACATATAGTGAATTTACCACTGTACTGACTTAGAACAATAATTGGCACCAACATTACAACTAATGTAATGTATTCAGTAATGTATTCTTTCCAATGAAATGTTTGCTATTCATTGAAAACTGTATCGTACATTACATTTTAATGCATATGCATTATGTACACAACAGAAAAATGGGTGATAATGTATGGATTCAGGTACATAGTTAAGCAGTGGAAACATTTAGGGTTTTTGGCTACACAATACAAGAAGCATGATTGGAATAGAATAATTAACAGTGTGCTGGAAATTTATATGCCTAACATGTGCTATGGGGGCGCAGTGGGTTAAACCACTAAGCTGCAGAACTTGGTGACTGGAAGGTTGGTGGTTCAGATCCCTGGGATGGGGTGAGCTCTCATTGCTATCCCCAGGTTCTGCCAACTTAGCAGTTCAAAAACATGCAAATGTGCTCAATAGGTACTGCTTTGGCAGGAAGATAACAGCACTCCATGCAGTCTTGCCAGCCACATGACCTAGGAAGAGTCTATGGACAACACCGGCTCTTTGGCTTAGAAATGGAGATGAGCACCACCCCAAGATTCAGACTCGAGTAGACCAGTGGTTCTCAATCTGTGGGTCCCCGAATGTTTTGGCCTTCAGCTCTCAGAAATCCTAACAGCTGGTAAACTGGCTGGGATTTCTGGGAGTTGTAGGCCATAACACCTGGGGACCCAGAGATTGAGAACTACTGGACTAGACTTAATGTCAAGGAGAAAACTTTATCATTCTATGTCAGTCCGTTTGACTTCATGTCCTTATACTCTTAGAACAGGGAACTGTAGCAGCTGGGGGAAAATATTAAAAGGGCTGGTGAACAAAGAAACTGAGAGATACTGGATACTGAAGAGTTATTTAGATTATATTATTTGCTTTGTATGAGGGGACTTCTAAAGCAAATTGAAGTTAAATATTCAAGTTTGGTTTAAATTCTAGATTTTTGAGAATCAGTTTTGAATTTCTTTAAACGATGTGTATCCTACCCTCCAATATAATAACAGAACTCAGAGTGGTTTACTAGAAAAGAGGGCATATTGTGGCAAACTGTTCATAAAAAGGACCACAAGTGGTTTGGCAATCTCTGCACTTACAGATCTTTCTGATTTTGTTTCTTGCTCAAACCCTTTGTCTTCATGGATACCTGGACAAGTATGTGAGGGATGTGATGTAAACCACTCTTCTAAATGAATTTAACCTATAAGCAATAGCAGGACAGATTGACCAACACAATGCTGCTGAAAATGCCTGGGCTAATATATATTTGAAAAAAACTTGTCCATTGTACTTTTGTGGGGAAAGTGTTCTACAGATGAGATGCTACCATAGATGGTCTCTTTTCCTGGATGATTGTTGTTGATTACTATCAAGTCAGTTTAATCTTAGATTGAGTCTATGAAAGAGAAATCTTCAATACACCATCGAGTTTTTAAATGCTATAGGACAATAGGTGGCTGCTTGTGTGTGCGTGCACATATACATATTTATTCTGATGACTCAAGTAGTAATTAAAAGAAGGTAGTTTTGGATCTCAGGAGGACATCGTGCAATGTATAAGGATATATATATATATACAAGTAACAAAACAGGCAAATCAAAATGCTGTCGCAAAATATTTTGCCTTCCACCTTCTTCAGCTGCTTGGAATTAAAGAGTCTATTTTGAGTAGTAAATAGCAATTTGATACAAGCATGATGTTTCTGGCTCCATCCCATATGGATTTAAAAACTTTTCTCTCCATCAGCTGCTCTGGATCAAACTTTCCTCTAACCAACAATTCCCATCCCACATGAATTTGTAGTTTTGTATGCTATTTTGAATTTTTCTGCTGGAGAGCAAGTATTGAATCTCAGAGGAATGGACCAGAGTTCTCTACCAGTGAATATGAAGTGCCTCATCAAACTGCAAAACCTGGGATCCCATTAAATAGAGCCATTTCTGTTAAAATGGATATCAGGCCATTATAACGGGTGTTTTCACTTTGAGTTTGGGACCAAAGGATAAATCTATAATATTATGAAACACTTGGCTAGAGGGCATTTTGATCCAGAGCAGCTAATGGAAGGGGGGTTTAAACCTTTTGCTAAATTACCAGTTTTTCAATTTTAAAAAATCAGTCTTATTTGTTACATCTTGCAGAAGGTGTGGGTTTTGTCAGATGCTTTCACATTTCCATACTTTGGAAATGGATAGTTTATTTCTGTTTCATGGGAATATGGATAGTTTATTTCTGTTTCACGGGTGCTCTGATTATTAATGAAAAATATACAAACATATATTCTATCATTTTATTTCCTGTGAAAGTCAACGTGTTCAAGCTGTCTGTTCGTTTCGAATACAAACATTCTTATATTAAGCAACATTTAATATAGTGATTGAACAAAAAAACCCATTTTCTTGACAGGATTATACTGATAATTGAAGTAGATAATTTTTAGTATAATCCATTCCAATTCTCGGGTCTTGTTTCAAATTTGAGAGTTTTCTGCAAGTCAGTCAGTTTATTATACTTCCTATAAACATTGTTTTTCCCTTCTTTGTGTTCTAATATAGATGAAAGTGACTTAATCATATTTGATCGTCCAGTGCTTTGGCATCTTTCTTTGCTTTTACAGGAACAGGAAGGGCAGTCACTTCTTGCATGAAGAACATTACTTTCCATACATCTACTTGAAACAGCCCTTGGATGTCAGACAGGATATAACTATTTACACTTGGCTCAGTTCAAACAGAAGGGCTGTCTTCATACCAAGAGTAAATGTTATCTGCCTGTCAATAGTACTGGAAAAGTAGTACTAATAAATGACATTTCCTATAGCACATCTTGATCTGTATTTCCTAATGGCATCAAGAAAGATAATAGTGAAAAAATACATACTCTGATGTGGAGCTTCTCAAACTGCTTGCAAGTTGTCTTCTGTTTCAAGTTTATTCGATGCTTAGACCATAGGGTTGTTGTAGGTTTTTTGGGCTATATGGCCATGTTCCTGACGTTTCACCTGAATCTATGGCAGGCACCATAAGTTTTTCACATATAAGGCAAACAAACAAATACATGAAAACCAGATTATTGAATACAATATAAAATACACCATTAAAATCCTATATAAATTATTAAAATGCTACATATATCAATGGGAGATACTCCCTTATATGTTACATAAGATGCTGCATGAACTAGCACATGCATAACTAAAACCAGGTAAAACCAAGTAAATACAGCATTATTAAAACTTAAGCAGGGAACACCTTGGTTATAAACAGTCACTATTAGTTAAAAGCATACCCAGCACAGTCGACTGCAATATCAGAAATTAGTCTTCCACGGATTTTCTGTGCTGTCAGGGCAAAAAGAGACACCTTGTGAGTACAGGGTTAGTGTCAACCAAGAGATAGAAAATCTTTTCTGACACAGTATTGGTTTGAAGAAGATACAGAATAGGCCCCAGGATTTTAGTTCTTGGCTCAGAATACATAGGGCAGGAAAAGAAATAATGAGGCAAACTCTCAATTTCCGGGGCCCTGCAAACACATAAACGAAGAACTAGATGAATGCCCATGTATCTATCATCCTTCATCACTGTGGGCATACTTTGAAAACGAAGGGCTGTGAAGGCTTGCCTACGTTTTGGAAATGTGAGCCTTGTCAGGTAGATCATGGTCTGCCCTATCATGGCCAAGTTGTCTTCTGAGTTATGCTCAGTTCTCTATGTTGCTTTTTAAAATTCCTGACAAGATAACAATAGTTACAATTTGGAGACAGCGTTGAGAAATGGTATTTTAAACTGTAATTTCCGTAATTGACCAACTAACATGATCAGGATTGCATGGGGCAGCAACGTTATGTTTGCTTTTCCATCCTGCATTCAAAGAAATATACCATAATCTGTTTCTCTTTGTTTGCTTTGCAGTTGGTCAGCTTGCTCCTGATTGGAATAGCAGCATGGGGCATTGGCTTTGGCCTCATCTCCAGTTTCCGGGTTGTTGGAGTAGCTGTTGCGGTGGGGATATTTCTCTTCCTAATTGCTCTGGTTGGATTGATTGGGGCCATTAAACACCACCAGGTGTTGCTCTTCTTTGTATCCTTTGACACAACAGCTTCCTGGTACATCAGCACTTTAAGTCTAAAATACTCCCCAATTTCCCTTCTTGACCTTCATCAGATATGGAGGAAAGCCTCTTGATGAAGTCATCCGCAGTACAAGGAACTTCAATTGATCCATGACCCAGTTATAACACTGGTAAAAGCTTGTAATGTAGAACAAACATTTCTCCCTCTGTAATCAGTCACAAGACTGCAGTGGTAGGACTGGTTTCTTTGAAATTGTTACACACCATGGATACGGATTTCTGGTTTATTTCCTCTGAACTTAGAGGCTGTTTGAACTAGTTACAACTTTCCCACATAGTAGTAATATTGATTTAAAAAAAAATAAAAAATAGGACTTTTAGAGACCTGCACAAGCCTGTAGGGTATGAGAGCATGCATTAGAAAATTAGCATATGGACACAAAGGAAAACATAGGGAGAGATATAGACATGGTTTGGCTCAGCACTAACATTTCATGACAGGAAGAGAAGGGAGAGGCCCATTGGTAGCTAGGAGTCATATGTAACTTGGATATTTGTAACTGGGGGACTGCCTGTATAGAAAAGAAAATCTATAAACAAACCTAGACCAGTCACTGCTCAAGGTAGAGGAAATCTCATTAACCAAAAAATACACATTTTACTTTGAAGATTAAATGAAGATTTATGGGCTGAAACATTTTGTTAGTAATAGTGGTTTTGGTTTCCTATAGGAGAGTATGCTTGCCTGGATACTTTTTGTATATCAATGGATTTTTTTTTAATGTCAGGAGCGACTTGAGAAACTGCAAATAAATAAATAAGGTAAGTTGCTTCTGGTGTGAGAGAATTGTCCATCTGAATGGACGTTGGCCAGGGGCTGCCAGATGTTTGATGTTTTACCATTCTTGTGGGATGCTTCTCTCATGTCCCTGCATGGGGAGCTAGAGCTGACAGAGGGAGCTCGACCCACTCTCCCTGGATTCGAACCGCCAATCTGTCAGTCAGCAGTCCTGCCAGCACAAGGGTTTAATCCACTGTGCCACCGGGGGCTCAATGGAATGAACACATATTTATGCAAGACATCTGACACTGAATACATATATGTTCGGTATAATTTCAAGATATTTTTTGTAGTATTTCCAATTAAATTTGTCCCAGTTTGTGTCACTGTCTCATCCACCCATGTGGACAGTTTTGGATTGTAGAGTATTTTGGAATGTATCGATTTGGAATTATGGATAAAGAATACTTAGCTGGTTGTAACACAAGCAAATACAATGACAAGTAGTGTAGTATTATTAGAAAATAATCCAGCGGTGAGGTGCTATGTTACTACTTAGTGTTCTTCAGCAACCCAGTGCTCAAGAGTTCCTCAAATCAGACTGAGATGTAGGAGTTGGTTGCACTGCCTTCCATTATAGTATGTAGAAAACTTGAAACATTTTGTCCCTGATTTGAAAGCATTATTTCCTGTTTAATTCTGCAGTACTTACTTTGAAAAGAGTTGTTATACTCCAGAAACTTCAACTTTGTGATGGCCACAAACCATGTATGACAAAATGTGCTGTAGGATGTCCTGCATCCTTTATAATAATCAACTTTTTCCATGTTCTATGATAGAACCAATTAGGAAATGACATTTATAACCCAGAAACAAAATAGTGCTATTCAGTCTTAGTGCTAAAGCAGAGCTTTTACCAGTTTAGTGAGTTCATAGATGATTGCTGTATGACCTAGTAGTAACAGTGTGGTGGCTTTGACCCTGAAAGTAGCTTTGGTATTCTAATGTTTTGTGTTGTTTGTTTTTGGAAGGGCAATGGAACTGTGGCCATATTGCATGTTGTGTAATGTTAAAGCTGTGTTTGTCAGTCTATTTAAGATTATTAATTACTGCTTACAATTAAAGGGACCCCTTGAACTTTTTGAACAAGAGAAATAGAATCAGTGTTAATGTTAATTCAAGCATCTTCTTGTGTTTAAGCCACTGAAAGGATGTTTGAATAAAGGGCATATTCTGAATCATGTGTGGCAAGTGAACTGCTTTATATTCTTAGCAAGTTATAGCAGCAGCACTCCT
The DNA here is from genome assembly GCA_030556195.1 of Anolis apletophallus. Classification (NCBI taxonomy): domain Eukaryota; kingdom Metazoa; phylum Chordata; class Lepidosauria; order Squamata; family Anolidae; genus Anolis; species Anolis apletophallus. Next base: position 46,085,060 of record JARBWK010000008.1, read on the forward strand.
CTATTAAGCAAGTAACGCCTTTGTTATATGAGCAATTAGCACCTCCTGTTTTATATTCAAACAATATTTGCACTACTATAGTTGCAGATTGTGTTGTAATCAAGATGCTGATATAGATAGCAAGGTTTATTGTTAAAGCACTCTTTTGGTCACATTGGATAGAAAATCTTGAATGTGGGCTTCTCTTTTAATTTATTTATTTACTTTGCTTCTAGACCGCCTCTCTCAGCCTGAAGGCGACTCGAGGTGGTGTACAAATGGCAAGAACTGCCCAAGACAAACACATCAACAATTATCAACACAATTCCATCATATACAAATTAGCACTTAACGTTAAAAACACAATATCAGCGTCTCATTATTAAATCGGTTTCCAATTGCAAGTATAAAAATGTCTGTTTTAATGTCTGCAAGTATAAAAATACCTTGAATAATTTGCAAGAATACACAGTATGAACAGCATCTTTTATTAAAACTCCATTTTAGCCAAATTATATTTTTGGAGAGTAGCTTTTGGAAATAGGCTATGTACTCAACTGCTATTCTTTTTTCCCCTTCTTTTTTGCAACTTGGGAAGAACCCAAATGAGTTTTACTACCATATATACTCGAGTATAAGTCAACCCCAAATATAAGCTGAGGCACCAAATTTACCATAAAAAATTGGGAAAATATATTGACTCACGTATAAACCTAGGGTGGGAAATGCAGCAGCTACTGGTGAATTTCAAAATAAAAATAGATTCTAATAAAATTACATTGAGGAATCAGTAGGTTAAATGTTTTTGTACTGTATATTTACATAAAACCGTAATTTTGGACAAAACTGTTGAACTCTGATTAAACCATTATTCTAACCTTCTTCAATGTAAATGTGCTTGTGTATCCTTCCAATTAAAATAGAGTAAAATAATGTAATAACAATAATAAATAGAGTGAAATAATAAATGTAATAATAATAATAATAAATTATGTATTTCTAACAGGGTAAAATAATAAATAACCTTGACTCAAGTATAAGCCGAGGGGGACTTTTTCAGCCTTAAAAAAGAAATTGAGAATTGAAATAACAGTAATACAATAAATGAATGTCTAATAAGAGATCACAAGGTAATGGGAAACATTAAATATTTCAATCTAAATCAAACCCAGAACATCAATGCTTACAGCATATACAATTTGGAGCTATTCAGGACTTGCAAAGAAATGCATTTTCACAGAAATCAAGATGTTATTTTTGTATACTATATCACTTAGAAAACTGTTGAGTTTCATTTGCTTGTAATCAGTTTTTAAAGTCAGATGGTAAAAGCAATTGAAGTCCTAGAATATAGAAATGTAATTTTAAACTATCAATAAAGCTGGAGGAGGAAAAAAGGGCTGAAAAACTAGGCTTATACTCGAGTATAAACAGTACTTGATCGGTCGCTTTTCTCTGTCATGGAAGTGAATTATAACTAACTGTTTGTAGATCTTTTATTACTGCAACTGCTCCCAAGATACTGAATACAGTGTTCGCTTTTCATGGACTCGCTGTTTTGTGAGTTTTTGCCTCTAGGCAACAATGGAGTGCGGAGTGTGGAGTGCCAATCATAAAAAAGAGAGAGGAGATACAAAGCAGTATATAAATCATGGCCTTCTGCCTCACCTTTGGAATGCTCGCCCCCCCTCTCTCTATATAGCGTCCCTACTTCATGGGTTTTCACTTTTTGTGGGTGGTCCTGGAACGTAACACCCGTGATAAGTGAGGGAACATTATATATCATTAGAGCAGTGGTTCCCAACCTTTTTTTGACCAGGGACCACTTGATCAGGGAACCACTCTCCACCATTACGGTAGTATCAAAAGGGTTACAAATCAGTTTTTGGTCAACTTTAGATTTGGTTTGGTAATTTGAGGTGCTGATTCAGAAAATAGCACTGGATAGACCACATCAGTTCTAGTTTCTATGCCATCCAGTAGTCACCATCTGCTCACCCACAAAAAACCATATTTAATAAACCTCAGCACTATAAGCAGATTTTACGAAACCAGTCACTCTCATAGTAACGGTGAGGCCACAGACCATATTTTAGTTCTTGCGAACCACTGGTGGTCTACAGACCACAGGTTGGAAACCACTGCATTAGAGTATATAGTCAGAATGATATGCTGTAGTTGTGAAACAAAGTTAAAATCCAATGCAAGTATTTGTGCTGCAGTCGTATACACCCTTTCAATGAAATGTCAAACTACACAGGGTGTAATTCTAATTTAACAATAAGATTGTAGTGCACATCAGATCCTATGTCATTTGTCCTCCATGTGAAATATATGCCTTTTGTTCAGTTCCTGTCTTAAACTGTTTTTCTTGGCAAGAGGCAAAAAGAATTCTCTTGCTTATATGCCACTTTGTAATTACTTCATCCAGTGTGTGCTACTATTTCAAGCAAGGCTTAAAACTTTCAGGGTAAAGATAAGATGAGGAAACTCAGAGGCAGAGAAAGAAAACATCAGTAGGGAAATAGAACAGAGTGTCCTCTAAACTTCCATATTGCAGTAATTTGTTTCAAACACTATATGTAAAATAAAAGCATAGATAGGTGTGGTTTTATTTCCTTAAATAAAGTAACATGGGTAACTGGGGATTAATTATTATTAGTCTATTGGTATTACAACACGAGCAGGTTTATATTCTTCTGCTAGGATGTTGTATTTGTGTGGGAAGATGACAATGTGCTACTTGTATACAACAGGATAGGCATTTGTAGTGAAACCTGTATGCAGCCATTACTCCATGTGTAGAACTATATCAAAGCCTTTTCAGTACATGGAGTTCTGGGAAGCCACCACTGAAGGCCCATAGAAATGTCAGAAATTTGATTGATATTGTGCTCATTAGTGTTCTTAAAGTCTTAGCAATTTACAACCTTCTTGCCTTAAAGTTTCAGTATACTCTGAAGATTTTATTCAGCATGCTTTTTGAGTGGACACACACACACACACACAGATTTAGTATTCCAAAACGGTTTTAAGATTCCTCCTCTTCAGTAAAATATATTCTTACAAAACAGCCGCATATTGTGTGCATAGATTTGATTTCACGAGGTTAAATACGTATTAATCCAAAATCTTTGGTACTAAAATATGCATATCATGTATCATTGGGAGTTATATATGGAACTGTTTGTTCATTTCCATCCTAAAATCTAAAAAATGTTTAGTTATAGTGAAGGTACTGCCCTATGCCAAATGATGTGAAGCTATACACAAAAATAAATATATAGCTGCATTTGACTCAAAGGGGGCTTCTAAACCACTTAACATCAGTCCTATACATGTTAGTAAAATCCTGCCAATTTCAATGGGACATATTCCTAGATAGTTGTGTATTTAGGAGTGGAGACTCAATATTGTAGAATAGAGCGCTAGCATATTATGGAGAGAGAGGGAGAGAACTTTGTGTGTATATCTTTTGTGACAATGCAATCTTGGTGACCTTAACAGAGTGTCTTCAGTATATGATAATTCTCTTGCTGGTGTTCATTATACAATTTTCAGTCTCCTGTGCTTGTCTGACATTGAACAAGGAACAGCAGGTAAGAAATGTTTTGTGAATTATTTATTTGAAATCATCTTCAGTCTGATTATCACCATTATCTTATCTTATTATTTTCATGCTTATTATAAATGTACCAGGAGTGGCAGGCCACTCAAGCGTGGCAATACCAGAAATGTCTCTGAAAAGCTTGTGCTGAAATGTCTAAAACATATGTTTGCCCCCACCCATTGTGTTGTCAATCTGGCATGGCAAAATATTTGTAAAAGAATATAAGTTGAAGTACAGTTTAGTTTTAAAGTACAATAGCAGTTCATTTCAGCAATGCCATTGTGCCATTTGAAGTTCATTACAAAAATAGAGAATCAATTATTAAACTAGAATGTCATTTGATATTTACCATGTGTTAAAATAGTCAAGCCAGATTCAGATACAATAAAGCTTTTTCCAGTGCTCTTGGCACTTCTTTGGGAATGATTCCTGATTAATAAATAATGTAATCAGCAGTTCTACAAAAAATGCGAAAATAATCTTATTTCAGTATATTGTGCATACAAATATATATGAATACAGAATTTGTGGTCAATGTTTGTTGGATGTTTTTTTTCTTATGTGATAAAAACTGCTGGCTGCCATTCATTGCCATCACCTCCATTTGTTGCTATTCTTTCACTTGTACAGGAGAGGTACCTCTTGCATACTTTTCTGTACACGCAATAGAGAAGTTAAACTGTATGTAACAAAGTCCATTTTATGAGTAGTTTGCTCCTTACGATCACAACCTGGGAGTTTCCAGTACAGGAACATGTACTGTAACTTAGATTTTATAACTCTTTCCAAGATCATACACAGTTTTCATTTGAAAACCATTCTGATCCTTCCATCTCTTATTAGAAGAGTCAAATTCATTACCTTCTTTATACTATCTAGGTGATTTGGACCATTATTCCTGGCCACATTGCCAAGGTGTCATGGAAACTAGAATCCATATCAGCTGAAAATCACTACATAACCTTAATATCCCTCTCCAGTCCAGAGTTCTGTAATGCAAGAATGATACTCAGAGCTGCATGCAGCACCAAGATCAATTCTGTGGTTCTCAGAATTACTCCTTCCCCATCCTGAACCAAACTTTCTTCTCATATCAAATGGTTTGACAGTTTGTAACAGTATACGGTTATGTAACTGTAGTGTATCTTGAAAAGTTGACTTCAAAGGAATGTCAACTACAAGCGACTAAATAACATTCCTGTGTTTTCTAGAGCAAGCTTCTAGAAGTTGGGTGGAACAACACAAACAACGCAAAGCAGGATATTGAGAGGAATTTAAACTGTTGTGGATTCAGAAATGTCAGTGAAGAGCCCGAGTGTTCTGCTGTAAGTACACAATTTGATTGTGTGTTCCATTATCAAGTTTGTTTTAGAACAGTGTTTCTCAACCTTTCTAATGCCATGATCCCTTAATACAGTTCCTCAGGTTGTAGTGAACCCCAACCATAAAATTATTTTTGTTGCTACTTCTTAACTGGAATTTTGCTACAGTTATGAATTGTAATGTAAATATCTGATATGCAGGATGTTTTTTCATTCACTGGACCAAATTTGACACAAATATCTGATACGCCCAAATTTGAATACTGGTGGTGTTGGAGGGAAGGATTGTTTTTGCCATTTGGGAGTTGTAGTTGCTGGGATTTATAGTTCACCTACAATCAAAGAGCATTCTGAACTCCACCAACGATTGAATTGAACCAAACTTGACACACAGGAGCCCCATGACCAACAGAAAATACTGGAAGGGTTTGGTGGGCATTGACCTTGAATTTTGGAGTTATAGTTCACCTACATCCAGAGAGCACTGTGGACTCAAACAATGATATATGTGGACCAAATGTGGTACAAATACTCAATATGCTGAAATGTGAACACTGGTGGAGTATGGGGAAAATAGAACTTGACATTTGGGAGTTGTAGTTGCTGAGATTTATAGTTCACCTAAAATCAAAGAGCATTCTGAACCCTACCAATGACAGAATCTGGCCAAAGTTCTCACACAGAACCCCCATGCTTTGAAGGGACTCACAGATGCGAGCCTTGCATGCTCTCCCTCACTGGCACAAGCACACCATGCTGAGCATGCCTGCCATCCCCTTCCCGCTTGGAGTCTCAGAAACAACCCTCCGCTTGGCTGAAAGGCGAGCTGAGAGGCTAGCCAATCACAGCAAAGGAGGGCTTTTGGTGGGAAGACGCCTTGTCTTTTTTCAAAAAGGAAGAGAAGGACAGGCAGAGAGATCTTCAGCCTTCTCTGCCAAAGGGGTTCCTAAGACTATCAGAAATAGATGTTTTCTGATGATCTTTGGCAACCCCTCTGAAACCCCCTTGTGACTCCCCCAGTGGTCCTGACTCCCAGGTTGAGAAACACAGTTTTAGAAGAAGCAAACAACTTACATATGTAGATCAGATATGGTTTTCTCTTTTTGAAAAAAAATAACCAGCCGCTTGTACTTTGACAGGTGCAATTGCCTTTCTAACATAATCATTAACATTGTTTAAAGTTCCACAGTTATAGGACAATAATAATGAAGTACAACTATTACATGCCTTTCCCCCACATTTCTGGGATATGTGAAATTACAATTTAATAGATTGGGAACATATGTTTGAAGGATGCATTCCTAGGTTCATTTGTTTCATTTCTATCTGGAAAGAGTTCATCAGATAGTCTGGCTGTCTCGAAATTTAGGAATAGAAAACACTCTAATGTTTTCAAACTTTCCTTGATTCTAGGAATGTTTTCCATCACACTCATGCCAGCCGTGTGCACCAATAATGAAAGAATATTCTGGCATGGTTCTAAGATTTGTTGGTGGCATTGGACTCTTCTTTAGCTTCACAGAGGTAAGCATAACGTTTGATTATGGAAATCATAGAGTTGGAAGAGACCAGAAAGGCTATCCCCCTGCACACAGAAATGCGCAATCAAAAATTCCTGAAAGATGGACATCCAACTGGGAACACATCGATAAGCATTAATGGGCATATCTGGACTGATTGGGGAAAAAAGAACCTCCCTGATTTTGATCCTATTCTATCATTTTTTGTTTGTTTGTTTATGAACTATTCCTGAGGAATTCTCACCACTTACAAGGACTTTGAGGCACACATAGCAAAGAATATTAAAAACAACAACAAAAACTTCTTTAAGTACATCAGAAGCAGGAACCCAACTAGAAAAGCAGTTGGGCCACTCGACGACAATGGTCAGAAAGGGAAAATCAGCGAAGACAAGGAGATTGCTGAGCGGCTAAATGACTTCTTTGCCTCCGTTTTCACACAGGAGGACAGACAACATATGCCTGCAGCTGAGTCAGTTTTTTCAGGGAGGGAATTAAATGAATTAAACCAGATAGAGATAAACAAGGAAGATGTTCTCACATGCCTTACTAAACTAAATGTCAACAAATCACCAGGGCCAGATGGCATCCACCCCAGAGTTCTTAAGGAACTCAAGTGTGAAATTGCTGAAATTCTAGCCAAAATATATAACCTTTCTCTAAGATCAGGCACTGTACCCGAGGACTGGAGGAGGCAAATTGTAACTCCGATCTTCAAGAAAGGATCCAGGGTGATCCAGGAAATTATAGGCCAGTTAGTCTAACCTCAGTTCCAGGCAAAGTGATGGAAACCATTATTAAAGAAAAAATTACTAAGCACATAGAAGAACAGGCATTGCTGAAGGAAAATCAACATGGTTTCTGCAAAGGCAAATCATGTCTTACTAACTTGTTAGAATTCTTTGAGGGTGTAAATAAACACATAGATAAAGGGGACCCAATTGATATTGTTTACCTTGACTTTCAAAGGCTTTTGACAAAGTCCCTCACCAAAGGCTCCTAAATAAGCTCTTCAGCCATGGAATCAGGGGACAGGTCTTGTCCTGGATTGGAACCTGGCTAAACTGTAGGAAACAAAGGGTGGTAATAAACGGACATTTCTCTGGGTGGAAAGAGGTGAGAAGTGGCGTACCCCAAGGTTCAGTTTTGGGTCCGTTACTTTTTAATTTATTCATTAATGATCTGGATGTAGGAGTAAATTCTGAGGTAGCAAAGTTTGCAGACGACACTAAATTGTTCAGGGTAGTTAAAAATGAAACTGATTGTAAAGAGCTCCAGAAAGATCTCTCGAAATTGAGTGAATGGGCAACAAAGTGGCAAATGCATTTTAACCTAAACAAGTGTAAAGTCATGCACATCGGGGCAAAGAACCCCAACTACACTTACCAATTGATGGGGTCAAAGCTTTCCGAGACAAACCAGGAAAGGGATCTTGGGGTCTTGGTGGACAGCTCAATGAAGATGTCAACCCAGTGCGCAGCAGCAGTGAAAAAAAGCAAATTCTATGCTAGGCATGATCAGAAAGGGAATCGAAAATAGGTCAGCAAATGTTGTATTACCTCTCTACAAATCGATGGTAAGGCCACATTTGGAGTACTGTGTACAATTCTGGTCTCCGCACCTTAAGAAGGATATAACGGAACTGCAAAAGGTACAGAAAAGGGCAACAAGAATGATCCAAGGGATGGAGCGGCTCCCTTATGAAACCAGGTTGCAACGCCTTGGTCTTTTCAGCCTTGAAAGACGGCGTTTAAGAGGTGACTTGATCGAAGTGTATAAAATCATGCATGGGATAGAAAAGGTGAATAAAGAAAAACTGTTTTCTTTGTCACAAAACACTAGGACTAGAGGGCACTCCCTAAAGCTCCAAGGTAGGAAAGTTAGGACTAATAAAGGGAAATATTTCTTCACCCAGAGGGTCATTGGGTTATGGAACTCACTTCCAGAAGAGGTTGTGACAGCTGTCAGCCTGAACAACTTCAAGGCAGGATTAGACAGATTCATGGATACCAAGTGTATCGGTAGTTACTGAAAAGGACATTCAAGTGCCACCTCAAAGTTGGTTGAGGTAGGCAGGATTTCCCTGGGTACTGGTTGTGGGGGGTTCGGGAGGAGGTCAGGGTTTTGCCCTCCCTTCTGCTCGAGATCCCCGTGTACAACTGGTGGGCCACTGTGTGACACAGAATGCTGGACTAGATGGGCTGAGGTCCGATTCAGCATGGCTCTTCTTATGTTCTTATGTTCTTATGACTTTTTATTCTTACTTTCCAAGCCAGTTTAAATTAAAGCAGTCTTTTCAAAAATGAAATGTACCACCTCTTCACAACAATGAATTATAATTAGAAATGGGTGAAATGCAATATCTGAAATATTGCCCCAATCTAGTTGTGGGAGAGGGAGGAGGAAGAATACAAGGAAGAGTTTCTGGACTCAATTCAAAGTGCCAGTTATCACCTATAAAGCCCTATATGATTCAGGTCCAACCTATCTTTGAGACCACATCTCCTTCTATGAACTGCTGCAGGCACTGAGATCTGCCGCAGAGCCCCTACTCTCCGTCTCAAGCGCGGATGGTGAGGACGAGAGAGAGGGCCTCCTCAGTGGTGGACCCCCGGCTTTGGAATGTTCTCCCAAGGTTATTTATTTATCCATTTATTTATGGTACTTGTATCCTGTAGCTTCTCACCCCCGCAGGGGGACTCAGCATGGTTTACATTCACAGCACTACAGGCCGCACACCACAATACAATATAAAATTACATCATATAATCAACATCAAATATATAACTCTCTTTCCGCAAGGCCTGCAAGACCCACCTTTTCGGCTAGCCTTTGATCGCTAAGCTGGAAAATCTTTATTGGTCTAGTTTAATATGTTGTTTTTACTCCTGTGATGCTTTTATATGTTTTGTAAGCCGCTCCGAGCCCTCTGGGAGTGGCAGCGTACAAGTCCAAATAATAAATATAAGTCCAAATAATAAACATCAATAAGACATTAAAACCATTACATTAATATCACTACATATAACAATAATTAAAGCCATCTAGCGGAACACATTGTCAGTCCAGTCAAATCTAAAGGGACAATTTACGTCTGCTGCCCGAAGGCCTGGTCCCAGAACCACAACTTTAGCTTTTTTCTAAAAGCAAGGAGAGATGGAGTCGATCTTATTTCATTTGGGAATGCATTCCATAGCTGAGAAGGCCCCGTCTCTCGTCCTCACGAACCGCTTTTGCGATGTTGGTGGAAGCGAGAGCAGGGTCTCCCCCAATGATCTTAGACTGCGAGATGGGACATGAGACAGATGCGTTCGGACAGGTAACCTGGGCTAACCCCCACTTTCCAAGCCTTTGGGACTCAATTGAAGACATGGCCTTTGACCATGTTTAGAAATCCTTACTGATCATATTTGAGGACCAAGAGATTATATCACTTGCACTTTATGAGACTGAAATTGTTTGCAGTTTGTTTTATATCTGTAGCTATTGTTGCATTTTAGTTACTTTTAACTAGCCGGGTTTGTGATGTTATATTGTTATTGCTTTCGTGTTATTGTTTATGCACTTGTTATGTTTTGTGTGTTGGTGGTGGGGTATAAGTAAAGTTTTACTATTAATATTATAAGAGGAGGCCAGCTGAGCGGCCAGTTAATCACAGCAGAGAAAGGCTTTTGGTGAGAGGATTCACTGTTTCCAAAAAGGAAGAGAAGGACAGTCAGAGAGATCTTCAGTCTTCTCTGCCAAACGGGTTCTTAAGACCATCAGAAATATATGTTTTCTGATAGTGTTTGGTGACCTCTATGAAACACCCTTGCGATCCCTATGAAAGCCCCTCATGACCGCCCAGGTTGAGAAACGCTGTGCTACAGAGATTTTGGTAGATGGTGGACACATAGCTAATTTCCTCTTGTTTTTGTTTTTTTCTCCCTCTTCTCTACATCAGATCTTAGGAGTTTGGCTCACCTACAGATACAGGAATCAGAAGGATCCTCGTGCAAATCCTAGTGCATTTCTTTGACCTGGAACTTTTCACAAGGGACTGAATACTTCTCTTCCTCTGTTTTTAAAGATGAATTATTCCGTGATTGGCTGCTTTCCACATCTGAGAGTTTAGCACTTGAGATAGATGACTCTCTTAGAGTTACCTCTTCTACTTGTCTTTGTTATTGTATGCCCCTTGGATTAACTGTTTTTTCTCCATTGTGCAACGAAGCAAAATTTTCATATCTAAGAATGTAGATAGATCGTTCTGAACTATTGCAATTTGACCTAATGATCGTCTTCTGTCATTTAGTTGCTATTGATTTACAGAGGAAAAAAGCATCTTTACCTTTCATCTGGCAGAACTTCATTCCGCTTCCGTCCTCTAGAATGAATGGCATTATTGGTTGAAATACCTAAATCTGTATATTTCCATTGAAATCTACTGTAAAGTATTGTACTGCTGCTTCCTTATTTGGTATTATGGTGGGGAAAAAAGAACTCATCTCAGAGGTGGAAACTCGTTTTCTGTTTTGTTTCTCTTGAGCTCTCCCTGCCAGCTACAAGTTTCTGTAATCTTAACTATGTAAAAACTTTGTCCTTATTTGTTATGTCCATCTGTTTCAGAATTGCAGTGCAAGCGAAGTGATTCTTTGCCAGGGTCCTGTTAGCATTTTAGTGCATGAAGAGATTGTATGTGAGCTTTCTGATGTGCTGCAGGCTAGTACACATGTGAATATATTGAACTGTAGTGGTTGGATGTATTTCAGAGTATTTAAAATTCACAGTAGATTTGCTATTGACTTTAGAGTGTAGAATATATCTTTGTGTGAAGAATAATAGTTGTGCTGATCTGCAAGGATATGCATTTTCACTGTATGCCTAAATAATTTTTCTTGAATGGTGAAAAGAAAGCTACATGTTTTAGTTACCTGATCACAGTAAGAAATTGGTCTTGAATCTCAGAAATCTTGTTTTTTTTTCTAAATTTGAGGAATGTAGTAAGTTAAAAGTGATGCTACTGATATTGGTCTAGATTTAATTAATTGCATTCATTCATTGATATGTAAAATGTTGGATCATAAATGTGAACTGAAAGATTGTAAATTAAATATTTGTGGTGCTTCACTTGTTTATTTAAAAGAATAAATTTTTTGATGAATTATGCTTAAAATTCAGGTGAATTTGTGTGACAAAGGGAATGCAAGGAATAACTGTAGCTGTCTTTAAAAAGATAATGTGTATGGATTGTTTAACAATTAGAATATAGTAGTTAGGCTCTTGAATAAAGGAAGAACAAAGTGGGTTCTTTAGAGCAGTGTTTCTCAACCTTTTTTGAGCCGCAGCACACTTTTAACATTTAAAAAATCCGGGGGCACACCACCAACCAAAATGACACAAAATGACACACTAATACAGTAAAGCACAGCTGGGGGATGGAGGCCTGCTAGGAGCAGCTGCTCGGAGTGCCGAAGCCGGGGAGGGGGCAGAGCCAGGCCATGACATGCCCCGCCCCCTCCCCCGGCTTCAGCTCTCCTACAGCTTCTCCAGCCTTGAGGCGCCAATGCCAAGCCAGCAATGGCAGAGCCAGCACAATGCTGGCTTGGCACTGCCCCCTCAAGGCTGGAGAAGCTGTGGGAGAGCAGAAGCTGGGGGAGGGGGCGGAGCCAGGCCGTGCCATGCCCCGCCCCCTCCCCAGCTTCCTCCTCTGCGCAGCTTCAGCGAGCAAGGGGCGAGAGTCATGGCGGGAGTCATGATGGATTGGAGGCTGGCTGGGGAAACGGCTGAAGGAGGCGGCCCCTTTTTCTTCGCCGCCGCCCGGCCCTTCCTCCTCCTCCCCCAAGCAGCAGGAGTTCGGCAGGAGGAGGGGGGGAAAGAAGGGGGACAGACCTCGCGGCACAGCAGGAGGTCTGTCACAGCACACTATTGTGCCGCGTCACAGCGGTTGGGAAACGCTGCTTTCGGGGATTGGCAGCTTATAAAAAGCATGAGAACAGTGTTAGGAATCAAGAACTGTTGAGCTCTAAGATAACCCTCAGTTGGGGGTGATTCCACAAAAATATAGCAGAGTGCCAGAAGCACAGTTCATAACCAGCAGAAGCTTTCATGTAGACAACAAGGATTAGTTTCCATTCGGCAGGATGGAACAGGATTGCCGATCCACAACTTCATAGGTTCTAAAAATATGTTTGTTAAAGTCAAAAGAAATCCATTCTGGAGAGGAAAGGTTCTTGGAGCTAACTAGCTTCACTGAGCTATCTTCTAAGGAAAAGGGAAAGGAAAAATAACAAAATAGCATCCATGAATCTACATCTTGCCTGGAGAATGGCAAGATACCTCCTCACTCAAGAAGAACAAAAAGAGCCACAAAAAATGGAGACATGCTGCATGGCCAGCCCAGGGCAATAAAAATACCTTTAAAGAGGAAATTATGTCTTCCTTGAAGATATCACATTGCTAAGTATTCAAAGGACAGGAGATAGTGGCATGCAGGATGAGTAAGACAATCCCTTTTCTGAGCCCCTTCTTGAGATAGGCATGCAAAGGAAACTTTGGGAAGGAATCCCCCATTCTAATCTATCTAGGCTAACTACTCATTGAGGGCTAGAGACTTGTGCAGTCAGGGATGAAACCCATGAGAGAAACCTCCCCAAAAGATGGTAAAACATCAAACATCCAGGTGTCCTCTGAGCAACCTCCTTGCAGATGGCCAATTCTCTCACACCAGAAGCGACTTGCAGTTTCTCAAGTTGCTCCTGACACACACACATACTATAGAGACCACTGTGTCATGTATTTCAGCTATGAAATGGTAGGTAGTTTGATTGCTTTGCTTGCTAAAGCTCATGTACAGCATTAATACTTAATCACCTGATCTACTTACTTATATTTAATAGATGACTATACTTGGGTTACAAGTTATTCATTTACATGTTCTGATATAGAATGTGTAACATAAAGCTAGGCAGACCAAGCATGAACTATTTAACAGATTTTATGTAAATGAAAACTGCATGTGACGTAATGGAGACTTCCCAGACTCATGGAAAGCAGGTATTTAAATGCTAGCTTTCCTTCCTTATAGCACAAGTGGTTTATGGACCCTGAGAAAACAATTGCTTTGATAGGAATAAGTTTAGCTAAAATGAGGCCATCTGTGAGGATTGAGAACTTTAACCTTGTCATTTATAATGGAGCGAGCTATTTTTGATTTCTCAGTCTTCTGCAATGAAGAATGTTAAGAGAGCCCAGGTGAATAAAAACCTTCCTCAAGTGGCTACAAAAGGTTTGTAAACATTAATTTTATGTTAGCATATACATGACAGAGAACTGCCAAAACTGAGGGGTCTTGTGGATTTGACCCTTCCACGGTCTGAAAAAAAGTAGTCTAGCAAATTATCAGGCAAAGGGAATCTTAATTTGAAGAATCTTATCTGCTGAGTAGTGCTTCTCTATCAGCATTTCTCAACCTGGGGGTCAGGAGTGGGGTGTCTGGGAAGTTTGGCCCAATTCTATCATTGGTGGGGTTCTGGATGCTCTTTGATTATAGGTGAACTGTAAATTCCAGAAACTACAACTTCCAAATGTCAAGGTCTATTTTTCCCAAAATTCTAGTGTTTACATTTGGGCATATTGAATATTCGTGCCAGGTTTGGTTGAGATCCATCATTGTTTGAGTCCACAGTGCTCTCTGGAAGCAGATGAACTACAACTCCAAAACTCAAGGTTGGTGCCCACCAAACCCTGGGAGTTCTGTGTGCTAAGTTTGGTTCAATTTCATCATTGGAGTTCAGAATGCTCTTTGATTATAGGTGAACTATAAAACCAAGCAATTACAACTCCCAAATGACAAAATCAATCCCCCCAACACCACCAGTATTCAAATTTGGGCTTATCGGGTATTTGTGCCAAATTTGGTCCAGTGAATGAAAATTTATTTATTATTTGATCTTGTATGCCGCCACTCCCCAAGGGCTCGGAGTGGCTCACAATCCACATAAAAACATAAAACAGAATAAAACAAACTAAACTAAAAACAAAGTTACAAGTTTCAACAGTCAAATGCCAACCAAAAGAGATGGGTCTTACAGGCCCTGCGAAAGGATGACAAATTTCGCAATGCACGAACTTCGGTTGGCAAAGTGTTCAAATGTGGCCCCTCCCCTTTTGTGGGAGGCAGGGTGGCCACAGGGAGCCCCTCCCCTTTCCTCGGCTCAGAGTGGGGGCTGCGGGGACTCGGGCACAGACCCTCTGCCATTGGCCTTGGTGAGGAAGGCCGTGGCTGAAGCCATGCTGGTGCTGCTGCCCATGCCCCCCGGGGGGGGCTCTCGCTGCATTCCATCTTCACAAGAGGCGCCCCCTGCAGGCCCAGGTTGGGGGGGGGGGCATCAAGGCCGAAGAGGAAGGTGATTGGGAGAGCTGGGTAGCAGCCGTAGCATCCTTTATATCAAATATTTACATTACAATTCATAACAGTAGCAAAATTACAGATATGAAGTAGAACAAAAATAATTTTATGTTTGTGGGTCACCACAACATGAGGAACTGAATTAAGGGGTCATGGCATTAGGAAGGTTGCATCTGTCAAGTAGGAAATTTAGGTACCACTTGGTGGGGAGGCTAATTTAACTGATTTAATTTATGAGGCCATAAAAATCTGCAGGAAGTATGCAAAGAATGAGGAAGCGATAGCTCCCCTGGTGCCCAAAAGCTGGAATGTTAAATAGCCTCTGAGTGTCTGTCTATATATGTTGTGTGTCTATGGCATTGAATGTTTGCCATGTATATGTACATTGTACTCTGCCCTGAGTCCCCTGCAGGGTGAGAAGGGCGGAATATACTGTAAATAAATAATAAACAAGGTTGAGAAACACTGTTCTATAGAGTTGTCTCTAGAGCTTGGGAAAGTTAATTTAATTGTATTATTATTGTAGCCTCCAAATCCCTGCCTCTATGGTCAATATAGTTGGTCCTCCATGTCTGCAGATTTGCCTTTACAGATCTGATTATTCAGAAATATGATTGATATGTTATCTCCCAGTCCTCCAACTAAACTTTATGGTCAACTTCCAACAGGAGATATAAAGATTCTTAGAGAGATGTTCTCACCAATTCAAAAAAAGTTTTTAATTCTGTTTGTTGTTATTAAAAAACATGTGATTCTTCCTTCAGTTTTAAAAATTTCTTAACTCTAGGATGTCAGGAATCCCTAGCCCTACCTGGAGATATTAAAGAAGTGAACCCGACATGCTTTCACATAGGTACAATGAAGTTTTAGTATCATTAATCGTTTTCTTCTTCCATTCATGCTTGTTTGTTACCTTGGAACAGAATCTCTATCAGGTTCCTCCCCTCCATTGCTTTTGCCCATTGGGAAAACGTATGGATGGTTCTCTCCAAGAACATGACATAAAGTAGACCACATTTTTGTAAACAACACAATGTAAATTTATTGTTTTTATCCTGATTTGTAGAAAAGAGCATACAGTGTTTTTTTCTCATTTTACAAAAGCAATCAATACTTAATGCCACACAGCTTCAAATGAATATTTATAACACAGTTTTCCTGTGGGAGCTTACACATAACATGTGCATAATATTCTAGGTTAACCTACATATTCTCTTTGGTGAGAGCAGTTTTCAAGGCCGAGCTTGAAATGGAAGTGTCTGTTGTTTTCTTTCTTTACAATTCAGTCTTTAACAAGGTCAAAGCTTTGTTCATATTTGATTTCACTAGAAATAAAAAAATGCAAAAGTCAATATTAGAGAGAGAAATAAAATTGCTTTTAATATTATATACAACTTTTAGAGACCTCCCATGTCATTTGAAGTAATAATCAACAGTTTGTTTAACGTGTATGTATATAACAGCAAATTGTGTCTTTCCCAGCATGATCTTAATGTAACATAATGGAGAAGTAAGTGTTGAGACCTTCCTATACAATGTGCCACAAATGGATGAAGATAAGGTTTTGAAGGAAATGATTGAGATCCCAATCTTTTTGACCATCATAATGCACTGCATTGAGAAGCCAGGCTTCAATAGATCATTGGACTGTGAAAATATACTCTTACTCTAAATTAAAATAAATAAGAATCTCACATTCTTTTTATCACAATGCTATTGAAGGAATCAGCTTAAGAAAATTACATTTGGAACTACAACTCCTGGAATTCCCGGCTACACTTGCTGTAGATTATGGGAGTTGAATTCCAAATTGTAACTGTTCCTTGCTCTGAGAACAATGCTCGCTTTTAACAGCCTGCTGACCATGGAAGGAAGCCAGATCCATAACTCAGATAGATTTATGTTGATTTTGACTGCCTTAAGAATGCTTGTCATGTTAACTCTTCTAGGCAATTACTTCCTGGGATTGTTTCATGCCATCAGCTATTGTTTTGAGTTAGACCCCCACCAGTCAATTTGTTTTAGATAAATATGATTATACTCAAGTAAGGGTAATCGGAATGTTGTACTACAAGGTTTAGTAGAAATTATTAGACATGTGGCAGGCAAGCAGGCCTATAGCTCAGCTGCAGGCATGCTCCTGGCCTGCCTACACGCCCCACCACACATGCACTCTATTTCCAAAGGGCGTGTAGGCAGGCCCGGAAAGCACACACGCCTGCCAGTACTTACAGTTGAGTGTGTCTTACTCTAGAGTAGAAACAGCAGGTGCCAGGTAAGAAGAATGCACACCAGAAAGGGGAGCCAGTGGGTGGGAAGCCCCCCCCCCCCAATGGTCTGATTTTCAGGCCCCAAAATGAAAGAACCAAAAGCAACCCTCTCAATTTCTGAAGACTTACAAAAAATGGATTGGGGGACCCAATGAAAGCCGGGACAAAGTTTTTCCTGAATGCTCATGTCTAGGAATTAGGAAATAAATACTTACATAATGCAGCATCTGAAGGCTCATAAGCATAGAGACGGTTGGAATATCTTCCAGTAATGTCTGCTCTTACTGTCAGTGAAGGATCTATAGAGGGATAAGGAAAATGCTCATTTTTTCCATTAGCAATGAAAACCACTTCTGTTGTTCCGGTGCTGTTCAATATGCTTAGGCTAAAAAGGTTGTATACCATGTGGTGTTTGGACTAGTAGAAAAAACGCCAGTCTATGCAAGGTGGGATATTGGAGATAGTGCAAAAGACTATAGCAGGTAGATCTGCTCACCTTCTATGACTTGAAACACTGGTAGTCTAAAACTACCACTGGATACTACCTTTAAATTTCTTGCTTGACACAGTTAATCTTACAGTAATTATTGTGAGTTCCATGCAACCTCTATAAAAGTGGTTCTCATCCTATGAGTTCCAAGTCTTTTGGTCTAGAATTCCCAGAAATCCCAGCCAGTTTACCAGCTATTAGGATTTCTGGGAGTTGAAGGCCAAAACAAGGGTTGGTTTTAGGTACTTTTTAAAAGTGACTCTTTAAAAGTAATCTCTTGGAAGTTGTAGAAAAGATCAATTTACTTCTCAAACAACATAGGCATTTCCATACAACTTTGAAAAAAGTGTTCTAGCATTGATGTGACATACTATTTTGCAAACAAACATATACATAATTGTAGACAAGAACTGATAGCTTTAGGTCTTTTTAATTCTGAGAAATTACTTAATTTTTGGTTTGCTTTATTAAGAAAGTAATAAAACAAAACTTTACAAAAATGGTATTGATTTAGGGGAGGGGGACATTGTGTGGTAAGTCTAGACTGGTGTTGTAACACCAGACCAAGCATGACCGTCATAAAACACAAGTTGTCTTTGACCTCATAACTGATATCGCTAACGGTACAGGAGATTCGGGTTTTGCTAGCAGACCACATTCCATTGTTCAAATTTTTTGCAACAACTTGGCTTTTTAAAATTGCAAACTAGAGGAAAAGGGTGGGAAGGTTGACCTTGTATTGGAAGAGGAATTACTACATTTTTTAAAAAAACACCCAAATCTTCGTTTTCAGTCTTGCATGCAGAACAGCTAAAGCAAGAGTGAGGAACTCGTGACCATTCAGAATTATCTCTCTGAACTACAACATCTATCATGTCTTACTCAAAATGTTTGGAGCTAGACTCCCAACAACTTTTCAGAACTCTGGGTAAGGGATGCTCAACCTGTATTGTTCAACTGCAACTCCCAGTCTTCCTTGCCATTGTCTCTGAAAACTCAGGGTGCTGGGCTTCCAGAGCTAAAAGAGCAGCTAAAAGACATCATGATTCTCTCAGCTTCTTAAAAGGACTTGTTTATAGGTTCCTCTAGAAGGAATGCAGTTTAACTCCACTTTAACTGTTCTGGCTCAATGCTATGGAACAGGGGTGCTCAGAACGGTGATCGCGATCACCAGGGTGATCTTCTGGCCTCATCCTGGTGATCTTCAGGCCCCTGACCAGGTTTTTTGCTGTTGGTACTCTTCATGCACCCCTGCACGCTGCAAAGAAGTCCTCCGTTGTTGCTCCTCTCCTCTCCCTGCTCGAGCACCGCCTCCAAAAGTTCCAGAGTTTAAGAGGCAGAATGGGCCCCCTCCTTTGGATTCCTCCTCCTCCCTCCGTCCTTCTCCAGCCACTCAGAGTCGTAGGAGACCAAAGGGGGCGGACCTGGATGACGTGATGCATGACTGGCCCCGCGCGCATGCGCAGAAGCGCCCATTCTGCCTCTCGGACTTCTCGTGAGCTCTTGGAGGCGGCACATATGCTGGCGGCATGGAAATAGGAGCAACGATGGAGGAGAAGAAGAAGGATGCTTTGGGGTCATTTCCTTACCGCATCTCAAAGGTCGGTCTTTTTTACTTTGGGGTGGGTGCTTGATTGTTCTGTGGCATCTCTCTTTGTTTATTTTTAATGTTTAAAAATGGCCTTTTAGCTCCAAAGCCTCTCTGCTTGCTTTGTTCCTTGAGAAATATATGTTGGGGAATATGGAAATATGGGAGAAATGGGGTGGGTGCTTGATTGTACTGTGGCATGTCTCTTTGTTTCCTTTTTATTTTTAAAAATGGCATTTTAGGTCCAAAGCCTCTCTGGTTGCTTTGTTCCTTGAGAAATATATGTTGGGGAATATGGAAATGTGGGAGAAATGGGGTGGTTGGATGTATTTTTGCATGCACCTTTGTTTACCTTGCTGAGTATTAAATGGCCTTGCAGTTCAAAAGCCTCTCTTCTTACTTTCTGGCTGATAATATGTGTGGTAATATGGCAGTGTGGGAGAAATGATGTGGTTGGATATATTTTTGCATGCCCCTTTGTTTACCTTGCTGCGAATTAAATGGCCTTGCAGTTCAACAGCCTCTCTTCTTACTTTCTGGCTGATAATATGTGTGGTAATATGGCAGTGTGGGAGAAATGGGGTGGTTGGATGTATTTTTATGCTCTGTTTTATATTGTTATTAAATTGAAATGTTGATGTTTTATAACTTCATTTTATGTAAACTGCCCCGATCCTGCTGGAAGGAGCGGTACATAAAAATGAATAATAAATATAAATAAATAAAAAAGAAAATAGTTATACATTTTACATTTCTGGGTAGGTGATCTTTGGGACTTGGTTTTTTAATCAGTAGCTCCCATGCTGAAAAAGTGTGAGCACCCCTGCTATGGAATAATGGGAATTATAGTTTTACAAGGGCTTTAATCTTCTCAGCCAAAAAGTGCTGGTGTCTCACCAAACCAACCCTCGGGATTTCATAACATTGTGACATTTAAAGCGGTGTCAGACTTGCATTCATTCTACACTGAAATTGCATCCTGCATGATGCAGAACTCTAGAAAATCAGAGATCAGAATCACATGGAAAGCTTCAGATTCTTGCTTTTTTCTCTGACATGGAGGAATGGAAGTAAGAGAGGGTTAGACCACATCCCTGTCTTCATATGTTTACAATGGGAATGTCTGAATAGGGCTCTGTTACAAAGCTGTCTGGCAGGTTTGACAGCTTGGCCAGAAGTGCGGCCAGTCGAAAGAGACGCCCTTCCTTCTAAAGGGAATTCAAGTGCAACGGAAGAAAGGGCAAGGCTTCCGTGATAGTGGGGTTTTGTCAGTTGGGAAGCAAAGGTTAAGCAAGTAAGGAGAGGTTGGGTCCAATCTAAGCTTTTTATTCTGAAGAGTGTACTTTTGCTTTTTCCTTTTCCCCTCTTGCTGCCAGAGCCGGTCCTAATATTAGGGAAAGTAGGCAGGGAGCTTCCTTGGGGTGACTTGAAAGACAAGTAATTGTTCATTAACCAGTTGTTGTTTCGTTTTTTACAACTAGTAAAGGGATACATGCTTGAGAAATTAAAAAATGTACGTATCTATACTGTAGAAGTAATGCAGCTTGGCACCACATTAACTGCCATGACTCTATGCTTTGGAATCATGACAGTTGTAGGTACACAAAACCTTTATCCTTCTCTATGAAAGAGTGCTGGTATCTCATCAGACTACAACTCCAAGGATATCACAGATTGAGCTACGGCAGTTAAAGTGGTGTTAAGGTGCAATAGTTCTACAATGTAGATGTACTCATAGTCTTTCCTGTATAAACATTGTCTGGCGTCTGATATTAGGCACCTTAATTTGAGAGGAATACCATTTACAATTCAGCATCAGACAGCAAAAAAACCCCAGCCATTCCTATTGCCCTTGACATACTGTAACTTGCCTATCGGGAGAAGATCTTTTTATGTAGGAGTAAAGAGCCCCATTAGTAAGAGTTAGGGAAGCCCATGGCATGCTTTTAGAGATTCATTTCTTAGAGACTGCCCTCATAATATCTTGATGTATTTGGATTATAAATATCTCAATTCTGTTGATATTTCCACTGAAAAATTGTTGTATAGCAACAAGTCAACATGCAAGAAAACATTAAAGAACACTGATGCACTGTAATTTAGCAGTCCAAAACATTCATTAATGTTACTGTTGTTAATGTCACAAATTTTCTTAAGATGTAAGTAAATTATATACATCATATCTCCCACAACAGTCATGATGTGTATTTTTATTAATACCTTCTTAACATGTTTTGCAAGACATTGGTTTATCAGCTTTCACTGGTACGGAAGGACAGCCCCATAATGATTGTCATCTTAATTGTATTTTGAGGGCATTATCGCCTAATAGTAAATAACACTATACAATTAATTGCTGACATATTAATAATTTGTACACCACAATGCCATTTCAGTCTGTACAGTCTGAACAAAGCCTGTGGCAGAGTAAGTCTAATTCATATTATTTGACACAATCCATTATAGTTAGAAACCAGTTTTTCAGTTAGGTTTTTGACTCACAAATTACTTACCTACAAACAGAATTCTGGGGACATACTGTCCATCTGGTGAAAGATGATTGTCTGTGGTTTCATACTAGAATTAAGGAAGAAAAAGAAATTGAATTCTAAATAGTGTACTTAGAATTAGGAAAAACATGATAAAAAATTAAGTGAAACCAGACTATGAATTTTATACACACAGCCATATTCAACCTTAATAAAGCTTCAGTGAATATAGAACCATAGAGCTGGACAAGACCACAAGGGCCATCCAGTTCAACCCGCTTCCATGCAGGAACACATAACCGAAACACTCCCAAAAACCATCTATTTGAAAACCTCCAAAGAAAGAGACTCCAGAACACTCTGACTGAATCTATTCCACTGTTGGGAAACTCTTGCCATCTTACTAATGCTTAATTGGAATCCCCTTTCTTATGGTTTGAATCCATTGCTCTATGTCCTAGTCTCTGGAGCAGCAGAAAACAGCAGATCCTTGTTGTCAAGTCATTTGTCACCCATTCTATATCTTTGCTTTACATTGTTTCTCCCTAAATGTAGTATCTTCCATTTGTCCTTCCTGAAATTCATTTTGTTAGTTTTGGCCTATCTCTCTAATCCCATGGGGTCATATTGAATTCTGATCCTGTTTTCTGGGGTATTAGCTATCCCTCCTAAATTAGTGTCTTCTGCATGTCTTCTATTCCATCATCCAAGGCATTGACGAACATGTAGTATGGCACTGCATTCAGAACAGAACCGTGTGACACATGAAGAGGAGCCATTGGTGGGCACCCTTTTGGTTCAGTTTGTCAACTAGTTCCAAATCCACCTAAAACCTGCATTGGCTAGTCCACATTTTACTAGCCAATATAATGAAGTAAAATCAAGATAAGCTACATTCATATACCAAGCATTTAACTCAAAAAGAAAAGAGAGATATAAGATTAGTCTGGCATGACCTGTTTTTGAGAAACCCATGTGGAATGTAGTGACCATGGCATTCCTTTCTAAGGGTTTACATGCTGTCTAATAATCTGTACTATATTCTTTTTAGAAATGTGTTTGCATAAATTAGAAGCCACTCAAATATAATTTTCATGTAAGACAATACACATACTTGCAAGAAGTCAATACACTGAGAAGTTCCTTTGTGTATTAGTTTCCTGTCTTATGAGTAACTAAGAACTTAACAAGTTCTTATAAAATAGCCATCTATGCATTTGCTTTCTTCACAAAAACCTTAAAATTGGAATAATTCTAATTTTTGAACCATACCCTGTATTTTCTAGATAGCATTGAGCAAGAGCTACAGTATGAAATGCAGCCAAATGAACAACTTCTTCATAATGTTATATAATGAAAGATTTGATCAAGTGACATTTGAGAACTTACAACAAGATTGAGGAGAACAAACTTTTCAGCCAAATTCTGCAATTCTTTGTCTCCAGCAAATACCTTCTTCAGAGCTAGAATAGAATAAAAATGGGGGGAAAGATGAAACAGAGAAATAACATTATATGCATATTCCCAGAAAAGATCAAACAAAATTGATGACTGCTCAGTGTTTAATGTCTAAATTATTATCAAGTGGAAGAGATAAGCTGTAACAGTAAAAGCCTTATATTCCTAAGTTATATTCCTGAAAAAAAGGCCACTAACTCAGAATTTGGGCCCCTTGATTTGGATTTCAACTCCTAGGAGCCTTAGCTATACTGACCACTTGTGGAATTTGTGGTACAAAACATCCGAAGGGTCAAAAAAACTTATTCCCAAATTATCTCTTCACAACTTTACTATATTAGTGAGTCATGTCTTGCAAATTATATTCTATTCAATTCCCAGAGTTGATGATTGTGTGGTGGCTCATACTTCTGAAATCTATATAAATAAAAATGTAATGTTCATTTGTGGGATTAACATAACTCAAAAACCACTGGACAAATTGACAACAAATTTGGACACAATACACCTATCAGGCCAATGAGTGACCATCATTCATAAAAAACTCTGAAAAACACACCGGAAAGGACTTTAAAAACCAAAAAAGCAAAAAGATGCTACAGCGCAAGTGCAAAAACAACTCCCCTCAGCAAACAAAACACACAATCACACATCCACACTCTCTTCCGGACTACAGTTCTCTGCATCCCCTAGACAAGGCCCTTTAGGAGAGGAGGATGATCCAAATGCACTACTTTCAAGATGCAAGCTTTCTTCTCCTTAGATTTCTTTGAGAGCATCCCAATTCCTGCATATTTCTGATTTCTGTTCCTGGACTGCAACTCCAAGCAATTCTCCAGATAGATAGATTAGATGGAGATAGGTAGGTAGGTAGCTTGAGTAGGAGGACTGCTGGGAGTTGCATTCCAGGAATAGGTAGAGAAGGAAGGAAGGAGAGAAAGGGGAAGGGAAGAGGAAGAGAAAGAAGGAAGGAAGGAAGAAGGAAGGAGAGAAAGAAAGAGAGAAAGAGAGAAAGAAAGAAAGAAAGAAAGAAAGAAGGAAGGAGAGAAAGAGGAAGGTTGGCCACAGCAGCACGTGGCAGAACAAGCTAATGAGAAATAAATAAAATGTGAGCCAGCATGGTGTAATGGTTTGATCAGTGGACTACAATTTTGAAGACTA
This sequence comes from Anolis apletophallus, assembly GCA_030556195.1. Taxonomy (NCBI): domain Eukaryota; kingdom Metazoa; phylum Chordata; class Lepidosauria; order Squamata; family Anolidae; genus Anolis; species Anolis apletophallus. The sequence goes on from JARBWK010000008.1 coordinate 46,109,336, forward strand.
AGGTCTTTACTCAACCATGAAAACTCACCGTCACCTTGGAGAAGTCATATTCTCTCTGTCTTCTGGTATGGCTAAGATGAACTCCCTCTGAACAAAACTTGCCAAGAAAACCCTGTGATGGAGTCACCCGAGGATCGCCATAAGTCAGAAATCAAATAGATAATTGGAGACATTTCTCCTCCCTACTTAAAAAAGCAGACTGATTTAGCCTGTTTTTAACTCTGAATTTTTCATTTAGTCTCAATGCAAAAGGGAAAAGTGGTAGATTCTATTTATCTATGTATGACTTCTGTTATAAGAGCTCATTTTTGTTGGATGTTGCAATTCATTAGAATGGAAAGGGAGGTCATTGCATATTGAAAGAAAAATACCTTGGCTATGAGGGCAGTCTTCTAAGTGATGAATGACCATTATAGGCTTGTTGCTGCAAAAAAAGAGAGACTCAATTTCAAAACCGCACAGTAAACTATATGAAAAGCAAATGTCACAATGGGTGTAATTGAAGAGTTAAGAGTTAAACTTAGAAGAGACTGTTAAGAAATAGATTAAATAGATTACTTTAAAAGATTAAAGCTAAAGCAGGGAGATCATAAAAAATTTAAATGTTGCCATCCACTTGCAAATATGAGGCACTTACTTGGTCCTGGCTTTATAGAGAGCTTCTTCGTAAGTCTGAGTCCAGATAAGTTGATCCCCCCAACCTAAACAAAAGGAGAAATCAAATTTAGTTAAAATATATTGTGCTTAATAATCTTAATTTCATAACTATGTTCATCCTGAATATGATGCAAAGCAATCTTGTAATACCTTAAAGACATTTTTGAAATGTGATAGCCAGCATAGTTTGGGGCCCCATTGACTGTTTCATGCTGTTTCAGGATGAAGTTTAACTTCATTAAACTGGATTGTATGACTCTACACTGCCATATAATGCAGCTCAATGCAGTTAAACTACATTCTGAAAAGGCAGTATAAGGCAGTGTAGATGAGGCCAGAGACTGGGAGTTTCAATCCCCACTCATGGAAACCCACTGGAAGCCTTGAGCTAAGCATCCTCTCTCAGCCTCAGAGAAAAGCAATGGCAAACCTCTTCTGAATAAATCTTGCCAAGAAAATCTCATGACAGAAGTTGGAAATGAAATAAAGACACACAACACAGAACACAACACACACACACACACACATGGATAGATAGTTAGATAGCATATGACTTTGAGTGAGTGTAAATTTCAGAGAATTACCCACAGACAATTACTGTCTGTGGGAAAACAGAAGGAAACTCCAGCACAACATTCTAAGGTAGTAATACAAGTGTGGAATGCTTGCTCCTTCTTACTGTGAAAGGACACTAGTATTACTGTAGAGTGTCACTTATCCAACCTTCACTCATTCAACATTCTGTATTATCCAACATAGTCTGCCTCTCACCCGAATCCAGAGCAGTTTCAATACATTGTGATGTTTTGGTGCTAAATTTGTAAATACAGTAATTACTACATAATACTTTTTCTGTTGATTTGATGTAAAACATGACGTTTTGGTGCTTAATTTGTAAAATCATAATGTAATTTGATGTTTAATAGGCTTCTCCTTAATCCCTCCTTTTTATCCAACATTTTCGCTTATCCAACGTTTCTGGCCCGTTTATGTTGGATAAGCAAGTCTCTACTGTACTTACTGGTCTCAGTCCAATGGTTAGTGCTCTCTAGAGTAGACCTACTGAGTGGGAAACTGAGATGAACATAAATAAGACTTGTCTGTGACTGGAACACACTGCACAAGCAAAACCAACTTCAGCCAACAATATGCCACCCTCCACCCTTCATCCAGGATGTAAATGTAAAAAAGGGCACCTGCCTACAAAGGTCTAATTTGTTTTTACCTCTGGAGAGGGTCTGAGGTAATTTCGGACGGGTTTCTTTTACTTCTTTTGTGTCCTTCTTCTCATTTTTAGCCAAGGTACATGAGAGAGCAACCAACAAAAGCAACACCGATATTAAGGTTTTCTCCATGGCTTCTGTTAAGGGAAGAAAAAAGCAGTAGATTTACTCAGACAGAAATCAAAAACTGTTAGGAAAAGAACAACAGTAAAATAGAACAAAACTTCCGCTCTAGTTGATTAAATCACAAACACTAGCACAAAATTGCTTCGGTTCCATCTCGGGTGCAATGGATAAAAGGTACCAAATGTATGTCATGAGCCATAAATAACATAAACTTATATGGGGCTACCTATAATGAAATCTTACAGCTATTAATGGAGTCATAATTCACAGATAATAGCATAAAAGTAAACATAACTAGGACTATTTTGCTAGAGTATGTTCACATTTTGAAAGCTTTTTTGAGTTTATTGTCGAAGGCTTTCATGGCCAGAATCACTGTGTTGTTGTGAGTGTTCTGGGTTGTATGGCCATGTTCCAGAAGCAGTCTCTCCTATGGCAAGCATCCTCAGAGGTTGTGAGGATGACAACATCTGTGGCAACCTCTGACGATGCTTGCCACAGATGCAGGTGAAAGGTCAGGAGAGAATGCTTCTAGAACATGGTCATACAACCTGAAAAATCTACAACAACCCACTTTTTGAGATTTTTTCCAGAACTATTTCAAAAGTTATGATGTTTTTCTATACTGTGGCATTATTTAGCTAATGCAAGAGGGAAGTTAGATAGTGGAGTTTGCAGATGTGATTGCTTAACACATGAACATACAATTCTGAACAATATACAATACACAATCATATTAAAATCTGGTTGTAACAAAACCTTGAGTGGTAAAAAAAATCCTTAAATTGGGCATCTGGGCATCTGAGCATTTTCTCAACTAAATAAATTCTGCTTTAACAGAGGTTGAAATAAAAAATGCACAATCTTGAGTTGCATATCTGTAACTGATTTGTCTTCATGATCCCTATGTACTCATGATCAAGACAGTGGTGTATGAATATGTAGGGATTACAAAAGTTTCCCAATTCTACTTTAATTCTACTGTTCTCATGTCAATTGGGAAGCATCAGACTGATGTATCCAATACCTCCTGCCAGTAATCCCCACTGCTAGGTGGAATTAGGACATGGCTTACGCTTTTGAATGTTACACTGGATGGACATCACTGGTAGAAGGGGGGCAGAAAGGTCAACCTACTGCAGTCTGATCAATAGGACTGCTCTCTTGAGTTAGCTAAATAATACCATAATAAAGTAAAACATCATAGCTTTTGAAATAGTTCAGGAAAAACCCCAGAAGCTCTCAAAATGTAAGCATACTTTAGCAGAATAGTCCTATATGTGTTTACTTTTGCACTATTACCTGAGAATGGATCACTTGCAGCACCCTCAGAAGAAGCCAATGGTAAACCCCCTCTATTTGGCCAAGATAATCCTGTTATAGTTTTTCTTAGGGTTGTCTTGAAGGTACCCTTCAACAATACGTACCTTACAATAACAAATATTTCTTCATTAGGCATTCTATAACTGTTTGGAATCAAATGGTGACAATATTACTGTCCAAACTCCAATTTTAAGCCCATTCAAAGCACAAACCTAGTTGCATTTATAATAGACACATGGAAAATGAATGGGATTGCCATTATCCATGATGTTATGTTGCTTTCAGTGGATTGGGCATGGCTGCTACATCAAATTATCCATCTTCCTGGAGTTCCCCTGCATGGTCCCCCCCAAATGATTCAGCTATGGGACTTTCTAGAACAGATTTGGGGGGTGAGGGGTTGTGCAGGGGTTCTAGTGTGAAGGAAAGGAATGCATGAATATAATTCCATTTGCCTTGGATGTAGACTACTGGGTTCCCTTCAAGTATAGCTAAATCTGGGCCACAATAATTCAGAAATAGGTGTTGACTGCTAACTAAGGGGTCAAATTTCTAGATAAAATTGAGATCAGGTTTGTGTTTAGACAGATATACTATCTATATTTGTTTTAGAATAAATGCCATAGGACATGACCAGGATTTGGTTTTTTTTCATGAGATATGGGGAAGTTTGACATGGGAATTTTGGAAGGAGTTGTACATGCAAGTTGCAACTATTTACAAATGTGGAGTGTCTACAGTGCTTTATAATTGCATTTCCTCTCCCCCATGGCCACCATCAAAAAGTTTCCTTACTATATGCATAATGCTCCTGGAAAATGAGATTAACAGGAAGACATTGGTTATTATATGGATTTTGATGGTTGTTGTAATGTTGTTTTTTAAATGTTTTAATTGTATATTTTAGATTGTTATGGCATCAAATGGCTACCAATTTGTAAGCCACCTTGAGACACCTTTGGGTTTGAGAAAGGCGGGATAGAAATATCATAAATAAATAAATAAATAAATTGATAGGAGGGTTTAATATCGCTCAGCACAACTCTTTTCACAACACAATTGATTATAATAGCCACTTGTAGCATTAGCATGTGGGAAGTGGTAAAAAGTATATGTAGACAGAAATCCCAGAAGGTGTATATGCAGTTACACACACACACACAGAGAGAGAGAGAGAGAGAGAGAGAGAGAGAGAGAGAGAGAGAGAGAGAGAGAGCGCAATTTGTTACTGGAGCCTTCTCAGAAAAGTATATGGAATTTGAAGCTATATCAATGAACATAAGAAAACGCAACTTCACAAAAACAAAAGAAACCTTCCAGTTGCCAAGCAGGAAATCAAAAAGAAAGGGGGGAAAAAACCAAAGACTGGAGGATAGAAAATGGAAAGTAATGGAAAGTAAAATAAACATTCTATCTTTTAAAATGCATTACACTTGTTTGTAAAGCTAAATGCATTTTCCGTATCAAAATATAGTTAGCAGAACACACAGGTGCAGGGGAAAATTAGCAATGCCTTGTTTATATTCTTTTCCATTGGAATTCTGCTGCTTTTAATTGCTTAAAACTTCTCAGCTCTCTTGTTTGCAGGTGGTTAAAAAGAAACCTGACTCACAAGATGAGAGGATTGAAACCTCAGTCCCTTGCCAAGCATGTGCTGTTAGCCTTACCTTTTCTGCCTGCCTTCTTCTTTGAGGGACAGCTGAAATGCTCCAAGTTTCAGTGTGAACAAGGAAAGCGTGGAGTGCCTATTTATGCACCTGGGCACACCTTATCCCCACCCAGAAGTATGGCATTTCAATACTTCGCGTGTAGAGAGTAACCTTTTCATTTTAATTTATATCTATATATTTTTTAAAAAGTTTTCAGACAATTCCTTGAATAAAGAAGAGCATCATCTCAGTCGTTCAGAAAAATAAGCTTTCTGTGCATCTAAGAGGGTTTAAGAAATTATATTTTGAAATGTGGGCAAGAAGCCAAGTCCAGGTAAGCATAAATCAAGACTTCTGATTTGCCTGAGGGCTGATTTGTCTTTGTGTGATTGGATAGATTCTTTCACCTAAGGCACAGATCTGTGTTTCCTTTGAGAAAATGAAATTGACTTTTCAGACATATCTTCGAAGACTGAATGTGTTAATTGTTTAGCGCATTACAATACACCAATGTATAGAAAATGGGCATAAAGACAGAAGCAGATTCCAAATTAAACGAACCAACTTGTCAAAATGGCTGTAAACTGCACTCATGTTTTTGAAACTGTGTGAAAATACACATCTTCGAAACTGTTTTTACATGCTTTCACTGTAAATTCAGTGCTGTGCTTGAAATAGTGGCAGTTTCCTAGCAACGTAGCTAAGAGATGCTGCACCAGATTGCGAAGTGAAGGTTTATGCTGTGTCCTTTCAATAATTCCATGCCACATGGTTTGATGAAAGGTCAACCTGCTTGACCCATTGAGAAGATGCATTGCATGGCCTATGAAGAGGTTGTCACATTTTGATTGTTTCACATTGTGACTGGTCCACCCTCATTTACTATGTCATGATAGAGCTTCTGAAAGGATCAAGCAGCTGCATAACAACCTCATTACATGCCAAACTGAGGGCCCACAATTAGCTTTTTTTCCAGCAAATTCTCCTTTTATAACTTTCAAAGTGTAACATTTCATCTTACAAACATGCCTAGCTTGGTAGGACTGTTGTTGTTCATGTGCCTCTAATTATACTTCAGCCTCTGCCAACCATATCATTGGGTTTTCTTGACAAGATTTGTTCAGCGGAAGCTTGCTATTGCCTTCTTCTCAAACTGAGTATAACATGCCCAATGGTGTTCAAATCGGTTTCCAAGAACACTAGGGTGTATGTAAAGTGAAAGGTTCATGCATTTTGACACCACTTTAAGGACCTCTCAACATTGATGAGGTCCCATGGGGCAATTTTCCAGCATCCATGGCAAATCAGCAGGGCATTCCTGGTGCCCTGCCTCATCCATAGCAACACTTCCCCATCACACATAGGGAAGTGTAAGGCCACTGTTGACCTCCCCCCCCCCCAAATGCTGGCCCCATGGTTTCCAATGAAACATGGGATGCTTCCAATGTTCTGGGCACATCGTTGTAGGATGCTTGCACCCCAGTTCATCAACAGAGCCCTGACGGAAATGAGCCTATGTTGCGTGATGTGTGATGTGGGGCTCCATCGATCAGCTACAGTCAATTGTGTGATGAAGTGCTACTGCCATGGTTCAGTGCTAAGGAATCATGATCTTTAGTTTTACAAGATCTTTAGCCTTCCCTGCCAAAAAGTGCTGCTGTTTCACCAAACTATAAATCTCAGGATTCCTGAGCATTGAGCCATGGCAGTGAAAGTGGTGTCAAAATACATTAATTTTACAGTGTAGATTCACCCTCAGATAGAGAGTCATGAGCCAACATTGATACTTATGTTAGATAATTTTTTAAAACCAACGACTCTTTCTTTGATTTTGAGCAAGGAAGGTGGGGAGCTATCTGTGTCTAAACCACAAACAGACAAGAATGATGCATTCCTCTCTTTGACAATAATTAAAGGAAATACGAACACATAACTTAATACTGCACATTCAGGAGAACATTTTTTGTAAATCAGGTGACTTTTCGATTTGCTCTTGTTTAAACTGGGATCAAAATAGTAATGTCAAGAAGGTTCTCTTGGATTATCTTAATTTGAAATGACATTGCTATCTAGAAATTAATATAAGGCTTTTGAGATCAACAGCAGCACTTCTCATTGTGCTTAAAAAGGGAAAGGACACAAATGCCGATGTTTGAGCACTCATTTATCCCCAATACTTGTTTAGCCTGAGGACTACCATTGTTTGAGTATAAATACAGATAGAAAACTTTATAGCATTCCTTTTAAATCCGTTGTGTCCAGTTATGTCTTGGCCATTGCCTTTTTATCTGTACAGATACTTTCTTTTTATCACGTCAAACAAAATGCAGACTTATAAGTTAGCACTATCACTTCATTTCCCCTGTACACTTTTAACCATCTTTGCTTGATGAAGAAAACTTTGAAAACTAGCATGGTTAATTTTTAACATTTTCATTAGCCTAATAAAAGTTCTACTACAGCATGTACTTTGGATTTTGTTTTATAATCCAGTCAGCTTTCTGCATTCCCTTAAAAAAAAAAAATGATGAGTCTCTTGGCCATTTCAACATTTTTCCTTCTACCTGCCCCTTTCCTGCCCTTTCTTCCCAGAGTTGTGCATCCTGACTGTGTGACGGAAGGAGTATTTAGTACTGGGTCACCATCTTAAGGTTCCTTTCCTGAGCTATCGCTTATCAGCTGATAATCCATCAGTATAAAGCAGACCTGGGCAATTGCCAGCCCTCCAGGTGTTTTGGACTTCAACTCCCAGAAATCCTAGCCAGTTTACCAGCTGTTAGGATTTCTGGGAGTTGAAGTCCAAAACACCTGGAGGGCTGGTAATTGCCCAGGTCTGGTATAAAGTCTAGTGTTTGTCTGCTTGACTCCAACCTCAGATGCTAGCACCAAATAGCTTTATTGTGGGCTAAGCTTCCAGAGCCCTCCTTTATCAGATGCAAGAAGCATTATCAATTGAAACTACATAAATGTCTACTTTCCAACTGTCCTGATTTAATTATTTCAGTAGCTTTAAAAATCTACCAGTTTTCTCTTCTTTCCCCCTTTCACCTTGTCCTTTGTTTATTTCAACTGAGTTCAAAATACAAAAGTAATGCACTCACCATGGAGAGCAGAAATGCTTTTGTGCTTATTTTCTATTAGGACCTCTTCACATGGCCCCTGGGGCTGTGCTGTTTTGCAGGCAGTTGCTGGCAAAAGGGAAGACGCACGGAGTACCTCATGGTACCCTGTGCGCCCTCCTTCCTGGTGGGGATGGGACAAGTGTGTTGGCACCCTGTCCCCATCAGATGGGAGAAAGGGGAGCAAAGAGCGGCAATGCATGTGTTACCCCGTTGTCCTTTTCCACATCAAATGGGGAAAAGGAGGGGAAAGTGTGGGGTAGCTGCACTTCAGGAGGAATGTGGGCAGGGCCTACAGAGTATTGTTTGATGACGTTTAGAAAGTCCCAGACAGGCTCAGCCAAAACTGCAAAAATGGCACTGAAAAAGTCTCGTGTGAAGAGGTCCTTAAATAACTTTCGCCATCTTGACCACACTATTTTGTTACCTGGCCACATGTGTCTGTTTTTCACCCGCAAAATGTTGGATGCAGTAATTGTAGGGAGTAACATTGCATAACTGAAGACCCAAGACACTATGCAATGAAAGTGAATGGGATGTCTGGGCACTATAATTTGTTCTTGTCTTTTAAAGGCTTGGAAATGTCATACCTACATATATTACCTCCCATCAGATAATGCATCATGAAAAAGTTTGCTCCTCTCCTTAATGCATTCCCCTTAGGAATGGATTTTCTGTGGTATTGTGCAGATGAAACAAAGATTAATTCCAAACTTGAATAAGCTACTTGTTTAGGCTACAACTCCTCAAGTTTCCCATATTCAGAGGAGGAATCTTGAAGCCATTGTCCATAATTTGTATTGGTTCCATGACACTTCTTTTCTCAGTCCCTATCTTAACAAGTAAATATCACCTAAGGAGCCTGTCTTTTTCTCGACTATTGTAAATGCCAGCTTGTGCGTAGGACAGCAGCAAAAATTCTAGATAGCAGTTAGACAGTTCTAGAACCATAAAAATAGCATGCCAGATTGTTTAACATGTACTGGAAATACATTACATGATGTGTACATAATTCCTATAGCAAATCCGGTGGTTCTTAGGTGTGACGATGCACTGGCTATGTGCCATTACTACTATGTGTCCCAGCCTTGAAAATAAACAATGATTGTGCGTTGTTGGGCGTTAAGATCTAGTCATCATTCCAGAGCTTGCTTTCTCTGATATTTGTGGTTGAAATCAGATACCATTCAAGTGTCTTCTACCATTCTTTTGTATACTAGCAGTTAAAGAATGCATATTTTAGAATTTTTGGATTGTTGTAGGTTTTTTTATTTAGGGTGAGAAATGAGAACTGTGGATTCACCTACAGCAGATACTCCAGATCTGTGGACTTTGGATGGATCCTTAACAATAATTGTTAAGGGTTGATTGCGCTGGCATTCTTTCTTTTTTTTTGAAATATATTTATTGGGGTTTTTCAATTAACAGTAAAAGTGGTAGAACAATTTTTGGTATAGGATAGTAGGAAAGAAGGAGAGGGGGGTCTTTGTAGGACTGAAGGGGAGGGGGGGTTGGGGACTGGAAAGTAGACGGGAAAGCTGGAGGAGGGGGGATGGGGGTGTGGGGGAGGAGCGTGAGAAGGATAGCTGGGGATGGATGGTTGGAGGGGGGTGGAGAAAAAGAAAAGGGGGAAGGGGGAGAGGGTGTGGGGAGGGCCTGAAGGAGGGGAAGGGGAAGGAGGAAAAAAGGGGGGGCTATATTGGCTTCCGGTATCTCCGTACAGTCCCAGTTGTTCAATTCTTCCTGTTATACGGGGGGGGGGGGGTAGTAGAGTTGCAATTGTCTCTGTAGAGAGGGGGGAGGATGCTTTTGTCTCTCGAAAGTTCCATTCGTCTGTTAGTTGGTGGACCCGTTCCCTTGCCCGGCCCTTCGGGGAGGCTGGTTTGGGTCCCAGGCCTTTAGAAAGGACATGAAGGGTAGCCAGTCGGTTCTCCTTATCCCTGTTCCCTCTGATTCTTTTACATAATATGACAGTTTGTCCATACTCATGATATCTTGAACCTTGTTTACCCATCCATCCGGGGTACATCCACAGATTTCCACTTTTTCGCGAATGCCATCCTCGTGGCCGTGGAGAGAAACAGGAACAGCCGTTCTGCATTCTCGTCCGGGAGTTCCTTCTCGTCTACTATTCCTAGCAGACACGCTTCTGGTGTCTTCTCTAGTGTGGTCTGCAGAATCTTTTGAATATGTGTATAAACTTCCTTCCAGTATTTCGAGGCTGCCTGACGCTGGCATTCTTAAAGATGCAAGAAATAAAAAGTGTAAAGCTGCAATCCTATCATTGATTCAGATAGATGTGATAAAGAATATGGGATTTTTTATTAGACAGGAAAAATCCTGTCTGTGTCTGTCTGTCCATCTCGTGGGTATTATAAGGAATGACATCCCACACATATATATGGAATACAATTACACAAGCCAACAAAATCAAAACTTTTGTAATAACCAGAAATGAGAGTAGCACAGTTTATGTTGATTTTAAATATGTCTTTATTTTTCCATCAGGTCAACTTATTATGAATTGTACATCGCAGTGGACTACTGTAAAGTCTGCACATTTTGCATCGTATTTGTGTAATACAAGCAAACAAGTATTTTTCATCAGATATAATTTTAGGTCATTCTTATAGAGTATTTTGCGCTGAATTCAGATCTGTGTTTATTTTTTCTCTATCATGTGTAGTTTTTGCATTGAGGCTAATTGAATGATATATTTATTTTATTTATTTACTATATTTCTATCCCACTGTCTCTCACCCTGAGGGGGACTCAGAGCGGCTTACAATTCAGCAAAATTCAATACTGCATTTCAATACAAATATTAAAACAGATTTTAAAAAACACATAAATGCAATTTAAACAGTTAAAAACACAATACCTCATTGTGTAATAATTAATGCATTTATGCACTGATATCAATAGAATATAATTAACTAATTACAATCCAAACACAGTAATCAAATATAAACAGTACAACTGCAGAGTGCTTGCAAGTTCCAATATCAGTCAGTAAGGCTTAAGCTATCTATGTTTGATCAGAAACATTTTGCAGATGATTTTCTGGCTTATATGATTTTCTGATTTTCATGGTACAACATCCAGCAGTAGTCTCCCATCATGCTTGCATTCCATGAAACTTGGTAGCGCCATTTCATGAACTGACTATCTTGGTAGAAGCGTTCTCCCTGCTCATTGCTCACCCATGCCAAGATTTTCATTAAGAACTCCAGGTGGGAGTGCAAGAAATGCATTTTCAGTGCTATATTAAAACCCAGTTTCTGGTAAGTGTCAAGCAGATTCTGGACTCCTTTGTATGCTGGGGACCTGTACCAAGAAAGTTTTCACAAAGCCACTTGAATGTTGTCCAAGACAATACTGAAGGTAAAGTATCTAGTTTGCAGCGAGTTATATATAACTATTAGGCATGTTTTAGAACCCCAAAATGGCGATTCTTATATCAAATGGGGGATTTTTTTTTGTTTAGTAAAAGAAAGACTTACAAAAAAAATTCCAAAAATTTCTGAAATGTAACTTAATTACTTACGAAATTCGTTAGTAGTTCTAAAGTAGGCAAAGCAGGGAAACAGGACTGACACTGTTTTAAGCACAGGCAAATCAAGGGGCAACATTTCCCTTGGTTTCCTTGCAGGGAGATATAAAGCATTAATATATTATTATTATTATTAATATTATTAAAGGACAGGGTTCCTTTGCAGGGACACATATAATGCATTAATATATTATTATTATTAATATTATTAAATAAATGCCTAGGCCTACCTCTGGTGCAGGCCTTGCTAATCTGTAGAGTTCTCCTCACTCCATTTTTTTCCCCATTCAGTTTTACCATAGCAGTCTAGGACCTCCGTTGGAACTCTATGGCTTTTCTTGATTCTGAACTCTTCCTTCTCCTCTCCGTGCTCTTTTCACTCCTGCTGCCCTTCTCTCAGCAGTTCTTATGTCCTTCTACTCTGTCCTTCTATCTAAACCCCCTTCCTGGGTGTTTAAATCGCTTTTTTCGTCAGTCCTCCAGCCCCTCTAGGAGTCTCGATTTCGGGCTCTCTATCATTTCCGGCTCCCTTTTCACTTCCTGGAAGAGGCCTTCCACTCTAATTAGGCTGCAAGCATGGAAAGGCCCCAATTTCACTGTGAGTTATGTCTGCAAAGCTATTTTTGAGGGGGAAATTTTCCTGTTGGGGGGACATCCGAAATATTTAATAATCTAACGAAATTTTGGGCCCAGGGGGTGCGGAAAAGAAAGTCCACTTCCGGGATTGGCCTTGCGATCCGTATAAACTTGAAAGGCCCATTACATACGAATCACTTACGATTTCTTTTAATTTCCGTTTCATTTTTCTCATGCCTAATAACTATACATGCTTACTCAGCATTGCACCATGAGTAATAAGTTCCTATTGAGTTCCTATTGGCCATTGGGTATTGAACGACAGGGATGCAATCATCTACTAGTGGTTCTTAACCTGTGAGTCCCCAGGTGTTTTGGCTTACAATTCCAGCTGTTAGGATTTCTGGAAGTTGAAGTCCAAAATATCTGGGCACCCACAGGTTGAGAACCACTGATCTAGACCTACTCCTGGCTGGAGTAAGATAAAGTGCTGACATAGGCAATTTACTTAGGCAGGCATATAATTAATTAATTATACAGGATTAATGATAGCCCTATAAAACATAAAAGCAGTCATTATTGATATCAGTGCATAAATGCATTAATTATTTAATTAGCCTCATTGCAAAAACTACATGTGATAGAGAAAAAATAAACACTGATCTGAATTCATTCTATAAGAATGTCCTAAAATTATATCTGATAAAAAAATACTTGTTGGCTTGTGTTATAGAGCACACATCTCTAAATAACTCCAGTGTTATTTTGAAGTCTATGGGCATTCAAAACAATGGATTGGATCTATGCATAGAACAGACTCATTGGAATCAAGAGAGAAGTAATTCATGAATCCATGTCCTTTTGAATTCCATAGATCTACTGCATGTTGAAATCTAGATCAAACATTATTCAAAATAAGGAAATTTTGGGGATGAAAGTGGGGGTTGCCCATTCACAAAATGGCTGAGTGCAATAAGTAACAAAGCTAGTCTATCAGTCTGTTTACATAATGGTCAACCACTATTAGAAGTGCATGAGCGAGACATCACTGCAGCAACATCACCTTCTTGCTCCAGCTCCCCAGCTGACTACTTAGGTTACTTTTGTGGGTTCCTCATATGAATTACTCATGCCAGACAATAAAAAGGGCTGTAGGTCAGTGATATTTCACATGGAATGCACCCAGTAGATGCATGCTAGGTTCAATCCCTAGCATTTCCAAATATGGCTTGAAAATCCTTTGCCCCTTTCACACTACACAATACAAGTCTATGACTCCACTTTGAGTCCCATGGTTTCATCCTATAGAACTGTGGGATTTACAGAAGGTTGTTTAATATTCTCATCCAAAGGTATCTAGCACTTCATGAAACTACAAATACAAGGATTCCAAAAGATGTTGCCATGGCTATAATTATCTTTAACCTTGGACTGCTATTGTCAATCAGGGTGCAGACCATATTGACTAGATCAGTGGATATTAACCTGTGGGCCGCAAGAATGAAAATCTGGTCCACAAGCCTCCTTCCTCATCTATTTTATTTTTCAGCTTCTTTCGTGCCATCTGCCACTCCTTCCCTGTCACTGATGGTGGCGTATGTTCTGTATCAGAAACTAGAGCTGACATGGTCTATCCAACACAGTTTTCTGAATCAACACCCCAAACTGAATCTAAAGTTGACCAAAAACTGATCTGTAACCCTTTTGGTATTAATGTTGGAGAGTGGTCCCTGGTCAAAGTGGTCCTTGATCAAAGTGGTCCCTGGTCAAAAAAAGGTTGGGAACCAATGAGCTAGATGAATGAATGATCTGATTTGGTGTAAAGCAGGTTCATGTGTTCTCCATTAGAACGATTCAAATCAGGAGACAGGAGCAGAAAGCAGTGAGGGAGGCAGCTTGTAATATGACATCATTTTATCAGTTGTTCTAATCTACAAGAGTAATTTTGGCTTTATTCACCCCATTAGCAAGACCAAATCAATTATTAACTTAAAAAATACACCTCTCAGAGCATTGTCTGTGCAGTAGAGTATGCATGTGAACAAGACTCTGGCACAAGTTTCCAGGAACATGAGTTCCTGCTTGTTGCTTACCTACAAAACTGATTGGCACACACACACACACACACCTCTTCATAACCTGGTAAAGAGTTTCAAGTTTGCTAAAATGACTGCCTATCTTTTCAATCTTTGTGTATACTGCTAGAAAGTGAACAAACTGAGTCAGATAACACAAGAGCTAAGCATGTTAGTTCTACTAGCAAACATTTCATGAATTGATAACACCCTAGTTCAGAATTCATGGATTTATCATTTCAAAACCTTCAACAAACCAGCTTTAAAAAGGAGGGACTGGCAGCATACAAATGGCAAGGATTCAAATATACTGATAACTTATGTTCCCAGAAACCCTTTAAAAATTTAATGTTAGAAATGCCCACAGCTTAGAGAATATACTTTTGGGACTACAGCTCCCAGAACTCTTGTTGCTATTGACAACATGGTCAGCTGTCAATATTTTGTCTCATGTTGCTTTTAGGAGACATTATCCGAAACTGAAAGGACATCTTTTTTGGGGGGATAGTTCTGAGTGACTGTTGTGTACCTCTAGTGTTTTCAAATATATTCTCTGATCTTTGTTATGTATCAGTAGCAGTCAGGAGCAAGCAACTTCCAAAGATGGCAACCATCATCCTAGGGCTGCTTTTACAATCCCTTGTGTCTCCTCCTGAAATGTTGGGTCCAGATCAGACAACCACGCCTTTTACAATTGACAATTTGGAGCTCAGCATTTGTTTAGGAGTGTATGGAGATCCAGACGGGACTGGGAAAATAAATGTAATCATTTTCCCAAACAGCTTTTTCATTGTTAGTAAATAGTGATCCACTGATTCCCTTTAATATTTTTCCCCAAATGGTATTGTAACATCAGACTTAGATCTGTGAACCCCTGAATGAAATTTCTTATGTTCATTAGGTAGCTTTTGGACCAGCCATCTTCTCTCATCCCAACCTTATTCACGAGATTTCTGCAAAAATGAAATGTACAGTAAAAGCCCCTGTATGCCACCTTGAATGAAGGATGAGATAAAAATGCAATAAACTAACATGTCTTTCCCTGGTTTCCTTATTTTCATATTTTAAAAAGTACATGTAGGTGTGTTTTTATGACGTAAAAAAATATTCTTTCCTACAACTTTTTTCTAATTCAGGATTCCAGATGTTACTGAATTAGAACTTCCATTATCCTTGACTGATGGTGCTGCTAGTAAGGGCTGATAGGAACTGGGATGGTCCATCTGAAGGTTCATGTTTCCTCAGCCTGTTTTAAAATAAATATATGTAAATTGAGACAACTGGGCATATTTGCATTATTAGCATATATTATCTGTATTATTTCCAAACCCCTAGGGGGGGAAACAGCCAAGATCTTGATGCACTGTAACTCACACAGTCCTACTCATTATAACCAATGATGAAGAATGCCAAGAACTGCAGTCAAATAACTTTTGGAAGACTGAAAGATTCCCAGCCCTGATTTAACTCAACTGGTGATATTGCATTATGGCATCATTCCAACTGATAATAAAATGATATGTCTCTTAACACTTTCCCAAGGACCTTTTGTAGGTTGTAATTACCATGTGTACAAATTCCTTGTTTCCTAATTATCTTGTTAATGCCTTTGTGTTTTCATGCTTCAATGGAGTACGTTGTGTGACCAATTATACATGTGCCCTCCCTTTGTGGGTGAGTCATTCTCGTTCCCATAAGAACATGTTTCTTGGAGATTTCCTGCCTTTGAATTAACTTTTTGTGCATTCGTGCTCACTGTCTTTGTGTCTCTAAAATGGATGTGGTCAATGAGGTTTAAGAAGCAAAACTGTTTAAAATTCTTTAACTAGATAGTAAAAAAAGTGTAAGGGAGCTATAAACTGGGATTTAGGACAAAACTCACCCAGGACAAAGAAAATGAACACAACAGATAAACTGAAACCTTGATGGAAATAAATTATTAAGTTAATTAACAATTGTATTGAATAATTAACCTAAAACTAGAACTAAATAAAATATTGTGCTGGTAGGTGATGGCTAGTACAGAACCATCTATGGTTCTCTTTTCTTCCGCCCCCTAAACCTTCTTGTGAGAGTTTGCCATTCATCCAGAAGAAGTTTTTTGGGTGCACAGGAACTTAAAGGTGGAAATAAAATTCATTCAGCTGATGAAAGGAGTTTCACCAGTGGAACAGCACTGTTGCTAGTGGTCAATGACTTCTGTGTCAGAGCTGCAGTGAATTACCATTGCACTCCTGACATGAGAATCAGTAACTGCTACTGAACCCATTGTATCCTGGACAGACTTAGGATAAATGATGAAAGTTACTTTTAGCAAGTGTTAACTATTATCATTTCTAGCAGCTTCAGTGGTAGGTGCCTGGAACCACAAGCGAAACTTACCATGTTCAAAGTAACTCAGCTAGGGGTTGGCTACCAGTATTTTGACTTGACGTGGGATTCAGGATTTGTCTGAAAGCAACTACACCCATAAGAACATAAGAACATAAGAAGAGCCATGCTGAATCGGACCTCAGCCCATCTAGTCCAGCATTCTGTATCACACAGTGGCCCACCAGTTGTACACGGGGATCTCGAGCAGAAGGGAGGGCAAAACCCTGACCTGCTCCCGACCCCCACAACCAGTACCCAGGGAAATCCTGCCTACCTCAACCAACTCCGAGGTGGCACTTGAATGTCCTTTTCAGTAACTACCGATACACTTGGTATCCATGAATCTGTCTAATCCTGCCTTGAAGTTGTCCAGGCTGGCAGCTGTCACAACCTCTTCTGGAAGTGAGTTCCATAACCCAATGACCCTCTGGGTGAAGAAATATTTCCCTTTATTAGTCCTAATTTTCCTACCTTGGAGCTTCAGGGAGTGCCCTCTAGTCCTAGTGTTTTGTGACAAAGAAAATAATTTTTCTTTATTCACCTTTTCTATCCCATGCATGATTTTATACACTTCGATCAAGTCACCTCTTAAACGCCGTCTTTCAAGGCTGAAAAGACCAAGGCGTTGCAACCTGGTTTCATAAGGGAGCCGCTCCATCCCTTGGATCATTCTTGTTGCCCTTTTCTGTACCTTTTCCAGTTCCGTTATATCCTTCTTAAGGTGCGGAGACCAGAATTGTACACAGTACTCCAAATGTGGCCTTACCATAGATTTGTAGAGAGGTAATACAACATTTGCTGACCTATTTTCGATTCCCTTTCTGATCATGCCTAGCATAGAATTTGCTTTTTTCCCATGGAATAGAAAACCATGTGTCTTGATTTGACTGGCCTCTCACTTAAAGACACATCAGCATTTGGAAATTTCCTCTTTAGAGACCTACAAAGAGGCGTAACTCTTGAAACAATGAAACGTAACTCAGGATCAGAGCTCATTCATCCAGTTCTGTGGAGTTTCTATCACTTAAATGCTGAGGTGTTCCAAAGTCTTTGGTCTCCATGGCAAACATTTCCCTTTTCTTTTGTTACAGCTCATACTGCAAATATTTGTTCAGTGGGAAATATTCAACCCCACATATTTATGCACCTGCCATCTGCTAAAGGGAGCCACCGCCCTCCCGGTTAGAGACGGATCTTGGGCAAGGACCTGTTCCGTCAGTTTTCCTCTTTCTAGCTCTGCCTTGCTCTGAAGCTGGAGTTAGTTTGCTTCCTGTTCAGATTACTTGCCGATAAGTGCTGGGAGGAATTTGGTGTGGGCAAACTGGCTTGGAATCGGTATAGAAAGCTCCCCTCTCTCACCCTTTCCAGTTTAAAACAAGTCAGAGCTAACATTTAGTACAGCGTAGGAATTTGGTCATTCATTATGCTTTAAAGGTTAAAGTATTGCTGTATATACTCATGTATAAGTTGACCTCAGATATAAATCAAAGGTAGGTTCTGGTGTCAAAATTATGGATTTCGGTATGACGTATGAATAAGTTGAGGGTCATTCTGCAGAGAAGGGAAAGAGGATGGCAATCTCAGGTGCTCAAAAAAGGCAGAAGTGGCACCATGGTAAAAAGAGAAGAGGAGGTTGCTGGTTCTTTTAGGTTCAGACTAAACTCTTACCTATTGCTTCTGTATTCAGAGAAAGGGATTTATTTATTATTTATCTTGGACATTTGTATCCCGTCCTATCTTGACCTCCGCAGAAGTGCCCACAACCGAAAGCATAATTATACAATTTAAATAAAAACAATATAAAACACTATCAAAACATTTAAGTCATTGTCCTAAAAGCAGTCCATTAAAGCTGTCGCTTTGCCAGCAGGCCAGCTTAGTCTGTCAAGCCCTAATCCCATAGCCAGGATTTCACTTGTTTCTGAAAGGTCAGGAGGGATGGAGCAGATCTAATTTTGCTTGGGAGGGAGTTCCACAGCCGAGGGGCCACCACAGAAAAGGACCTGTCCCTTGTCCCCACCAAACGCGATTGCGATGATGGGGGGACAATGAGCAGGGCCTCCCCAGTTTATCTTAGGATCCTAGGTGGTGTAGCACAGCAGTTCTCGTTCGTGCCTGGAGGGCAAGGAATAGGTCCTGGGGTTCCTTTAGCATTAGGGCCTGCAGCAGCAGAGGTGGATTCGGAGGATGAGCTAGATGACTGGGGTGAAGCACAGGGCCCTTCAGATGGGCCGCAGTCTCCCACAGAGAGCTTGGCATGGGATGAAATGTTGTTTGGGCCCAGCTTAGATTCCGATCACCAGGTGGAGATGGGAAGCAGCGAAGGGAGTTATGAACACCCCGGGGGGAGGAATTCCCAGGAGCCCGAGAATGTAAACATGGACGAATCCGAGTGGGAAAGTGCCAGGGAGGAAAGTTCTCAGGAAGATAGCGACACAGCTGCCGAGAGGCAAGGTCGCTCCTTCGATAGGAGACGAGACATCGAGTCTAGCAGGAGGGCTTGGTCGAGGGTCCTAGACCGACCGAGGTCCGTGAGCAGAGATTGGAGACGAAGGAGCCTAGAGCGTCGCGGACCTCGGCCGACGGATTAAGTATAGGGTCCGTGGGAACGCATCCTCAGTTCTCCGGCCACGTCTTTCCTGAATAGGCGCGAAGCGGAGTGGGACCACAAGCCAGCAGTGGTCATCAAGCCTTGCCTTGCATTTGCTTTGTTTCTTGAGCCGCAGCGGTTTGCGGCACCTTGCCCTGTTTCCTGATTCACATTGGATTGCGGAACTTTGCCCTGTTTCCTGATTCGCATTGAATTGCGGAGCCTTGCCACGCTTCCAGCTTATTTGCTACGTTACTTTGGACTACTTGTTTAACACCTTCGAACACTTGCATATTATTGGACTATTTACTCTTTGGAACTGTTTTAATACTCAATAAAGTAGTTAGCCTTCAGTACGTCTCTGTGTGTGTGATTAAGGGGCCCGCTACGACCGTGATCGTGACAGGTGGATCGTAGTGGGAGATACTTTCGGACAAGTAAACTGGGCCAGAACCGTTCAGGGCTTTATAGGCCAGCACTTTGAATTGTGCTCGGAAGCTAATAGGCAGCCAGTGGAGGTGGCGTAGCAAGGGCAGTGTGTGCTCCCTGAACCCCGCTCTAGTGAGCAACCTGGCTGCCAAGCATTGGACTAGTTGGAGCTTCTGGCAGTCTTCCAAGGCGTTGAGTGCATTGCACATAGAGTGCATTGCAGTAGTCTATTCGGGATGTAACCAGAGCGTGAACCACCATGGCCAAGTCAGACTTCCCAAGGTATGGGCACAGCTAGCGCACAAGTTTTAATTGTGCAAAAGCTCCCCTGGCCACCACCGAAACCTGGGATTCCAGTCTCAGCGATGATTCCAGGATCACTCCCAAGCTGCAATCACTCCCAAGCTGCTGGTTTCTTTTTGACACTAGTTATGGTCCAAGTCTTATATTGATCTGTGGATAGGTTTCTTGATTTGATGTTTTGATCACATTTCTAGACTTATACATGAGTATATAGGGCAAAGGGGGACTTGAAACTTCCACATTCTAGACCCCACTGGTCTCTTCTACACTGACCACATAGATTAGTTTGGGGCTGATTTGGGAGAAACTGGTTTTGCTGTGTGGATTCTTAGATTGACATGTGTGGAACAGGTTTGAGGCCAGGGAGGTGTTTTTATGAACCACCGAACCAAGCCTCAAATGCTATGCAGGTTCTTTCTCTCCCCTCCCTGATTTTCCAGGGAGATTTGTTCCAATGCTCTGGAGGCATAAAAGGTGGCGGGAGGGAGGGTGGAGGGGGGAAGCAATATCATATTTATGTGATTCTAATGCACACCTTTTTTGGCTAAATGGCCCTGCCAAAACTGAGTTGCACATTAGATTCACATAATACGGTAACGGGCCTCGCTGCTTGCTGTAATCCATGGCCTCCTTGACTTGTAAGGACTGCCACTTTGCCAGGGCCAGCTCCCTCACCAGCCACATGCTGCAAGCCCCAGGAGTCAACGAGGAAGAGGTGAAGGTGGCTGCAAAGTTGGAGGAGGAGTAGCCTCCTTGACTTGTTGGGACCATCACCTTGCTAGGATCGGCTCCCTTCCTGGCCACTTGCCACAGGTCCCAGGACCCGAGGAGAAAGAGGTGAAGGCAGTGGTGGAAGAACCACCTCTTTGGCTTGCTAGGACTGCCGTCTTGCCAGGGTTGTCTGGCAGAAGAGGAGGAGGTGTAGGCAGCCTCCTTCACACTGCCTCACCGGGGCCTTCCCATCAGCAGAGCTGACCTTGGCTCCACTGCCACAGAGCTCCTTTCCTTGTTTCTCTCTCCAACCCTTCCCTTCTCTTTACCTTTTCTTTTCCCCCTTCCTTGTACGTTCTTTCTATTCTCTTTCCCTTGCTTTTCTTTTTCTTTCAAGCCTCTTTTAGGGAAGGGTTACCTCATTCTCTGGTGTGACTCTCCACTGGTGGAAGATTTGGTGATCTAACACTTTTTGTTTTAAAAAAGAAATTCTAAGCACACAACAACATCTTTTTGGAACAAATTACAAAGAAGGCACTTTTTTGCTGCTGCATATTATATTCACCAGTAAATCCTTTTCTTTCTTTCTTTCTTTTTTGGTTTTAGGGTCTTGAAAACTGAGGTGCACATTATATTCGATGGTAGACTAGATTTCAGTAAATGCGGGTAATTTACATGAGATGTAATCATTTATTCATCCCGGATGGTAATATAGCCTCCTTCTGCCCAGCCATGCCCTTAGGATGTTTTTTGACAACTCCTGCTCTCCTCCCAGTCCCACTTCCAACTTTTACAAAGTGCTCCATTTAAGGTGTGTGTCTGTAAAGCACAGTTCTGGACAGGTAGCTTACAATAATTATACAGCTAAATCTTTTTTCTTTGTTGAGGAGTTCTTGGCTTTTCTTCGCGAACGAAGATTCAGGAAGGACTCACCCCACGCTTTCTACAAGTGCGTTGATGACTAAAATTGGATGTCTCCTTCGAGCCTGTACAATGGATTTTTCCGGTGGAGCGCAGTGTGCACAGAACTGTTCAAAACAACCCTCCAAAGAAGGACAACCAATGTAAGCATCACAGCACATGAAAAGTTATTTTTCACAAGCTGTCAGAGTTTAAAGGTCTGCAGAAACAGAATGGTCTTTGCATGCCTACATCAGAATCAGAGGAAGGTACCATTCTAGCACATTTATGGATGCATCTACACTGTAGAATTGATACAGTTTGACACCACTTTAACTGCCATGGCTTAATGCTTCTCTGCCAAATAGTGCTGATGTTCCACCAACTACAAGTCCCAGGATTCTATTGCATCGACCCACAGCAGTTAAAGTGTTGTCAAACTGCATTAATTCTACATTGCAGATGCACCCTAGGAAGGGAATTCTTTCAGAGCCACAAAAAAGTACAATTTATTTATTTAGTATTTATGGACTGGATTTTTAAAAATCCAAAGAATAACCCATTATGCAACTAACAAAGATAAGTAACAAGAGAAGTACAATGTAACCATAGAACAGTTTTTAAAAAGATCAATGCAATTAAAGAAAAACAGTTATAGGTCCTTTCTGCTATAACACAGCTTAACCGCCAAAAGTCTACCCAATTATATGGTTTGTGCCTTTAGCTGGCTGACCTTGGGCAACTCAAACTATCTCAGCCTAAGCAGAAGGCAAAAGCAACCTGTTCTGAATAAATCTTGTCAACAATAGGTTCACATTAGGGTAACCATGAATCAGAAATTTATTGAAGGCACACAACAGTAAGGCTTTTTCAGTATCTTGGAACAATTTTCTGCTGTAAAATGGTAGGGGAACCCTTAATCCTCTAGATGCTGTTTTGGGTAACTCGTACCAGCTCCAAGTGGTATCATCAATGGGAATGAACGGTGGGAGTTGTAGGTTCCTGCTTTCAAACCTGCAAATTATCTTTCTTCAGACCTCATCCCATGAGCAAGAATTCCTCTGTACCTCCCTGTCGAGGTCTGTCTTCTGAGATGACCAGTCATCCTACGACCCTTCCCCATTAAGGTCTTTCTTTCCACCACTTTTTCTGTTTGGAATCAGGAAGCACCTGACTCCTCAAAGCGCATTCTGGGCTCTGTTTTCATGCACTGCAGAAACAGAGTCCCACAGAGTCCCACTGGAAGTGCCCATATGTCATGTGATGGCCTCCATGGGACTCCTGTGGGACTCTATTTTCAAAGTGCACGGAATTGGAGCCCACAATCTATGTGATGAGGTTCTTTGTGAATACA
Source organism: Anolis apletophallus (assembly GCA_030556195.1). Classification (NCBI taxonomy): domain Eukaryota; kingdom Metazoa; phylum Chordata; class Lepidosauria; order Squamata; family Anolidae; genus Anolis; species Anolis apletophallus. Next base: position 46,132,297 of record JARBWK010000008.1, read on the forward strand.
GACAGATCACAAAGTATATGCCTTATGCACGTTAGGCCCAATATTTTCAAACATTCCAAAAAAAATCAAAATTAAGGGGTCAGAATTGCTTAGTGAGTGAACTCCATCCCAATAACCCACCTTTTACTTTCTACAACTGCCCCTTCTTCCCAAGACCATTTACTGGGCAGTGGAAAGTATAGGGCAGAGAAGTGTCCAACTATGTTCCTGTAGCTCAGTGGTTTCCAACCTCTGGTCCTTTGGATATTTGGGACTTCAACTCCCAGAAGGCTCAATTTGGCCAACTGTCAGAAATGCTGGGACCTGAAGTCAAAATCCACCTGGAAAACCAAAAGTTGGGAAGCACTACTGTAGTTGAACACAGAGCAATAATATGGCTCTCCGGGACCTCTGAAAGACCCTAAGGCATCCATGCTAATAAGGAACATTGGACAATTAGATGAGTAAATGAAGTTACTGAAAACCTTCAGACAAGCAGAAAATTCTGTTTATTAAGAACGAAGTCATATATCCCTTTTTAAATGCATTAATATCTACCTGTAAAATACTTAGTATAAGTACAGTGCCCCTCTGTGGTTCTGATAGGAAACTGCACTTTATTGATTCTATAGAAGATACATACTACTGTTATGTACTATATATCTTGGAACAGCATGGG
>JARBWK010000008.1:46133054-46171550 GCA_030556195.1 Anolis apletophallus
AAAACTGAGTTGCACATTAGATTCACATAATACAGTAACGGGCCTCGCTGCTTGCTGCAATCCACGGCCTCCTCGGCTTGTCAGGACTGCCACCTTGCCAGGGCCAGCTCCCTCACCAGCTACATCCTGCAGGCCCCAGGAGTCAACGAGGAAGAGGTGAAGGTGGCTGCAAAGGTGGAGGAGGAGTAGCCTCCTTGACATGCTGGGGCCATCACCTTGCTAGGATCGGCTCTCTCCCTGGCCACTCGCCACAGGCCCCAGGAGCCGAGGAGAAAGAGATGAAGGCAGTCACGGCTGTGGTGGAAGAACTGCCTCCTTTGCTTGCTAGGATTGCCAGGGTTGTCTGGCACAAGAGGAGGAGGTGAAGGCAGCCTCCTTCACACTGGCTCATAGGGGGTTTCCCATCAGCAGAACTGGCCTTGGCTCCACCGCCACAGAGCTCCTTTCCTTGTTTCTCTCTCCCACCCTTCCCTTCTCTTTACCTTTTCTTTTTTCCCTTCTTTCTTGTACGTTCTTTCCATTCTCTTTCCCTTGCTTTTCTTTTTCTTTCAAGACTCTTTGAGGGAAGGGTTACCTCATTCTCTGGTGTGACTCTCCACTGGTGGAAGATTTGGTGATCTAACACTTTTTATTTTAAAAAAGAAATTCTAAGCACACAACAACAACACCTTTTTGGAACAAATTACAAAGAGGGCACTTTTTGCTGCTGCATATTATATTCACCAGTAAATCCTTTTCTTTCTTTCTTTCTTTTTTGGTTTTAGGGTCTTGAAAACTGAGGTGCACATTATATTCGATGGTAGACTAAATTTCAGTAAATGCGGGTAATTTACATGAGATGTAATCATTTATTCATCCCAGATGGTAATTTACCCTCCTTCTGCCCAACCATGCCCTTAGGATGTTTTTTTGACAACTCTTGCTCTCCTCCCAGTCCCACTTCCAACGTTTACAAAGTGCTCCATTTAAGGTGTGTGTCTGTAAAGCACAGTTCTGGACAGGTAGCTTACAATAATTATACAGCTAAATCTTTTTTCTTTGTTGAGGAGTTCTTGGCTTTCTTCGCAAATGAAGATTCAGGAAGGACTCACCCACGCTTTCTACAAGCGCGTTGGTGACTAAAGTTGGATGTCTCCTTCGAGCCTGTGCAATGGATTTTTCTGGTGGAGCGCAGTGTGCACAGAACTGTTCAAAACAACCCTCCAAAAGAAGGACAACCAATGTAAGCATCACAGCACATGAAAAGTTATTTTTCACAAGCTGTCAGAGTTTAAAGGTGTGCAGAAACAGAATGGTCGTTGCATGCCTACATCAGAATCAGAGGAAGGTACCATTCTGGCACATTTATGGATGCATCTACACTGTAGAATTGATACAGTTTGACACCACTTTAATAATAATAATAATAATAATAATAATAACTTTATTTCTTGTGAGTCGCCCTCCACCGCTGGTGCTCCGGGCGACTTACATCATTTAAAAACACAGGTACATCAATTAAAAACACAGGTACAGAGAACCATAAAGGGCCCAGCCTCCAGGTTATCTAGTCAATCCCCAAACGCCTGGCAGAAGAGCCAGGTTTTCAAGTCGGACAGGAATCTGGCTGGGGCCGATGTGGCCCTGAGAGCAGGCGGAAGTGTATTCCAGATTACAGGGGCCACCACAGAGAAGGCTCTCCGTCGGGTCTCTGTCAGCCGGGCCTCTCTCACCCCTGGGATAGCTATACGGTCACCATTTATTGCACGCGCTGGTCTTTCACTGCGTTGGTCTGTCAGCCGATCGCCCAGATAGGCTGGTCCGGTTCTTTGCCGTGCTTTGAAGGTTAGCGCCATGAGTTTATAGATCACTCTGAACTCTGTAGGCAGCCAATGAAGAACTTTTAGGATTGGTGAGATATGGTTCCTAGCCGATGCCCGGAAATGAGTCTGGCCGCTGCATTCTGAACAAGTCTCAACCTCCGAGTCGTGGACAGCGGTAGACCCGCATACAGGGCATTGCAATAGTCGAAATGAGAGACCACGGTGGCATGTATCACAGTCTTCAGTGCCTCTGATGGTAGGTAGGGGCCAACCGTCGGGCCCTGCGAAGATGAAAGAAGGCCTGGCTGCAGCCTGGATCTGGGCTTCCATCGTAGGTCTCTGGTCCAGAATCACTCCCAAGCTCTTCACCGCCGGAACCGAGGACAGGGGCTCGCCTTCAAAGAATGGTAGTGGTGAATGAGGGTCGGGTCGGCCAGGCCAGAGGATCTCCGTTTTGCCGGATTGATTTTTAGCCTGTGTGCTCTGAGCCAGCTTGTCACCGCCCTCAGCCCCTGACTAAAGCTTTCAGGCACCGACGGCATCCCTTGGTCGAGCTTCAGCAACAGCTGTGTGTCGTCGGCGTATTGGTAGCAGCTGAAACCATGGCTCCTAGCGATACTGGCCAGGGGCTGGACATAGATGTTAAAGAGGGTGGGGGACAAGATGGCACCCTGAGGGATCCCACACTCCAGCCCGCATTTCTGGAGACCTGGCCCTGCCACTCGACCCGCTGCGAGCGGCCCGCAGGAACGATCCTAGCCAAGTCAGAGCCTTATCTTGGATCCCGGAGGCAACCAGGCGGCGGAATAACAGATCATGGTCGATGGTGTCGAAGGCCGCGGTTAGATCTAAGAGGACCAGGACTGCCGAGCCCCCTCTGTCCAGCTGGCGGCGGATGTCATCCGTGTCGCTACCAGGACGGATTCCACTCCGTGGCCGCGCGGAATCCCGACTGGGGCGGGTCCAAGCCCCGGATTGGTTTAAAAATCACGCAGCTGGCTTTCCACCGCCGCTCCAGTCGCTACCCAGGAAGGGCAGATTGGCAACAGGGCGGTAGCTCGCCGGTTCGTCGGGGTCAGGTTCGCCTTTTTCAGGAGAGGGCGAACTCTGGCCTCCTTCAGGGACTCAGGGAAAGTGCCTGTATCCAGGGAAAGGTTCACCAGGTCCCTCAGAGCATCCGATATGGTGTCAATGCAGGACTTGATTAAATGCGATGGACAGGGTCCATGGGGCAGGTCGTCGCCCTTGCCACGGTCACCAGCCTTTTCACCTCTTCCGGTGTTAGGGGCCTGAGTCGGTGAGGCAGTGCCCACTGGTCTGAGTTAGACCGGAACTCTCGTTCTCTTCCTCCGGAATGGGCGGCAGGTCACGCCCGAAGTGCCGTGATTTTCCCAGTGAAATACTCTTGGAGGTCTTCTGCTGTTACCATAGAGTTTTTGGGGTCACTCTGTGGAGATGCTAGAAGGCTCCGGACTACTTTAAAATTCTGTGCTGTACGGGAACCAGCAGCTGTGATCTGAGCGGCATTGTAGGATTTCTTAGCCTCTTTGGTCTCGCGTTCATACAGCCTATGCAGTTCTCTATAGGCCGCTCTATTTGCCCCTGTTTTCCGTCTCCAAACACTCTCCAGTTGTTTCCTCCGGCGTTTCATCTGCTTTAGATTCGTCGAGAACCACGGTGAGCGGGTTTTCCGGGGGCGAAGGGGGCGCCTCGGTACCACCTGGTCGATGGCCCTCGAGAGGACGCTGTTCCACCTGGCAACCAGATCTGCCAGCGATCCTCCAGGGACCTCAAAGGTTCCAGAGCAGCAGTGAATGCACTCGGGGTCATCAAACTCCTTTGGCGGACTAAGATGGTCTTTGGCTCCGACCTTTCTGTGAGAAGGGTGTCAATATCTGCCCTCACGGTCAGGTGGTCCGACCAAGGCACTGTTCTGGTTTCTCGGTGTTTTATGGCTAGACCGTGGCTAAAGATCAGGTCCAGCGCGTGGCCAGCTTTGTGTGTGGGCTCGTTTCGGTCCTGGGGAGATCTAGAGCATCCATGTGTTGGAGGAACTCCCTCGCGCTAGATGTGAGTGGATCTGTGTCCGGGTGGATGTTAAAATCACCCAGTATGATGAGCCGGGGGAATCTCAGAGCCCAGTCCGCAATCAGGTCCAGCAAGGTAGAGGTGGCCTCCTTTTGGGCCCCAGGGGCTCGGTAAACCATCAGAATCCCCGTCTTTTCTCCCATTCCTAGTGTCACTCCCAGGCACTCCATGCCGGCCATCTCTGGTGTCTGGAGGATCGAGGTAGTAACAGTGTCTTTTACAACCAAGCCCACTCCCCCGCCCCGGCCGGAAGATCTTGGCTGGTGGAAGGCTCGAAAGCCTGGGGGAGCTATCTCTTGAAGAAGGACACAATCACCGTCCTGGGTCCAAGTCTCTGTGACGCATGTGACATCTGCGTCCTGCTCTGCGATGAAATCTCACAGCGTGGTCAGCTTATTGCAAATTGACCTCGCATTGAGGAGCAGGAGTGAAGACCAGAGAGTGGTTGATGTTTGAAAACGGTCATGGCAGGTTATGGGTCGCAGCCAAGTTGAAGAGAGTCTGCGTCCCTGTTTGATGGTAGGTAAGCTGCTGGTCCTCCACCTCCCCTGTCCACCAATCACTGGGATGGGGCACACGGGAGCGCTCGGACGCTGGAGACCGGGGCGCTGAGTTTGCGGCACGTCCCCTCAAAAGGACGTTGGGGGGTCTGTTTTTGGCGCAGTCCAGTGGGACCGTGCCGATGGTAGACTGGGGCCGTGCGGTGACTGTGCCGTGGGGGGACTGGTGGAAGCCCTGGCCTTTCTGGCCCAGAAAGTTCTGGTCCTGAAAGGACCGGGTTTTCTGACCGGGAATTCCCTGAGGTTTTTTTGTCCCTTGTGGATGATGGTACTTCGTTTAATCCGCCTGACCGTCTCCTTTTGTGAGCCGCTAGCCTTTTCTTGTGATGCCCCTCTCACGACGGGATCCGATGGTTCAGGTCCTCCCATAGGCTCTGGTGGGCACTCCGTCTGCTTGTTGCTGGGCTGATCGATGTGAGAGGGACAGGGGGCACAAGGAGCTGCCAACTGGGGCGCTGCCGTCATCTCGACGCTTGCCCTAGTGGCTGCTCTCTTTCGCTGGCGCCTCAAGGCCTTCCCTGCCCTTCTCTTAGCCCGCCTATTCTCCCGCCTCCTGTTGGCATCAGGCCCGCCCTCAAAGATCAAGAGGGGGTGTACAGTTAGAGTTTCCAGCTTGGGTGTGCCCCTTTGCCTGCCTCCTTCTCCGTCTTCGCCCCCGCCTCACTCCATCAACAGGTGGAGGAGGGGAGGGCAATTGGGGTGCCAATCCCCTGCTAGAAGGGGGGGTTGGGAGCTGTGCGCTTAGTTCTGCCAGCTGGGAGGCGGGTTCGGGGACCACCAAGCCCCCCGGGTCCTTTGGCGGCTTGTCCAGCTTGCTCTCTCCTCGATCGCAGAAGTCCTCATTCGCTCTCTGGTTTAGAGAGCAGGGCTGGGATGCTTCCCCGGCTTCTTCCTGGCTGCAGCTCCTGCCTCGAAGCCGACTCCGCCCATGGCTCCTCCCAGGGTGACATGGGCCGCTCCCCACTCTGCTGACGGAGGAGGGAGTGGAGGCGGAGACGGCGGGGCTACGGTCGCCATTACGGCGTCCCTGAGCAGCCGGCGCCATCTTGGCCTGGCCAGCCCAGGCCCCCAAGGGTGAAAATCGGGAAGCCCTGCGTCGGGGCCGCTCGCCTGGAGCCTTGGCCAGGATGGCCGAGATGTTGAGTGGCTCCTCTGGCTCCCGTGGCTCCAAATGAGGCTCGACAGCTGTCCGGGGCTCCTGGGTGGCTGAGATGCCCAGCGGCTTCTCCAGCTCCAGCGACTCCTGGGGCTCCGGGGGCAGCTCAACAGTTTCGTGGGTCTCTTGGGTCGCCGGCCGCTGCCCACGGCCTCCGCGGGACCACAAACAGCCGCCCCGGCCTAGGGACGCCAGCGGGCAGTCATCGCCCAGGATGCAGTCCACTGCCGAGTGGGTCTCCGGCTCTCGGGGAGACTGGCCCGCTAGCTTCGAAGGTAGATGGATAGAAGGGGGAAAAGCTGGGAAGGCTGAGAGCATCTTTCCCAGTTTTGCTAGCTGTGTGGCTGCCAGGCGAAACTGGGCCTGGATGGCCTGGATGGCTAGGCACTCCTTCGAGAGAAGATGGAAATCCACCTTACTGGGTGCTCCAATGGTCCATCTCCTCCTTTCGGGGGGAGTTGGGGTGGCTGGGATGGTATGGCAGCACCCTTTCTTGAAGCCATCAGTAGCATCACCAGCCTCAAGGAGGGCTGTGCGAGCCGAGGTGGTGTGACGACTCACATTACTGAGGCGTCTGTAGGTATAGGTATAGTCTGTTTCAGCCTGACCCTTCCATTCACTGGGGGGACCTTCCACGACCTTCCTAGGTCGGAGGTCCAGACCCCCAGGGGCTGGTGGAGGTGTAGGCCCGGTAAGCTGACTTGCCTGGCTAGGCAGGAATGCCGGTTCTGTGGAATTCAGCAGGAGCTTATCCTCCCAGCACCCGACCGCTGCCGCCATCTTGGGACTGCCATGGCTTAATGCTTCTCTGCCAAATAGTGCTGATGTTCCACCAACTACAAGTCCCAGGATTCTATTGCATCGACCCACCGCAGTTAAAGTGTTGTCAAACTGCATTAATTCTACATTGCAGATGCACCCTAGGAAGCGAATTCTTTCAGAGCCACAAAAAAGTACAATTTATTTATTCAGTATTTATGAACTGGATTTTTAAAAATCCAAAGAATAACCCATTATGCAACTAACAAAGAGAAGTAACAAGAGAAGTACAATGTAACCATAGAACAGTTTTTAAAAAGATCAATGCAATTAAAGAAAAACAGTTATAGGTCCTTTCTGCTATAACACAGCTTAACCGCCAAAAGTCTACCCAATTACGGTATATGGTTTGTGCCTTTAGCTGGCTGACCTTGGGCAACTCAAACTATCTCAGCCTAAGCAGAAGGCAAAAGCAACCTGTTCTGAATAAATCTTGTCAACAATAGGTTCACATTAGGGTAACCATGAATCAGAAATTTATTGAAGGCACACAACAGCAAGGCTTTTTCAGTATCTTGGAACAATTTTCTGCTGTAAAATGGTAGGGGAACCCTTAATCCTCTAGATGCTGTTTTGGGTAACTCATACCAGCTCCAAGTGGTATCATCAATGGGAATGAACGGTGGGAGTTGTAGGCTCCTGCTTTAAAACCTGCAAATTATCTTTCTTTAGACCTCATCCCATGAGCAAGGATTCCTCTGTACCTCCCTGTCGAGGTCTGTCTTCTGAGATGACCAGTCATCCTACGACCCTTCCCCATTAAAGTCTTTCTTTCCACCACTTTTTCTGTTTGGAATCAGGAAGCATCTGACTCCTCAAAACGCATTCTGGGCTCTGTTTTCATGCACTGCGGAAACAGAGTCCCATAGAGTCCCACTGGAAGTGCCCATATGTCATGTGATGGCCTCCACGGGACTCCTGTGGGACTCTATTTTCAAAGTGCATGGAGTTAGAGCCCATAATCTATGTGATGAGGTTCTTTGTGAATACAGGCAGATCACAAAGTATATGCCTTATGCACATGTTAGGCCCAATATTTTCAAACATTAAAAAAAAATCAAAATTAAGGGGTCAGAATTGCTTAGTGAGAGAACTCCATCCCAATAACCCACCTTTTACTTTCTACAACTGCCCCTTCTTCCCAAGACCATTTACTGGGCAGTGGAAAGTATAGGGCAGAGAAGTGTCCAAACTATGTTCCTGTAGCTCAGTGGTTTCCAACCTCTGGTCCTTTGGGTATTTGGGACTTCAACTCCCAGAAGGCTCAATCAATTTGGCCAACTGTCAGAAATGCTGGGACCTGAAGTCAAAATCCACCTGGAAAACCAAAAGTTGGGAAGCACTACTGTAGTTGAACATGGATCAATAATATGGTTCTCCAGGACCTCTGAAAGACCCTAAGGCATCCATGCTAATAAGGAACATTGGACAATTAGAGGAGTAAATGAAGTTACTGAAAACCTTCAGACAAGCAGAAAATTCTGTTTATTAAGAACGAAGTCATATATCCCTTTCTAAATGCATTAATATCTACCTGTAAAATACTTAGTATAAGTACAGTGCCCCTCTGTGGTTCTGATAGGAAACTGCACTTTATTGATTCTATAGAAGATAGATACATACTACTGTTATGTACTATATATCTTGGACCAGCATGGGCTAGTCCATGAGATCACAAAGAGTCGGAAGCAACTGAACAAATAAACAAAGGACTGTTCTTCTATGTAAAAATGAAAGAATAAGATATGTCATAATTCATGATTCCACCAATGCTTTTGGATGAAAGGCATTATTCTGTGTTTAAATACCGAAGATCAAGACCAAGTCAGTTGTAATTATTTGTTTGAAGAATTTATAAAGTTTTCCATATTAAAACTTTTGGATTGGTATATTTAAACAATCACATCCCACATTTTTAGAAGCCATTCATTCCCGTCACTCAGTTATGTTTCTGGTTTGTTGCTATTACTCATTAAAAATGTTTAAATGTAGCTTATTGAAATACACTTGTTGGCTTTGATTACTTTTGTCCTCCCACCCTAACCCCATGGGACCAGTTTATGGACAATAACAATGTGCCATGCTTTCCAGAATCATTGTAAATGTGGGGAGAGGGATATGACACCTTTTTTGTCCTGATACTTGGCACTTTCTGGAATCTAAAGAAATATGCTGTAGTCGTAGAAAGCAATAAATTTACCAGGACATTTTTCACTTATAAAATAGAAGTATACATGGCAACTGGATGAAATGTGGGAAACATTGCCTACAGGTTTAAAAATTCAGTATTTTAATGCAGATTGACACCACTTTAACTGCTATAGTTCAATGCTATGGAATCACGACAGCTGTAATTTTACAAAGGCTTTAGCCTTCTCTGTTCAGGAGTGCTGGTGCCTCCCCAAACTACAGATCTCAGGATTCCATAGCATTGAACCATGGCAGTTAAAGTGGTGTCAAACTGCATTAATTCTACAGTATAGATGCATACATTAGAGTTTTAGTTCTGAATAGATTCTAAATAAAATACTGCTCTGTAGGATTAAAATGTGAATTGGGGGTGGGGTCAATATGACTCATGAATGTTAAATGTCCCATCAACACTGCACTAATGGGGTGAAGGAGGTGCATTATTCTGAGGACATCTTGGGATGATGCAGTTTAACCAGAAATAAACTTAGAAATCAAGGTTTATTTCAGATTTAAAAAACAGATCCAAAGATCCCTTTCAGGGAGATTTGGATCAAGGAGCCTACAGGGGAGGGATAACAGTGCCGTTCTTTCCTCCTTTCCTTCCTTTAAAACAGTGGTTCTCAACCTGTGGTCCATGGACCACCAGTGGTCCACAAGAACTAAAATATGGTCAGCAGCCTCACCATTACTACACTGTGGCAACAAGATTGACTGGTCTCACAAAACCCTCTTATAGTATGGAAGCTTATTAAATATGGTTTTCTGTGGGTGAGCAGATAGTGACTACTGGGTAGCATATGTTCTGTATCAGAAACTAGAGCTGATGAGGTCTATCCAATGCAATTTTCTGAATCAGCACCCCAAATAACCAAACTGAATCTAAAGTTGACCAAAAACCGATTCATGACCCTCATAATGTTGGAGAGTAGTCCCTGGTCAAAGTGGCCCCTGATCAAGTGGTCCCCGGTCAAGTGGTAAAAAAAAGGTTGGGAACCACTGCTTTAAAACATCATAAGTAGGCTCCTTACTGAGCCTTGGGTGTTCCCATTGCTGCTTGGCACCTCTAAATGATGCAATAGAGCTTTTGAGAGGGGAGGGAGGAATTCCACTTCATCATTTAGAGGTGTCATGCAGCATAGGGAACATTCCAGGCTTGGTAATAAGCCTATTTTAATGCTTTAGGCAGACAAGGGAATGAGGGAGGTCAGGGTTCTAGTGGCCATACCCCCCACCTTACTAGTTGTGAATCGGCAGGGGTGGGCATGTGGACACCCCCTCCACAAAAAAGTGAAGTTTTGGCTCCCTGTGTGGCCGCCAAATGCATGGGGAATGGGATATTTAAAATCCAATTCCATGAGCATTTTCTGCAGTGTGAAAAAGCCCTGACTGAAACTAGATCTAACCCATATCTGATGCAAATTACAAAGGTTTACTACAGATAGAAACATTCTTAAAGCACAAGATACAAAATTTTGAATGGCATTTGAAATTAGTGAGGAAAATATGATTTGGTTAACAGCGGAAAATGTAATCGAAACATTATTAAACTAACTCCACAGACAAGTGAAAGATTTGACTGAAGTTTTATTATTTTAGCAATGTCACAAACAATATAAAACATAATCCAGATGATACGCAGATAATCCAATCAATCACTTCTGGAGCAACAAAGGCTGAGATCTTGAAGCTAATTCTACGGATTTACCACCACCACCACCAGCACTCCTGAACTTAATGAGTTTTACTTCTGAATAAACATGCCAAGAATTGTGTGTTAAGAAACTGTTTCTGCATTTTAGCAAAATGAGGGTTTCTGTTTTAAACTATTCTCACACAGAAACTCTAGTCAGCTATGTAAACTTGTTAACAAAAAACTATTTATAAAAATTGATAAATCTATAAAAATACACCTATATCTATAAATCTACCTATAAAGTCACTGAGCAACCTTGCTGTTCTATTTTAACATACATACAATTTTAATGATCTTGTCAAAACTCAAATGACATCAATGTAGTACAATTCCATTTACAGTTGGCCCGATACATCTGTAGATTTTACTTTTGCAGATTTGATTTAAATGTTCTCTATAGAAATCTCTAGGTATATCAGGCCTGCACAACCTATGAACCTCTAGAGGTTTTGGATTCAGCTCCCAGAATTCATGACCATTAGACAAGCTGGCTAGGGCTTCTGGAAGGACCTGCAGGACCAAAGATTGTGCAGACCTGAACTATATGATCAATTTCTGGTAAAGACATACTGGAGGACATAGAGATTTCTAGGTAAAATGTTCCTCAATGAATCGCTAGGTCCACCATTGTGATTCTATGGTCAATGTCTGGTGGAGGTTAACTGTAGAATCATATTGGAGGATGCAATGCTTCCCAGAGAAGTGTTCTATTAGGTAAAAAAACAAATATTTTTCTTTACATTTTTTTCAGATTCATGGGGGTCCTATGTGCCTAAGGTACATCTCTTTTCCCATGGACATACTTGTAAGATAGTTGCATCTAATAGGTATTTAAAGACTGTGGATTGCTATGGTGTCTTTCATCTAGTATGAAATGATGGGCTCTGTAATGCAGAGATGGGCTGGACCTTCTTTCTCAATGGCTGAAGTCTGTCATTAGAACTGTTGTAACTGCCATGGAAAATGTGAGATAACTTTTGAATGAGATAACAGCAAGTAAAGAAGAGAACTGCATTGCTTGTACACTCCTAGCAGGTGGTTCTCCTTGGTTCACATTGTTGGAGAGTTGTGGTGACAATGTCATAGCTCTCACTTAAAGTTCAGTTTGAATGAGGCGTAATGCTTTCTTCATATTCTCTATTACTGCAAAAAGAATACAGTAAAGTGAATGTTGATGAGGTGGCATCATAATTCTAGAAAATCATGACATGAAATATACCCATATATACTCTAATGTGCTGTCGAATCTAATGTGCACCTCAATTTTCAAAACCCTAAAACCAAAAAAAGTATTTGCTGACTAATGTAATGTGCAGCAGCAAAAGGTGCACTCTCTGTAATATTCCCATTACAACAGAGTTTGCCTGCTTAGAATTCCTTCTTTAAAAACAATTAAATCAATTATATTCACTTAAATGTTGACAATTGTTTGAATGGGTATATCTACCTGGAGTTTTGGAGTATGGTGCCACCTAATGCAGATGACACCCAACTCCACTATTCCTTTCCACCTAATGACAAGGAAGCTGTCCTGACCTTAAACCAGTGCCTGCCATGGACTAGATGAGGGCAAACAAATTGAAACTTAATCCAGAAAAGACAGGGGTACTTCTGGTCAGTCAGAAGGCAAACAAGGGAATAGGGCTTCAGCCTGTGCTGGATGAGGTCACACCACCCTTGAAGAGACAGGTTCACCATTTGGGGGTTCTCCTAGACTTGAAACTGAACCTGGAGGCCCAGGTGTCAGAAGTGGCCAAGAGGGCCTTTACAATTAAAACTTGTGTGCCAACTACGCCTGTTCCTTGGGAAATCAGATCTGGCTACGGTACCTTAGTTATATCCCATCTGGATTACTGTAACATGCTCTATGTGGGACTATCTCTGAAGAGTGCTTGGAAACTTCAGCAGGTCCAAAGAGATGCAGCCAGGTTGCTAACTGGGGCTGGCTACAGGGAGCAGACACCCCCCCCCCCCATTGCAGCAGCTCCACTGGCTGCCAATCTGTTCCAGGTAGAATTCAAAAGGCTGGTTATGACCTTTAAAGCCCTAGATTGTTCAGATCTAGGCTGTTTGGCTGACCACATCCCCTTGTACAAACCTACTCATGTCCTGAGATCTTCAGGAGAGGCCCTTCTCTTGCTCCCACCTCCATCTCAAGCTCTGTTGGTGGGAATGAGAGAGTGAGCCTTCTTGTGGCTGCCCCTCGACTCTGGAACTCCCTGCTCAGGGAAGCCAGAATAGTCCCCATTCCCTGCTGTCCTTTTGGCAGCAAGCTAAAACCTTTCTATTCAGACAGGCTTTTAAAGATGGGGGTATTTGAGATCTAGTCAGGGGTGTGTGGTTTTTAATGTTGAATATGTTTGATGGATTTTAACTATGATTTTTTTAGTGCTGTTTGTTTTTAATTCTGCTTTAATGAATGCATATTTGTATATTTTAAATTGTATACTAATGCTTTTATGTCAAGTTGCTTTGAGTCTCCTTGGAGGGATAAAGTGAGGTATTATTATTATTAATAATAATTCTTTAGTTGGGACAACAGCGAGTCTGGTGGCAGCTCTACTACAGCTCCCTTCTACAGTGTTCTGCATTTACAGCTGAAGTATTATTCAGCAGAGAGCCAGTATGGTTTTGTGGTTTGAGTGTTAGACTAGGATTCTGGAAGACTAGGGTTCAAGTCCCCATTGGTGACCTTGGGAAATCACACTCTCAGCCACAGACGCTTCCTTCCCCTTCCCTGAAATCTTGCCAAGAAAACCAATATAGGTTCAGTTCACAGTCACCAGAGGCAAAAATGACATGAAAACACAAAATAACAGCAGTGGAAGTTGGGAGTGAGATCATTGGGAATTAATTCCAAATCAGTGGGTATATGATTGTGGGCTGTGTTCAAGTAAAAAAGTGATTGCTGTTTCTATTGTTAATATGATTTGGCTTCAGCTGTTGTGCTATACCAGTGGAACAGGTACTAAGAAGAATATCCTCTTTCAGATTCCACAAATCTCATCCTTGGAAATCACATGAATTTCTACTGGAAGAACTGAAGCAATTGATGGTATTCACTATTTTACACATTGAACAACCAGAATCATGGTAGCTGAGTGAGACTTAGAATTCTAAGAATACATTATAAAATAAAAACCAATAATTTCCTACCTTTTCATGTTAACAAAAAGAATCTGTTGCCTCACTTTGCCTAATGGTAGGGCCAGCCCTGGGTAGAGACCTAACATGAGAGCCTTTAATATGGGCAACACAAAAATAAAATTAATTATGAAAAAAACATACACATTGGCAGGTCTTGTGGCTCATAAGTGTAGAGTCGGTTAGAGTATCTTCCTGTGATATCTGCTCTCACAGTGAGAGAAGGATCTGGGAAAACAAACAAAATGTTATCATTTCTGATGTTATCTTATTCTGATTTCAGATAGATTAGAGAATTAGAAGTTTGATATTTTAATTTAATTAATTAAATTAATTTATTCAGCATAAAGGGCTGATTCCTGTTTGCTAGCCAGCCAACCCATACTTTGATGTTTTGCATGTGAGAGGAGCTATAGATTTCTGAAAACAGGAAGTTACCAGTTCGTTCTTCCTGAAGCAGACTTATTGAAATGAAAAGTATTTGAAGGTTATGACTAACCTATGGCCTACTGATTTTGCTGGGTCTAGTTTGTGAGTCAGAACGATATAGTGAACAGTAACTCTGGAAACCAAGGTCTGAATCCCCAGTTGGGCTATTAGAAATCCATTGGTGACCTTGGGCAAGTCACATTCTCATGGCCTCTGAGGAAGGCAAAGACAAACCACCTCTCAACAAAATGTGCCAAACCTTGAAATAGGGCAGCTAGAAGTCAGAAGTGAATTGAAGGAATATAACAACATTTTAGTTATAGTTGATATTTGGTTTAGTACAGTGTCTCTGATAGAAGGTCCAGCAGGAAAAAAATTGTAGAGAAATACTGCACATATATCAGTTTTGTGTTCACATTGCTATTAGTAGGCAGTCCAGCAGTTTCTGCTTGATGTATTTCATGCATCAGCTGGAACACTGAGAAATGTAATTGAATCTTAAAATGATTGCATTAATTCTGTTTTACTGGGCATAACTTTCTCAGTAACAACGATCAGTGACAAGTGAAGTGATCCTAGCTTTTGTTGCAGATTCATGGGCTGGTGGTGTTGTGAAATTCTTGCCTTTTGTTACAACCAGGCATTGTGAAAAAAGAAGACAGCCCTTTATAAATGTAATTAACTTATGGCGAAGGAGACTGATGTTAGAGTTAGCTAGAACAAAGCTAGAGAATATTTGACCTTCTACCTGTTTGGAGACTGTAATTTCCATCATTCATCAACTTTCTGGGTATGCTGCCTAGATCTAATGGGTGTTAAACAATATGTAGAGGATCACATGTAGTTTAGAATTCCTAGCCAGATAACAAGTGAATGTACTACAGCAGGGGTTCTCAAACTGTGGAGCCCTTTTTGAAACAAACATTTCTCATGGAGCCCCAAGAAATGATGATATATTATATGTTGTATATATCAGGCATAGGCAAACCTTTGGACACAGGGGCTATATTGTGTTTTAAAATTTGATGGACAGGCTGGGTTGGGCCAGTGGCAGATGGATGGAAAATGTTTGCATGAACGAATGCACAAATTCCAATGCATACTGCACTTATCTCATTTGTAGCGCAAATAAAAATAAAAATAAAACAATATTTAAAATGAAGAAATTTTTTTACTGATATAACATTAACAGCATTTCAGTGGAAGACCCAGGGGCCATCCAGTCCAACCACCTTCTGCCATGCAGGAAAAGCACTATCAAAGCATGCCCAACAGATGGCCATTCAGCCTTTGTAGTAGTAGTAGTAGCAGTAGTAGTAATAATATCAGAAAACCCAGAGGCCATCCAGTTCAACTCCCTTTTGCCATGCAAGAAAAGCAAAATCAAAGCACTCCCTGAGGTGGGAAATAGGGTTTTGGAAGCAAATAAGGCCAGGGGGATGGGGGGCTGGGTGGCAAGGAAAAGTAGGGGATGTGGGGGAGAAAGGGTCTGTGCCCTGGGAGGATGCTGCTGTTGTTTCAGCAGCCACAAACTTCTTTTAAAAAAAGAAAAAGAAAATAAAGAAGAAGTATTTATTAAATTTTCAAGACCAATATACATTAAAAAAAAGAATAAAATCAAGAAAAAAGAAAAACCAAAAAAAGGAAAGAAAAAACTATATTGATTGATTTGGGGGATTTTGGGAGTGGTTATACAGTATAATTACTTTGGAAAACAATGGGTAGAGTGGTTAGGGTATCTAAACGAAAAATAAAAGTATAAGTGGAGTCTTCCGATCTTCATCATCATGAATCAGAGTCTGTTTTTGTCTTCTGTTTTTTTCATCTCATGTCTTCTCCTGTTTATTGAGGTTTTTTCCCCCAACGTCAGGGCATTTTGAGTTCAGCCCCAAACTTTAATTTCTCTGCATTTCTCAGGAAGAGGCAAAAGAAAGAAGTGGGAAGCAGCATGGTGCCACAGAGCACCTCACTAACACCCACAGAGCCCGCAGGGCTCTGCGGAGCACAGTTTGAGAACCCTTGTACTACAGAACTGATGAGTCACCACCTGGTAACAGCACCATTTACTAATGTTTAATAGTTAGGACTTCATCATTCATGATACTATTGTCTTGCCATATCGATAATCATATTTGATACATACCTACAAACATAATTCGAGGCACATACTGTCCATCAGGTGACAAGTTCTTGTCTGTGGTTTCATGCTGGCAAATAGAGTTAAATGTTAAATTCAAAGTGCTGGCTTTAGCCTATAAAACCCTAAACAGTTCTGGCCCAGCTTATCTATCCAAACGCATCTCCCTCTATGAACCATCTCATAGTTTAAAATTTTCTGGGGAGGTGCGGTTGGTGGGGACGAGAGACACAGGGCCTTCTCAGTAGTGACCACTCAGCTGTGGAACTCCCTCCCTGGTGAAATCCGATTCGCCCCCTCCCTCCTGACTTTTAGGGGGGGAAATGAAAATTTGGATGTGGGACCAAGCGTTTGGATGAAGAACAAAAGATGAACATGGAATGGTGCAATGATAAGTGGAATGGCCTGGACTACAATATTGGATTATGTGATTTTAATAATTTTAATGTAGATATGTTTTTAGCAGGTATTTCAATGTATATATATATATATTATTTGCTGGATATGTATTGTATGTAAAGTATGGCATAGAATTCTGCCTTTGTGTACAGCTCTGAGTTCCTTTCGTGGTTGAGAAGGGCAGAATAGAAATATGGCAAATTTTAAAAAAACAATTTTAATAAATACTACTGAATGGATATATGTCAATGACCCCACCCACACTGAATAGTAGATCTAATATATGTATTATCTCTCTGTACCATGAGGTTGAGCATGATAAAATCATTCTGACACATCTCTTGTATTTCTTGGTTTTCTGCAAAAACCTTCTTCAGTGCTGCAGAAAATGAAAAAAGATCATAATTTCAAATCCAAAAAGAACAGACCGAAAGATTATGTGGTTTCATCAAACCAATATGTGACAGATCTAGTTATTTTGACTTAGTTTTGGGGTTTTCTCTACAACTCTAAGCCAGTAATACATAATATCTTCTGTATAAAGACCTACAGATATAATTCATAATAATTATGGGCTTCTCTGAGGGCAGATTTACATCAGGCTAGCTTGCATGGTGTAGATCTGCTCAAAATCTCTATGTAGCCCAATAAATGGCTAGGCTACAAAAGGAAAAGGAATTCTGATTTCAAAGTCGGAAATGCATGCAGGCACGAACTTTCCATGCCAATATTTCTGCTAGATGTCCATGATTGCCAATTTTACGCAGTTTTAGTTGTTGCATAGTCTGTCCCTACTGGAATTCAGGGAGGAGAGCACTTTGCTACATGAATGCATTCACCCAATGGGATCGGCAATGCACAACTTATAGTTGGGTGCTCAGTTCATCAGCCAAAATGGAGACCCAGGCTCAAAAGCCTATTTAAATGGAGACCCCAGGCTCAAAAGCCTTTTTCTAGCTGATATGATGACTGGTGTCTAGTTAGGTAAACGCCTTAAGTTTTAACTGAAAGGCCTCTTCCTCTAGGCTTTGGGAAGAATATTGAGTCCAAGCAGACAAAAAAGGGCATTATTCCAAGCAAATTCTTCAGCGATGGATGCTAAGCAACCACACTCATCTCTGTGTCTGGTTACAAAGCTATAAGGAAAGAACAATACAAATGATGAAAAGTATTCAGTCTGTGGCTTGACAGTAAATTCATGCTGTATCACCTAATAGAAATCTGCTTTGCATCATGTTGCATTTTGTTGAAATACAGAGTAAAGTCTTTCTTTCTTACATATTTTGCTACTTAAGCATTCTGTAAAGATTTTGCAACTATTGTGTGGTTGGAAAATGCTAACAATTCCTTATACATCAGTTTAGGAACTTGCTTAGGAACTTGGAGTATGCTTAGGAAATTGGGGAAGGTACTTTTGGAAATCCCAGTCAGCATTTCTAGTAGGAAAGTACTGTAAATAAGCAACTTTCTTCCCTTCCCATCCCATCCCATTCATGCTTAAGGCAGCTGCTTTCCTTTTTCATAATGGTAGGGTCTGCTCAGCTACTCCTTCTTTTAATAAAAATATTATTTTATTCTCAAAAAGGTTTTGGGGCTGGAATCTATAAAAATCTGAGTGAAACCAGCAAATCTGGCAGTGGTTCTAGTTGCAACCATTTATTCCGAATCACTTATTATCCAATAGTAAAAAGCAATGACTATTTATGGACTGAAATCAAAACATAAAAACAGAGTTCAAAGAATTGTTTATGTCTAATGTACATTGTAGAGAAAATAATTTGAAATGAACGAGTGTGTTTTACCTTGACAATATTGACAGTCTTCCAAATGGTGAATAACCATCAGTGGCTTATTACTTTTTCAAAGAGAAAAATAGATTAGATTCAATGCAAAAACTTTTCTTTGTAATGCGAGATAATTGCCATGAAGTGAAACAATTAGGGGAAAATGTTAGCAAGGAATAAAGGAGGATTTAGAAGAGGGGCTGGCCAGGGCCATAGCCAGGATTTTGATTCAGGGGGGCTGAGTTTGGTTCGGGGTGAGCCACCCTGCAAACCTTTTGTATTGTTATCCCAATAACCCAATTAATGTGGGATATAAAATGTTCAGATCATGATATGAATAAAATAAAGTTTAAATAATGAGGACTTTAGACCACCCTGAGAATTTCAGGGGGCTGAAATTCCCATGCCTGGGGCTGGCAGAATTCCCAAGGGAATATACACACAGCAAATGTAAGGCCTCTAAATGTGGATAGTTTTCAGTATTTTTCTCTCTGTGATGCTGAAATTTGGAGCTTGAAGGTAAATTTCATTTGAGAGGAACATAATTTTCATTTGAACGAGCAATGCCCTCATCCCTGCAAATGATATCTCTGGCTATGGGGGGAAAGGCTTCTAGCTGGAGCTAACTATAGGGAGCATACTGTGCCCCTTCTAAAGCAGCTCCATTGGCTGCTGATAAGTTGCTGGTCCCAATTTAAGGTGCAGTTTATGACCTACAAACCCGTAAATCAGGGGTGCTCACACTTTTTCAGCATGCGAGCTACTTATAAAACAACCAAGTCAAAATAATCTACCTACCCACTACAAAAATGTGAAACATATAACACAATATCTGCTTTGAACTGAGTTCACACTGCCATATAATCTGATTCAAACATGGGATTTTATTCAACTGTGTGGAAAGGACCTCAGATAACCCAGGGCCCTTCCACATATTCTTTTTTACAGTTGACACACACTGTCCTCCTGCCCTGCCCTGCCTGCGATCTACCAGTAGATCATGATCTACCTAATGAGCACCCTTGCTGTAAATAGTTTCTACCAGTAGATCATGATCTTCCACCACTGTCACTAATGGGGACGAGGAGCACCCTTCTCAGTGGTAGCCCCCTGACTTTGGAACTCCCTCCCTAGAAATATTAGGCAAGCCCCCCACTGACCTCCCTCTGTAGGAACCTGAAAACCTAGATGTTCCAGCAGGTTTTTGAGAATGATTCATCCCTAGGCTCTTCCTGGATCATCAGATAGTAATCTGTTCTGCACTTTATTCATTTCCCCAGCCCTATGATACACTGTTGCACTATTTTGCCCAGAACTTTTATAGTTACCATGCCTATTTTGTAATCCTGGCCATTAGTATTTTGAACCCATCTGATTGAATTATAATGGAACAGGTTTTTAAATGTGTGTGTGTGTGTGTGTGTGTGTGTATAGGGTTTTATGTTTTATGATGTTTTTATTGTAATTTGTCTGTATGGTTTTCCTTTCTGGCAATTGAATGTTTGGCCTTATAAGTTCAAAACTGCCCTGAGTCCCCTTGGGGAGACAGGGTGGTATACAAATAAAGTAGTTGTTCTTATTATTATTAATAATAATAAGGCAAAATAAGAATATTGCTTCTAAGACAAAGCTTGCCAATTCCCCAAACTTCTAGCATTTCATAAAGTGAGATACTGAAAATCATTCACTCTCAGAATTCTTGTTATGTGTTTCCCCATTTAGGAACTTTGCTTGTCCATTTTCTTTGGGTGCTGAAATTGTATCTCTAAACATTGGACTGAAAATTTAAGTTACTGCTATGCCAGAATTGTAGGGATGGAAGAAAATTTCATCCCAACAACACCTCTGGGATTGGAATAGGACAAGAATTCAGGTGGATTTAGAAGGAGAAGAATGAAAACAAGTTGGATCATTTTTCACATTTCTGCTCACACCACCCAATAAACCTACAGACGCAACTGTCAGCATGACTGGGGAGAAGCACTACAGCAATGCCTTGATACTCTCTTCACAGTTCCTGAATGAGATCCAAATTTATGTCAGCTCCCTATATTATCTTATAATATAAAGATGAGCAAATTGCTTCCCTGCAGATGTCCACATTCCCCATCATTGACAATGCTGACTTGGACAATTGAGAGCAGCAGTCTGATATCATCCAGATAGCTGCACTAAACTCACCATGCTGCAGTGTTATGAATATTGTCTAAAATATTCAAGAAAAAAGTCTCAGACAATATCCATGTCTGAAAACTCAAACACACACTTGTCTATGTTTTGTTCACACTAAATGGTAACTAGCCAAAACAGATATACATATACCTTATTTCTTTTGGGCCTTTACCAGGTTCACCTGGTAAGCTATGTTTGTGTGACATTACATTGGCCTGAATCAGTTTGCTCCATAATTATTTCAATAAGACATGAATTAAGGAGTGCTGGAACAAATCAAGCCTGACTAAATGACTGGAGTAAATGACTACAATGAGGCTATTGTGGTATAGATGTTATATGAGATGACATGGCTGACTGGAAAATACATTAATGCTTGGTAAAGAAAAGAGGAAAAGAGGAAGGTGGCATTACAGGTAGATAGACTCCGTCAAGGAATCCATGCTCCCAAATCTGGATGATTTGAGCGGGGCAGTTTATATCTTTTCAAGATCTTTCATTCATAGGATAGGCAGAAATCAAAGTGAGGAGTAGTAGAAGGAGGAGGACAACTACAACTACTATTAATAAATTAAGACTCATTGTCTTTTCTTGTTTCAGTATAAACTGCACAAGGATATAGCTGGGTAGGTATATTCTGTCATAACAAACTTTTGTAAAAGCAAAGCGTTTTCTTAGAAGAAAAATCTATTAGACCACTTTTAGTGACAATAATACCTTTGCTTTGCTTGATACAGTCCTTCTTCATAAGTTTGTACCCAGGTTATTTCATCTCCCCATCCTAGAACAATAATATCTTCTAGTTAGATTATTATCTACTGAATGAGGCATACATATTTTTGTATGGAATCCAGTCTACACTGAAATCTGTAAAGTGGTGCCTTTTCGGTCTGATATATAGAGACTGTCCAGTGGTTATTTTGTGTTATTTGGTCTGTTGTGGGCCTAAATTCTACTTTTAGTTATAACTAGTAAACAGGGGGGTTGACCACTCCCTGTAACTAGCTCCGGTTAGTAATCTGGCGGCAGATCTTTGAACCAACTGGAGTTTCCGGGCCGTCTTCAAAGGCAGCCCCATGTAGAGTGTGTTGCAGTAGTCCAATCTACTGTTCGTTTCAACTAGTGTAGACTTGTTGAATTCATTGGATTTACTATGTGTTACCTCACTGGTCAACAATCAGTTTAATAGGTCTACCTGGAACTTAGCAACTTGAATTAATACAGTAAGGATCACTTTATATTACAACACACGAGACTTGTAGCATGCATATGTGCAAGTCTACACATATAAGTAGGTGCATGTAATACTTGCTAAAATATTTTAACATTCATGTTTTCTCACAGTTCAAAATAGCATCCCAGTATAATCAAATGTTGGTGGTCATTATATTCAAGATCATATTCAAATACATATACTCACACAGCATTGTTGGCTTAATTCAATCCACCTTCCCAATTCAACAATTTAGCTACATTATTTTGGAGACTTATGTCCTCATAATTGGATTTTCATCTGTGGGAATTAGAACTTGGTAGTTGCATAATGTTTGTTTTCAGTAAAGGGCTACTGTTATGTTATGATGTGTGGGAGCCAGCAAAGTGACAGATGCACATTGAGATAGATACACAACTAATGAACAATGGAACTCTTTCACAGTAGGACGTTGAGACCAATGTCCATCAATCTTGCTGTGCATTGGTTCTGATGAGCAACTATGGAGTCCCAATGTACAAGAACATTCTTGCCAGTGTCCTATCTTTACAATTTACTAACAGGGTTTCTTAGTGCTTCTACAACACAACTAAGTATATGTAAATTACACAATGTATACTGAAATAGAGGATTCTAGCTATTTATTGATTGATTTATATTGGTTTAGATTCCACATCAGAGCCTACAACACTTAATGATGATGTGAAAACATCCCTGGCATGATATGCAATTGTGATGATGTGTGTTATCCATGTAAACCGCCCCGAGCCTAAGGGCATGAAGCAGTATATAAATACGAATAAAATAAATAAATAAATAAATAATGTCCTGTTATGTAGTATCATAATGATAATTGTGCCTGAGAGACATTGTATAATGGGCATGTTGATGGCTCTGCTTCCTAAGAAAAAGGTATTGTGTATTGTTGTTGGAATTTGTTCTAAATCAGTTTAGGATGCTGTAAATAACTAACAAGATACTAGTCTATATTTATTTATATCTCACATTTTCCCCAGTCCTGGACTCAAATGAGCAAAATTGAAAACCAACAGTAAAAACAAACATAGCTAAAGAATGAACAAGTCACAGCACAAAAAAACCCCTAAAATGCATTTAAACTACCAAAATATCAAGACTCATTAAAAACGTAATAAAAGAAGCAGCAAACAAAAGTTTTGGCAAAGAAAAATAATCTTTTGAACCAATGCCTTGTTAGATTTCCTCCTTGCATCCCTTGTGCATCTTTTGAATATATGTACAATTCCTTGAATAGTGACTAAATGTGTAGGAATTCAGAGAACACAATGAAACTACTATACCTCTTGAGAGTGTCTGGGGAAGTCTTTTTTCCTTTTTGATCGCCATTGCAAAATTGGAGGAAACCGCAATTACCATGAAGGACAACCCCAGTGCTGAATGCATCTTCTCTCTTTCCTGTCTTCAAGATTACCCCATAATAGAAAACAGAGAAATCTTTTAAGTTTGTTTCCTTTTAAGAAACTGTGCTTGCATATGTGATCAAAAATATATTGATTTATATATTGAGAGAGACATTAATTTCTATTATAACAACTAATGCAATAGAGCCATTATATTTACAAAATGCATAGCAGAAGACACAGTTGAGAAAAGTGGGGAAGAGAGAAAGGAAACGGAAATCTAATCTAATTAGATTTTTGGGTATTTTGTTTCTTATTTTGTTTTGATTCATGTTAGCACTTTATGGACTGAAACGGTACACAGCTTATTTTCATCTGCAGCCTTGCTGTGTCTGTTGGATTTTAAATTGGTAGGGTTTACATTAATATATTTTCTGTAAATGTATGTTGTTTTATGCAAACATATGTTGTTATGTAAACATATGCTGTTTTTGTCGCAGCACTATTGTGTGCTTTTTGTGAACTGTGCTCCTTCAGGGAGATGGTGGAGGGGTACAAATAAAATGGTTGTTGTTGTTGTTATTATTATTATTCTGTTTCCAAGGTGGAAATGCAGAACAGAGGAAAATACCGAGCATTATAACCTGCATATTTTTGTGTTATAGCTATTTAGTAATTGGATTGGGGAGCAGTTACTTTTCTGATTGAGATTGCATATCTTTGTTTATACAGTAGAGTCTCATTTATTCAACATAAATGGGCTGGCAGAAGGTTAGATAAGCAAAAATGTTGGATAATAAGGAGGGATTAAAAAAAGCCTATTAAACATCAAATTAAGCACAAAAACATCATGTTTTGCAATAAATCGACAAAAAAGGCAGTTCAATACACCGTAACGTTATTACTGTATTTACAAATTTAGCACCAAAACCAAGTTAAGCATCAAAACATTGCAATGTATTGAAACAGCTGTGGATCTGGTCAGGAGGCAGACTGCATTGGATAATGCAGAACATTGGATGAGCTTGGATAAGTGAGACTCTACTGTATATATTTTAAAACAAACTGAACAAGATTGCTTTACTTTTCTGTTTGTTTTAGGACAATACAATTCCCCGAGTTAAGCAATCAGTGGCACTTTCTAAATCATTTGCACAAGAGAGGATTTCATTTTTACAGAGACTAATTTTCATGTATATTTCAGTCCACAACTTTCTGAACCCCACTCTTCATAGCCAACACAGACATTGCATATGAATAATTGTGGCTGGAATTAAAACTAAAAATAATCCTAGTGAAAGTAATTTCATCAAGGCAGAATTGTATAGCCCTTTGATGTTCTAAGATCTCGTTTTGTTGTGGGAAAAGGGAATACCAATGGAAAAGTTCAATAGAAAGCAAAAATAGTCACCTTGATAAATCCCTCAATTTGAAGTTATTGAACAGGCACCAAAATGTCACTAAGCTCCTCATGATATTTGATGGATTTTACTATATTGTCACCTTTAACTAAAAAATCAAGAGCTATTTTGGGTCAACATGTTTAGAAGTTTAAATAAATAAAAAGTAATATACTAGAGAGTGCTTTCAGACAGTATTTTCATTGTACAAGTTGAGTATCCAAAATGCTTGGGACTAGAAGTGCATTGGATTTCAGACTTTTAAAAACCTTTTGGAGTACCTGTATTTTCATAAGCAACATACAAAATATAATATCTTGGAGGTGGAACCCAAGTCTAAAGATGGAATTCAATTATGTTTCACATTCACCATATGCACACAGCCTGAAGATAATGTTATACAATATTTGCAGTAAATTTGTGCACAAAATGAAATTTGTGTAAAGTCAACCATCAGAAAAGCAAAGGTGTCACTTTTTCAACTACCCCTGTGGACAATTTTTGATTTTGGAATTCTGGATAAGGGATGGTCACTCTATAAAATTATCCTGCACCATTCGTTGGATTTTTCCACACTTCTATACAATGTGTCATTGCCTATTTGTAAATCAGGCAAGTCTTTCTCCTATTTTCTTCAATTAACTTTGTTACTAGAGATAATTCCTTAGAGAAAGACATTTTAAAAGATTTATTGACATTTTTTGTTTGATAATACCAGAATCATCTGCCTGGAAGTATCCTTAGCTGATTTTTCTGAAAGAAAAAAAATCAAACGTATCCTCTCATTTCATTGAAGTAATCCACTTTCTTTTAAACACCATAGTTACATGAAATTAAATAAACCATCACAAAATTCTGCAGTTGATCTCTTCTCTCTCTCTCTCTCTCTCTCTCTCTCTCTCTCTCTCTCTCTCTCTCTCTGCAGGATTTGAAGTAAACTGGGCATGGCTATTTGACCACTTTATGCATATGGCTCTTCATTTTGCTTTTATTGGTGAGTACTGTGAAATGCATTTCTAAAATATTATCCTAGATCTCAATCTTAATGGTTATACAATTTGTAGCACTTTGATTTTTTTTTCTGGAAATGCTGGCATTGTAAAAACGTTTGCCTGGACACACAGAGATTAAAGCAATATTCTTGAGACCCTTCATGCTTCCAAGAAACTGTTGTTAAACATTGCAACCTTATATTTATCCAGAGGCAGGATCAACGGGATTCAGTGGTACTTTCTCCCAAGTAAATAGGTATACATTTGCAAACGGTGTCATGATTGTTCAGCGATAACAAGCATGGTGTAGCAGCTTCAGTGTTGGTTTAGGATTCTGGAGATCAGTTCAAAACTTTACTTGGCTATGGAAACACACTGACCAAGTCGACTCTTGTAGCCTCAGAAGAAGTCAAGGGCAAACCCTTCCTGAACTCATCTTGCCTAGAAAAACCTATGATAGTTTCAGCTTAAGTTCGCTAACTCAGAAATTACTCAAAGGCACACAACAACATAGCTGTCCTCTTTCTTCTGATACATTAAACTTTTTGTATGAACAAAAAGTATTTGGTCCAAGTTCTGTACATCAAAGGCTGGCAGGAGAGTTGGTCATATAACTATTCGTCATAGTAGTTACCTACCAACTGAAATCAGTGATAGTCAGTCAACTATGACTAACTGCTCTCAGTTGCTTTGCTTGAATAAATTCTTAAATCTATGAACAGTCCTAGATCATTACCTATGTACAATGGATGTTAGAACTGCAGAATCTAATAGAAAAGTTATATAGGATCTATTACACATCATTGTTTGTAATAAGACATACCTAGCCCAACTATTAACATTTTAAAAGAAATAAATAAAATATGATTGAGCATACATCATTGGCTTGCTAGGGAAAAGGTTATTCATCTTCACAAAACTTTCCAAAAGATTTTTAAAAAATTAATATTTTAATATATTTTAAAAATAATATTTTAATATTTTTAAATAATATTAATATTTTATGTATAGGGGGCACATAAGCAAGTGCCCTACATTTTTGAATCTACTTTTAATAAAATACTGACTAATAATAATAAAAAGAGAAGTGGGAAAATAGTGAATAATGGTTGAAGAAAAAGGAGAAAAAAATAGGAGATATACTTGTATATCTTTCTTATTTCCTAACTTTCCACAAGATATTGAATTCAGCTATGCTTCAAAAATGTACAAGAAAGTCGTTACTAACCTTTCCCTTAACTGTAAATAAACTCTAACTGTTTACATTACTGTGCCTGGTTTTTTAAGGTGGTCTGGATCACGACACTAACAGTCCAATTAAACTAAAAATCTCTTTCTATAGGGTTACGGAAGTCACAGCTGCTTTGACTTTTCCCAAATAACTGTGATACCATTACTTTGGCTGTGATTAAATCTATATTATTTACTGTTGTTAAATGTAAGAGACAACTTTAGCAAATATTTGACAAAAAACTGATAAATCACTCTATGCAATTTGCATTTACTTATTGCAAGTAAGATAAATTGCAATTAAAAAGCAAGTGAAGACTTTGGATTTTGCTCACCGGAGCTGATGAGTTGTGCTGATGAATGTTCCTGGCCAAGGAAGTAAATGATTTAAAGTGGGTGTGATTTATAGACCTGTGAACACCTGACCTACCTAGGCATTTAATTCAGGGATAGAAGAATGTATTCACTTGGAAAAGGAATTGCAATGCTTGGTGGTATTCCTCCCTCCCTCTCACTGCTCCCTGAACACATCACTCCTGTGAGTTCTCATTTTGGCATACTGAATGCTCAGATTTCTTCTCCCATCTTTGCTTGTATCAGGTGTCATTCTATTGGAACTGAAGAAAAAGTAGTGTTTTGTGTGTGTCGGTAGCTTTTCCTCCAGAATGGTTAAGGTCTGGCTCAAGTTCAGCGAAACCAGAAACCAGCCATGAAAGTTGGAACTGTAGGTGGCATTGTTTCCAATGAATGGGTGAGTTCAGTGGTACTGAGATTAGGGATGAAACCCTAGGGAGATACAAGGGTGACTTTGTGCAAAAGAATGTAATTAAGAAATCAAGATTTAAAAAAATTAACCTACAAGTTGAAAGGGAAACCTTCCAGAAAAAAATAATCAAGCTTAATAAAGATAAGGGTAGACATCATTTGTTCAAATGTGGTTTCTAATACCATTCTGTTGATTTTTTAAAGTCTTGGATTCAGTATTTGGTTGTTACCTTTGATGACACACCTGCATCATCTTTGACCCTCCTTTGTTTCGGGAGAAAGAGGGGTTTAGACAATTGAACGGTTTCCAAGGAACTCTAAGCATGCAAAGGAAGAGAGTTCTGGACTCGCTTCCCACAAAATTGTCTTGAGGCTCATCTCAGCTGCTACCGAATGCGAAATACTGAAGTAGCATTGGAGCGAGAAAAGAGCACTCTTACAGATGAGTCAGTGTCACCTAGTATGATAACCCATGGTGCCTTCCACATGGAGCTCCTTACATCCATTACATCACATTTTAGCTTACATGCCAACAAATTTAATACAATTAAGAAATACAAAAACTTAACAGAAAGGAAAATAGTGCATACAGGGGAATCCATGTGATTTGGAGCATCATTATAATTGGGTAACCATGACAGTTTTGTATGTGTATTGAAAGGTTTAAAAAGTAAATTAGTGTAGAGTTTTAGCCCCATATGTATATTGATACAGAACATCAAAAGTTCTTGTGGTTGTATCTAATTACAAAGACATTTTAAAATAAAAATTATTATTTTTTGCAGAAACTCTGCACAAAAGTTTTATAGGTATTCATGTTGCTGTCAGGCTTCCCACCCAGGTCCCTTCCACACAGCTGAATAAAATCCCACATTATCTGCTTTGAACTGGAATATATGGCAGTGTGAACTCAGATAACCCAGTTCAAAGCGGATATTGTGGGATTTTCTGCCTTGATATTCTGGCTGTGTGGAAGGGCCTCCAGTGCAGTTTGTACCCCCTGCATCTTCAGCATTGATATTATGGAAATCATTGGGAGGTCCTTGAAGTTGCTTTCTGCTGCAGAAACATAACAAGTTGTTACTCCACCATTTCCCACTCCCTTTGAATTTCAGCCGTTAACTAAAAGGTAGATGAGGGGTGAGTGAGGGGAGATGCCATAGTTCCTTCTGACAGGACTTTATCATAAATCTTTCTGAGCAAAGATCACCTAAATATCAATGTAACAAGAGCCCTGTTCCATATTGAATCCAGCAACTCTAGTAAAGAGCTCTGTGCGGTCATTGTTTTAGCCTGGTTTGCTTGTTGCCACTTTGGGGCCTGAATCCTTCTTGGTGAGAGAGTGATGAATACAAGTACAATCTGGCCACCTTTTAAATCATTCACTTGGTCTGATTTCAAGAACGTATACATGCCTCAGACTCCCATAAGAATTTAAGGCAGCTCAAGCAGAACCTTGATAATTGGTTTCTTATGTTCTGATTCATTTTTTAAATTTCCATTTGGGATATTTCAAATTATTTTTGCCTAACACCCTCTGCTTATCAATTCCAGGTGAATAGCTTGTGGTCTATGGGGACTGTTTCCCTGTGTGCCTCACAATGTATATATTTTGGATTTCCACTATGAGAAATATGGATATCCAATTGGTCCATAGTTTCTTGACCATGGTATTATTTCAAAACTGAAACAATGTGGACTTGTAACCAATGAGGGAAATGAAGAAATAGCAATTTGAACTCCTACTTTGTTATTATTATATTCCACCATTGTTCAACTCCTGGCATGAACAGCCTCTTGCAGAATGCAAGTCTGGATTACATTACAGCTACATGTTAAAAAGAAATTTGTTGGATTCACATTTACACATACATACACTTGCCAAGACTTAGAGACAGCTGGAGCATTACTTACCTTCAAAATCCACATATTCGGAAGGTGTATGTATTGTGCATTGTGTTTCCCAGTATAATTCAAAGTGTTGGTATGACCTATAAAACTCTATAAGGCTTAGTGCAAGACTATCCGAAAGACTGCATTTTTCTACATAAACCTGGCCAAGTCTTAAAATTATTGGAAGATGGCTTTCTTTTGATCCTACTACTGTCTGATGATTGCAGTGGTTCCCAAACTTTTTTTGACCAGGCACCACATTGACCAGGGACCACTTGACAAGGGACCACTCCCCAACATTAGTACCAAAAGGGTTATGAATCAGTTTTTGGTCAACTTTAGATTTGGTTTGGTAATTTGGGGTGCTGATTCAGAAAAGTGCATTGCATAGACCACATCAGCTCTAGTTTCTGATACAGAATGTATGCCATCCAGTAGTCACTATCTGCTCGCCCACAGAAAACCATATTTAATCATCTAAGAGCTGAGGTGGTCAATAAACCCCAGGAACAGGCCTAAAAACAAAGACATCAAATTTTTTTTTGGTTGGGATGTGTTATCATCTGTGGATTTTGTTAACGCTCATGTTTAAAAAAAAGAAGGGGAGAGGACTGAAGTTGAAAAAAATAGAAAAAGCGGAGCGCAAGACCCAAAAAACTGCCCTTAATGGCTATAATAATAATGATAATAATAACAACAGCAACAACTAATACTACTACTACTTTGTGGGACTAAACAGTGTGGACTCAGTTAACACAGTTCAAAGCAGACATTGTGGGATTTTCTGCTTTGATATCAATTAGAGTATATGTCAGTGTGATGAAAGGTGCAACACTAAAGGGAGATATTGTTTCTCATCTTTGGCATTGGTAATCCAATCATAATGAATCCCCTCCCCAAAAAATAAAATACAGAAGGCCTCCCCACTTCCTCTGAAGAAAGATGAGAAAAGGTGAGGCGAGGAGGGAAAGCTGGCCTTCCCAAGCGACTCTGAAGCAGGTGTTTACTTGCTTGCTTCCCTTGAGCAGGCAGAGAGGCCTAAACCGCTAGGCCTCAAAACTATTAGCAGACAGAGAACCCCACAGGAAGAGGCAGATGGGGCAAAGGCGGGGGGATTTTGAGGCAGCCTTTGAACGTTAGCTTGGGCCAAATCCTGAGAGGAAAGGCCCACAGAGGAGCCCACTTCCTGCCTTTTCTCCACTTTGAGGGGCTTTCCCTCAACTTCTACCTCAGGACTCCTCCTCCTCCTTTTGCCCCTCAAGTTAAGTCTCAAACCATTGGAAAGATGTCCTACTTCCCTCACAAAACCCAACACCATGGCGAAGGGGGAAAGTGGGGGGAGAAGGCGATGGCACCCGGAGGTCACTTTTGACCCCCCATTCTATTCCATCGTCTTCCCACCTCCTGCAGCTTTGGAAGGTACAGCATGGAGAGGCCTGTGGTGGTGTGCCTCAAGAAGAATGGAGCAATGAGGGCTGCCTTGCACCCGGCCTCCTTCGCCCACCCTCCCTCCCTTCTCCCCCCGCATCTGCCTCCCTCCCTCCCTGCCTGCCTCAGTCATGGCTGCTTGTGTGCACCTCAGCCAGCCGGCAAACAACAGCCAACAGGGAAATGGAGCAAGGGAAGGCGGAAATAAATAAAATAAAGAGAAAGGACCAGATTTTTGTTCTCACGGTCCACTGGTTGTCTGCGGCCCACAGGTTGAGAACCACTAATCTAATGAGAACATGACAGGACCTTCTTGGTGGCTGCTTCCACAGCATGGAATTATTTTCCACAAGGAGCTAGTCTGCCCCTTTGCTCTCTTTCCTGTCAGGTAAACAAAACAGGTATTTGATAAGGAAATAGTTTTGCAGAAATAACTTTTTGGATATTTTTTGTTTTACTCTGGTTTCTCTTCAGATCATATAAATAGATAAACAAGTAAATAAAAACATCGATTATGGGGGAGGGAATATGCACAGAACCATGGGATTACTGTATTTGCTGGCATATAAGACTACTTTTTAACCCAAGAAAGTCTTCTCAAAAGTCAAGGTTGTCTTATATACAGGAGTCATCTTATACACCTTATACACCAGGAGTCGTCTTATACGTGGGAGTCGTCTTATGCGCCGGGAGTCGTCTTATACGCCGGGAGTCGTCTTATACGCCAGGAGTCGTCTTATACGCCGGGAGTCGTCTTATACACTAGGAGTCGTCTTATACACCAGGAGTCATCTCATACATGGGAGTCGTCTTATATACCAGGAGTCGTCTTATACGTGGGAGTCGTCTTATACACCCGGAGTCATCTTATATGTGAGAGTCGTCTTATACACGAGAGTCGACTTACACACCAGGAATCGTCTTATACGCCGGGAGTCGTCTTATAGAGCGGGTGCTGAAACTTCCAATCCGGATTGGAGAATCTGTGGTTGCCGCATATGGTGGGGGAAGCTCAAAAACTGTATGAAAGCATTACGGGTGATGCTGTACAAGTACGGTAGAAGAAAATCTATTCACCAGGATTCGTGGACTTAATGCGGTCCCGATGGTGAGGTGAAGGGACGCCTCACCAGGAAGGTGTAAATGAAGGGCGGAGCAAGCTGCAGGCATCCAGTGCACCTGGGGTATGGAAAAAAGAGAGTGGCTCTGGGCCCAGAAAAACACACCTCTTTTACCTGTTTGGACCACCCTTGTATGCTATTACCGTACCTCCTCCTCTGCCTCTCAGATCTCGCTCCTGAAGACTGCAGTGAAGCGGTGCAGGTGAGCTGGTGCGAGATCTGTGAGGCAGAGAAGGAGGTACAATAATAGGGAAATTATCATATTGAAATCAAATCTGATGCTATTTATTTTTTATTTGGTGTGCGTTGGAAGAGAGGTAGTCTTATACAGCGAGCATATCCCAAACTCTATATTTTAACAGTAAAGTTGGGGGTCGTCTTATATGCCCAGTCGTCTTATATGCCATAAAATACGATATTTCAAAAATGAAACAATGTGGAAAACCATACTTGTAAGCAATGAGGGAAATGAATGCTAAAAGTTTGGGGCCAGTGTACTTGAGGGAGCGACTTACCCCCTATATGCCTGCGAGATCACTACGCTCCGAGGAGCTCAACCTCCTTGTGGTGCCTCCCCTCGGAACCTGCCGACTAGCCACTACACGGCGGAGGGCATTCTCTGTAGCCGCCCCAAGTCTCTGGAATGGCCTCCCGGAGGAGATCCGCGCCATCCGCGCTCTCCTGCCCTTTCGCAAGGCCTTGAAGACTTGGCTTTTTAGGAAGGCGTTCGGCTCTTAATCCAACCACATTGCCCGCTTGCCGCCTATGGTTCCCCCCAGGTTTTTTATCCCGTCCCCCCAGCCTTTGCTGAGAGTTGTGCTCTTAATATGTTTTAATCTGTTGTGATGTGTAATATGTTTTTAACTGCTTAATTGTTTTATTTCTCGGTGTTTTTGCTTCTTTGTAAACCGCTCTGAGCTCCGGAGTGAGCGGTATACTAAATCGAAGTTAATAAATAAATAAATAAATAAATAAATAAAAGGTATAACTGGCAAAATGTACTCTTTCTATCAGATGAACACAAAAATGTAAGCAAATGTTTTGAAACTTGATGGCAACAGGAACAGCAGAACAATACTTATAGAAAGGGACAACACTGACAGTAATTCATGGCCTTATTCCAACAGTAATGCCACATTTTAAACTGCATTTATCCCTTAACCTACGGTACTCACAGGATGAGACAAATGAATTCATTATTTATGAAAGGAGCGCCATCTCCTGGTTTAAAAATGTATAGGCGTTTTGCAAAATCTTACTCTGTTCTGTGAAGGCTGTCTTTACTCAAAAAATGTCTTGTTTCACATTCTCAAGAATGATCTTTGCAAACGAAAAGTACTTGTGGAATCATTTTGAAGAGCAGAACTAAATGGGAGAGACCTTTTATTTTGTGTACCTTTCAATTTTTGGGAGATTTCTCAGGTCAACATTAATACAGTAAGATAATGCTTTAAAAATGTGTTTGTTAATACATGCCCTGTGTTTCTATTCAAAACTGTGTATTTCCTGTGCCAGTATATTTCTAGCTCTCTTACTGTAAGTGTTCTGATAGAGTTGGGAAGGAAAATCTATTACTATATGGCTGTTGTAAATAAAAGCCTATGTGATGTAGTGGTTTGACCATTGGACTTTGGAGACCAGAATCTGAATTACCACTCAGCCATGGAAGCATAGAAGATGATATTGTTCTACATAGCAATTGCTAGATCAGACAAATAATCAAATCTTCATGGAAATGTTGCATAGGAAAACTGCAGTGTAGTTTTGTACTCTATAAGAGAGAGCCAGCATGGTGGGGGTTTTTTAAATCATGTCAGAAATGATCTGAAAAACTGCAAGTTGCCTCTGGTGTGAGAGAATTGTCTGTCTACAGAGATGTTGCTCAGGGAATGTCTGGATGTGTTACCATCCTGTGGGAGGCTTCTCTCACGTCCCTGCATGGGAAGCTGGGGATGACAGATGGGAACTCACCCCATCTCACCGATTTGAATGGCCAACCTTCAGGTCAGCAGTTCAGCCGACACAAGGGTTTGATCCATTACACCACAGCGGCATGGAGGTTTGAATGTTGGATTGCAACTCTGGTGACCAGGATTTGAATCCCTGCTTGACTATAGAAACCCACTGGGTGACCTCAGGCAAGTAACACTCTCAAGGAAAGGCAAAGGCAAGCCATCTATGAACAAATCTTGACAAGAAAATCTCATTATATGTTCACATTAGGGTCGCTGTGAAGGCGAACAACAAATGCTGAAACGATATCTGTATATGGTGAATACCAATATATTAATCGAATATTATAGAAGATTAATTCAGAATTTGTTGATCGTCTGCTTTCTTAACACATTTCAAAACATAATGTCTAAAAGAAAATGTTCAACCTGAATTCTATTGTCAATCCAGAGTAAACCCATTGAATAGATAGTTGAATTCAACCAACTGATTCAATTGATTTAACACTAGTTGGGAATGTATTGTCGAAGGCTTTCATGGCCAGAATCACTGTGTTGTTGTAGGTTTTTTTGGGCTATATGCCCATGTTCTAGAGCAGACCTGGGCATCTTGCGGTCCGTGGGCCGGATGCGGCCTGCCGGCCGATTGTGTCCAGTCCGCGTAAGGGCCCCGGCAGGCAGGCAGGCAGGCAGACAAAGAAGAAGTTCCCTTCCGCCTCACATGCTCCCCCCTCCCTTCTCTTCTTTGGCAGCCCGCCGTGCCTGTATGACTTCTTCGCGCTGCCGGCGCTCCGGAGATTCCTGGAGCAGCAGGAGCGAAGGGGGGGGAGAGCCACGGAGGGGCGGAGCCTGCGGAGGAAGGAGGAAGAGCTGAGCCTTCCTCCTTCCTTTCCTCTGCAGGCTCTGCCCCTCCGCAGCTCGCCCCAACTTCCAGCCTTCCTCCTGCTGCTGGAGGCGGGGGCAAGCCATGGAGGGGGGGAGCCTGAGGAGGAAGGCTCAGCTCTTCCTCCGCAGGCTCCGTCCCTCTGCGGATTGCCCTTGCCACCAGTCTTCACTCCTGCTGCTGCTCCAGGAAGTACCGGAGTGCCGGCAGCGCAAAGAAGTCATGCAGGCCCGGCTGGCTGCCGAAGGAGAAGGGAGGGGGAAGCTCCACTCAGCTGGAGCTTGTAATACTTGGATAAGGTAGAATACTAAAATTCAGAACAACACAATAACATAGTGCACACTTCCCTCCTCTTGTGCAAAAAAGAATGTAAAAATGTGAGCTGAAGTCTTGTGCCAGCTCAAACTTATTATTAGAAACTATGCATTTATATTTTAACTAACCAACTGCCTTGGTCACACCACACCTAAAATACTGTGTCCAGTTCTGGGCACTGTAAGTTAAGGGTGATGTTCACAAGCTGGAATGTGTCCAGAGAAGGGAGACTAAAATGATCAGGGGTCTGAACAACAAGCCCTATGCGGAGCGGCTTAAAGAGCTGGGCATGTTTAGCCTGCAGAAGAGAAGGCTGAGAGGAGACATGGTGAGAGCCATATATAAATATGTCAAGGGAAGTCATAGGGAGGAGGGAGCAGGCTTGTTTTCTGCTGCCCTGGAAACTAGGACGCAGAACAATGGCTTCAAACTACAAGAAAGGCGATTTCATCTGAACATTAGGGAGAACTTCCTGACTGTGAGAGCCGTTCAACAGTGGAACTCTCTGCCCTGGAGAGTGGTGGAGGTTCCTTCTTTGGGGGCTTTTAAACAGAGGCTGGATGGCCATCTGTCAGGGGTGCTTGGCATCTCCACCTCTGACATTCAACCTGACTTTGATGCACTTGTTAAAGACCAACAGAGACACAAATGATACAGATGTTCACATTTTGTTAACCATTGTTTTGTAAAATTTTAGTGAATAAATGTCCTTTTTCCTATGACAACCTCTCTTTTTCATTGCTCATAACATATACTCTTATCAGTCTTATTAATATATCAAAACACAATTTAGTGCCTTTTTATTATTATTAAAGAAATTCAATTGATATTATGTAGAATGTAGTTCAGCCTTTAGGTGTGGCCCGCCATAATATTTTTTGGTTTTCATGTGGCCCCTTGGAAAAATTAATTGCCCACCCCTGTTCTAGAGGCATTCTCTCCTGACGTTTTGCCGACATCTATGGAAAGCATCCATGGAAAGAGATGAGGTCTGTTGGTACTGGGAAAATTGGGTTTATATATCTGTGGAATGTCCAGGGTGGGACAAAGAACCCTTGTCTGTTGGAGCTAGGTGTGAATGTTTCAACTGGCCACCTTGATTAGAATTTGATGGCCTGTCAGTTTTTGGTGTGGCTTGCTAGTGCCTGGGGGAATCTTTTGTGGAGAGGTGATTAGCTGTCCCTGATTATTTCCTCTCTGGAGTTTCCCTGTGTTGAGGTGTTGTTTTGCTGTTATAATTTTAGAGTTTTTTAAATACTGGTAGCCAGATTTTGTTCATTTTCATGGTTTCCTCCTTTCTGTTGAAATTGTCCACATGCTTATGGATTTCAATGGCTTCTCTGTGTAGCCTGACATGGTGGTTGTGAGAGAAATGAGGGAAATGAATGCTAAAAGGCATAACACAGCATTTCTGTGTTCTCAAATAATATGCTGTGTCCAGGTTGGTTCATCAGGTGCTCCGCTATTGCTAACTTCTCTGGTTGAAGGAGCCTGCAGTGCCTTTCATGTTCTTTGATTCATGTTTGGGGCTGCATTTGGAGGTCCCTATGTAGACTTGGGAATGCCTACAGGATCTAAAGTCTACAAAATAATCTTCTCACTGCAATTATTGGATTTAATTGTGGTATACTGACATGGAAGGAAGCAATCCTACTTTATATTACCTCTATAACACAGTACCCTTTGTTCTCTGCTTTCCGTCTGCCTGGGAAACTGGTTATCATATGCCAAAAGCTAATGCTAGAAATGAGATTTTTAAAAACCCCTTCACTCCAAAAGATCTCACTCACCATAAACATTGATAAGAAACTGAAAAGCCAACTATTGTTCTCTCACTTTCATGGCAGAATCAAGTTGAACTAGTTGGCCCTTGTGGTCTCTTCCAGCTCTGTGAGCCTATGATTCTAACTGATCTAATGGGCCTATTTTAGTTAGGACTAACTACCAGGATTCTAGTTGTTATTGCCTTTGGGGTAAAAATAATAGAAATGTGTGTGTGTGTCCAATAACATTTGGAGAGCTATGCGATTCATGTAGTCCAGGCATGGACAAACTTCAGCCCTCCAGGTGTTTTGTACTTCAACTCCTAGAAATCCCAGCCAGCTTACTGGCTGTTAGGAATTGTAGGAGGTGAAGTCCAAAACATCTGGAGGACTGAAGGTTGCCCATATCCGATGCAGTCCATACATTATAGACTGTACGTGAACACGTTTACACAAAAACATACACGCTTGTATAACTCTATGGGCTATCAAAATGAGTTCCTATATTTCTAAATGCATCATTACATCAGGCATGACACTTTACCTATCTCAGTATTTTGGGAGAATTCTTATCTAGAATACAAACTATATGCAAAATTATGAGGAGAGCAAAATTAGTGGGAAATTTAATGGCACAACCAATGTATTTCAATTAATAATGCAATTTACATCTTTGTAGCAGGATTTTGTCTTTGCATGTTATCTTGGCAGCAGCAGTGGTATGTATTCATCGTTCGTGAATTGTAGCACCCATGGGTCCGCCCGTGCCACGGGGGAGGGGTGACGCACCGGGGGTCCCGTTGGCATTGGGACCCGCACAGGCTGAAAGGGACTCGGAGGATGAGTTGGAAGGCCCAGAGCAAGATTGGTCAGCCGTGCCTTTGCCCAGTTCACCGGTAGAGAGTTTAGCCTGGGATCTTGAATGGGAGCATTCTCCTGGGGAAGGAGCGGACCAGGTGGAGATGGGAGGCAGCGAAGCAGATAGCAGATAGTTATGAATTCCCAAATGGCCGAGGTTCCCAGGAGCTGGCCGAGCAGCAGATGGAGGCTAGCGGCTGGGAAACTTTCGGGGAGGCTGCTTCTCAGGAAGATAGCGATACCAGGCTGGAAGAGCGGGGCCGTTCTCATAACAGGCGCAGGGACATAGAGGAGGGCAGGAGGAGCTGGCATCTGTCCCTAGACCGTCACCGCTCGGAAAGTAGAGACTGGAGGCGCGGGCCTAGATCGTCGGGGTCCCGGCCGAGGATTAAGAACGGCCCGTGGGAACTGATCCTCAGTTCTCCGGCCACGTCTATACTGAATAGGCGCGCGAGTGGGACCACAAGCCAACAGTGGTCATCAAGCTTTACCTTGCCTTTGCCTTGTTTCCTGAGCCGCAGTGGTTTGCGGCACCTCGCCCCTGTTTCTTGATTCGCATTGGATTGCGAAACCTGCTCCTGTTTCCTGATCCGCATTGGTTTTGCGGAGCCTTGCCACTTCAAGCTATTTGCTACGGAACTTTGGACTACTTGCTTTATACTTTGAACACTTGCATATTATTGGACTATTTACCTTTTGGAACTGTTTTTATATACTCAATAAATTAGTTAGCCTTTGTTACGTCTCCGTGTGTGTGTTAAAGGGGCAGTTCTAAGTCGGTGATCGTGACAGTTGGCCGGAGAACTCCAAACCCCTTTCGCACCACGTGGGACGTACCAGGAACCGCCGGCAGCGCACTCCAGGCTCCCAACGTCCCCACTGTCGCCATGGCTAACCTGACCGATGCCCAGGTGCAAGAGATGCAACG
>JARBWK010000008.1:46171650-46271241 GCA_030556195.1 Anolis apletophallus
ATGTACTGTGAAAAAAACCCCTTTGTGATGTCCATTGTTCAAAATAGGGGGTTTTGAGATGTGATGCTAAGGGAATGTAATGTTTATTGGATTAATGAAATGCCATGAAAACACCAGCCAATTATGTTTTTTAAAAACCCATGAAGGAGGGGGCCCAGATGCTGCCATGGGGGTAAAATTTTTTTTTGAGGTGAGGGGGGCCGTTTCCCCGCCCGGCTAGTTCTGTTTGGCAACCCACCAGCGGGTTTCAAAATTCGATTTCACAGACAGTGAATTTTTTTCCTCTTCCTCATCCCTGCCGCCCGAAACGTCCGCACCTGTTGGAAAGGGGTTTTCCAACCGGAGTTCCAACCCCCCAATTTTTTAAAAAGGGCCCCATAGGGGGGAGTGCTTTCCCCCCGGGGAGTCATCTTATATGGGAGTTTTTATACACGAGTGACTTACACACCAGGAATCGTCTTATCCCCCGGGAGTCGTCTTATAGAGCGGGGTTAAATTTTTCCCCAACGTTGGGGAGAATCTGTGGTTCCGATAGGGGGGGGGGAGCTAAAAAACTGTATAAAAGCATTGGGGGATGCAAAAAGTACGGTAGAAGAAAATCTATTCACCAGGATTCGGGGATTAGCGGTCCCATGGGTGGGGGGGGGGGACCCCCACCAGGAAGGTGAAATAAAGGGCGGAGCAAGCTGCAGGCACCCAGTGCACCTGGGGAGGGAAAAAAAGAGAGTGGCTCGGGGGCCCAAAAAAACCCCCCCTTTTTTTACCTGTTTGGCCTGTTTTTTTTTAAAACTCCCTTTTCCCTCTTTCTGGGCCCGTTTCCGAAGACTGGGAAAAGGGGGCAGGTGAGCTGGGGAGATCTGAGGGAGAAAGGATACAATAAAAAATTATCATATTAAATCAAACTGATGCTTTTTAAATTTTTTTTTTTGGGGTGTGTTTTTGGAAGGGGGTTTTTTTATACAGCAGATATCCCAAACTCATATTTTAACTGTAAATTTGGGGTGTTTTATTTTTTGGTCTTTTATATGTGGGAAAAAATCGGTTTTTAAAAAATAAACAAGGGGAAAACCATACTTGTAAGCAATGGGGGAAAATGAATGCAAAAAATTAACTGGAAAAAATTTTTCATCGATGAACAAAAAATTTAAAAGAAAAATGTTTTGAAACTTGATGGAAAAGGAAAAAAAAACTTATAGAAAGGCAACACTGACAGTAATTCATGGCCTTATTCCAACAGTAATGCCACATTTTAAACACTTTACCCCTTAACCTACTCACAGGATGAGACAAATGAATTTTTTTTTTAAAAAAAAGGGGAGGCCACCCCGGGGGTTTTTAAAAAATGTATATTTTTGCAAAATCTTACTCTGTTCTGTGAAGGCTGTTTAAAAAAAAATGTCTTGTTTCACATTCTCAAGAATGATCTTTGAAACAAAAGTTTTTTGTGGAATTCATTTTGAAGAGCAGAACTAAAGGGGGAAAACCTTTTTTTTTTGTGTACCTTTTTTTTTGGGAGATTTCTCAGGTCAACATTAATACAGTAAGAAATGC
Source organism: Anolis apletophallus (assembly GCA_030556195.1). Taxonomy (NCBI): domain Eukaryota; kingdom Metazoa; phylum Chordata; class Lepidosauria; order Squamata; family Anolidae; genus Anolis; species Anolis apletophallus. The sequence goes on from JARBWK010000008.1 coordinate 46,173,202, forward strand.
TTTAAAAATGTGTTTGAATAATCCCCCGTGTTTCATTTTAAAACTGTGTTTTTCCCCCCGGGCCAAAAAATTTTAGCTTTACCCGGGGTTCTGATAGGTTGGGGAAGGGAAAAACTATTACTATATGGCGGGAAAAAAAAAGCCCTGTGATGTAGTGGTTTACCTTTGGGGTTTTTGGGGAAAAAAATCTGAATTCCCCAAACCATGGAAGCATAAAAGATGATATTGTTCAATAGCAATTGCTAGATCAGAAAATAATCAAATCTTTTATGGAAATGTTGCATTGGGGAAAAATGCATTTTTTTTACTCATAAGAGAGAGCCAGCATGGTGGGGTTTTTTTTAAAACATGTCAGAAATGATCTGAAAAAAATGCAAGTTGCCTCTGGGGGGAGAGAATTGTCTGTCTACAGAGATGTTGCTCAGGGGAAATTTTTGGGTGTGGTTTTTATCCTGTGGGGGGCTTTCTACGTCCCTGCATGGGGAAAAAGGGGATGAAGATAACCACCCCATCTCCCATTTAATGGGGCCCAAACCCTTTAGGTCAAAAAGGGGGTTTTTCCGACACAAGGGGGTTTTGGGTCCATTACACCACAGCGGGTGGGGTTTGAATGTTTTGGGGGGCAAAAAAGGGGGAGGATTTGAATCCCTGTTTACTATAGAAACCCACTGGGGCCCCGGGAAGTAAATCTAAGGAAAAGGGGAAAGGCAACCCATCTATGAACAAATCTTGAAAAGAAAATCTCATTATATGTTCACATTAGGGTGCGGGAAAGGGAACAAAAAAAGCTAAACGAATCTGTATTTTGGGAAACCAATATTTTCGAATATTATAGAAGATTAATTCAGTTTTGTTGATTGTCTGCTTTTAAAACATTTCAAAACATAATGTCAAAAAGAAAATGTTCAACCTGAATTTATTGTCAACCAGAGAAAAAACCCTTGAATAGATAGTTGAATTAAACCCAAACTGATTCAATTGATTTAAACTAGTTGGGGTGTATTGTGGGACCATGGCCGAATCACGGGTTTTGTGGGTTTTTTTTGGGTACCCCTGTTCTAGAGCAGACCGGGATTTTTGCCCGTGGGGGATGGGCCCCCGCCTGTGTCCAGCCCGTAAGGGCCCCGGGGAGGCAGGCAGGCAGGGCAAAGAAAATTTTCCCCTTCCCCCGCTCCCCCCCCCTTTCTTTTTGGCAGCCCCCGTGCTTAGAACTCTTCGGGTGCCGGGGGTCCGGTTTTCCGAGCAGCGCGGGGGCGGGGGGGCCCCGGGGGCGGGCTGCGGAGGAAGGGGGAAAGGGCGGGCCCCTCCTCCCCTTTTCCCTCTCGGCCCCCGCCCCCCCAGCTCCCCCTTCCCCTTCCCCTGCTGCTGGGGGGGGGGAACCCAAAGGGGGGCCGGGGAAAGGGGGGCCAGCTTTTCCCCCCAGGCTCCCCCTTGCGGTTTCCTGCCACCAGTCCGCTGCTGCTGCCCCGGAAAGCCCCGGGTGCCGGGGCGCAAAAAAAGTCTGACCGGTGGCCCCCAAAGGGGGGGAAACTCCCCAGCGGGGCCCAAAATTTTGGAAAGGAGAATACTAAAATTCAGAAAAAACAATAACTAGTGCCCTTCCCCCTCTTTTGAAAAAATGTAAAAATTGGCAAGTCTTTTTGCCAGCTCAAACTTATTATTAGAAACTATGCATTTATATTTTAACAACAACTGCCTTGGTCCCCACCCTAAAAAGGGTCCAGTTTGGGCACTGTGTTGGGGGTGATGTTCAAACTGGAATGTGTCCAGAGAAGGGAGACAAAATGACAGGGTCTGAACAAAACCCCTTGGGGGCGGAAAGAGCTGGGCATTTTAGCCTGCAGAAGAAAGGCTGAGGGGAACATGGTGGGGCCATATAAAAATATGTCGGGAAGTCATGGGAGGAGGAGCAGGTTTTTTTTTCTGCGCCCGGGAAACGGGGCGGCAATGGCTTAAACCCACAAAAAAGGCGATTCCACTGAACATTGGGAGAATTTCCTGACTGGGGGCCGTTAAACATGGAACTCTCTGCCCTGGAGAGTGGTGGGGTTCTTCTTTGGGCTTTTAAACAGAATGGCCATCTGTCAGAGGTGCTTGGCATCTCCACCTCTGACATTCAACCTGACTTTGATGCACTTGTTAAAGACCAACAGAGACACAAATGATACAGATGTTCACATTTTGTTAACCATTGTTTTGTAAAATTTTTAGTGAATAAATGTCCTTTTCCTATGACAACCTCTCTTTTTCATTGCTCATAACATATACTCTTATCAGTCTTATTAATATATCAAAACACAATTTAGTGCCTTTTATTATTATTAAAGAAATTCAATTGATATTATGTAGAATGTAGTTCAGCCTTTAGGTGTGGCCCGCCATAATATTTTTTTGGTTTCATGGCCCCTTGGAAAAATTAATTGCCCCCCTGTTCTAGAGGCATTCTCTCCTGACGTTTTGCCGACATCTATGGAAAGCATCCATGGAAAGAGATGAGGTCTGTTGGTACTGGGAAAATTGGGTTTATATATCTGTGGAATGTCCAGGGTGGGACAAAGAATGGTAGGTTACATACCTGTGACCATCTTTCTTCGAGTGAAGCTCTGTGAATCCACACTTATGAAGTTTGCGCGCCAGCGTGGGCTGTGAAACTTTCAGTTTGAAAAGTTTTGGCGGTAGCTCCGCCCAGCCGGAGGAGGAGGGCATAAATAAGCGCCTCATGCGCCCACCCCCATTCCTCGCCACAATAGCAACTAGAAAAGGGTGGTTTGAAATAGAGGGACGGCTGGGCGGGTTTGTGTGGATTCACAAGGCTTCACTCGAAGAAGATGGTCACAGGTCACCTACCATTCTTCTTCGAGAGCTCTGTGAATGCACACTTGCTAATTTACCGAGCTAAGGTAAAAGGAGGTGGGAACAAACCAGCCCAAGTATTGATCAAAATGAACAGGTTTATTGCAGCCAGCAATACGAATAAATAACACATCAATCATATAAATATGAGTGGAAGGCATGCTCCCACTTGTAAACACAGTGCAACAAGCACCATTCATGCTTCAGGCACACAGGCTCACAGCATAAGTGCAACAAGCACCATTCATGTCAGGCACACAGGCCTCACGGCATAAGGGCAACAAGCACCATTCATGTCAGGCTCACAGGCCTCATAACAGTGAGTGCAACAAGCACAACTGAGAACATAAGTGCACAACTGGTGCATCTTGAACCCGTGAGTGGGTAAAAGCGCGCTAACCGGTAGACTGTGCCCCCTACCGGGGCACGGCACAATACTTGAGCGTTAGCTGGTGCAACCGAAGGGGGAGAGCTCGAACGACCGTAACTGTCGACCGAACTGTGCATAGGGGGAGAGACAGGGCTGCCTACTCGGCACCACCCCCGAGGCCCTTGGGGTTAAGAACTGACTGACCAAAAGCCGCCTCCCTTCCAAAGGGTGTCTACCGGTAGTGTGATGTGAAGGTGGAGGTTTGGCCCAGATGGCCCCTACAAATTTGGTCAGGGAATCCCTTGGAGAAAAAGCGGTCGACGTGGCTACTGCCTAGTCGGCGACCCTTGACTCTAGGGGACACGGTTGGCGTGCTATCTGATAGCACAGTTCAACTGGATGCCACCCAATTAGAGAGTCTTTGTGGCGACACCGGCAAGCCCAGCTTGTCGGTGGCGTAAGAAACAAAAGTCTAGTCGACCCACGGTAGTCCGCCCGATCGTCCATATAGACCCAGAGGGCTCTCCTGGCGTCGAGGGCTCTGAGCGTCGAGTCCTTGTCCCCGGTTGGGAGGGCCCCATGTCCGGGAGCACAATGTCGGTGTTTACGTGGACGGAGACACCACTTTAGGCAGAAAGGTGATGTCCGTCCGCAAGATGGCCCTGTCTCTGCCAAAAACAGCAAGTAGGGCTCGTCGACACGGAGCGCCGCCAGTTCGGAAGGCCTACGCGCCGAAGCAATGACGACCAGGAAGGCCACCTTCCAGGAGAGGAGGAGCAGGTCGATGGATGACAACGGCTCAAACAGCGGGGGCGTCAGGCAGGACAGCACCAGGTCGAGTTCCAACCCGGTGTAGGTGGATGCACCGGGCGGGTGTGTTGACACCCCTCAGGAATCTCTTGACCATCGGGTACTGGAACAGCGAGGACTATCCTCTGCTGGTTCTGCCAGGTGAGGGCCGCCAAGTGGGTCTTCACCGAGGACATGGACAGACCCCTGTCGACCAATTCCGCCAGGAATTCCAGGACCGCCGGGACCGACAGTGGGAAGACGGCGGCGGTTCGAGAAGCCTGGAACTTCGCGTAGCGGCGATGCAAGCCGAGCACGCCTTTGGCGTGGCGGCTTGTGGGCTGCTGCCAGGATCGCTGCTACTGCTGGAGGCGTCTGGCGCGGTGGATCCTCCATGCAAAGTTAAGTGCAAGGATAGAAGGTCCGGATGGAGGAGCATCCCCTTCTCCGGGTCAGCAGATCTGGCGGTGAGGAGTGGCATGTGGTTCTGGCCTGCTAGGTGGAGCAGGGTGGGAACCATACTTGTCTCGCCAGTAGGGAGCGATGAGGATGCAGTCGGTCCCCGAGCTGGATCTTCTCGATGATTCGGAGAAGAAGCGGGAGCGCGGAAGAGGTAGAAGAACCCCGTCGTCCAGTCGAGCAGGAGTGTGTCCGAGGCACCCTCGGCGTGCATCCGGGCAAGCCTGGCACCGAAAACTGGCAGTTGGCTGTTTTCCGGCGATGGGAAAGAGATCTGCGTCTGGGAATCCCCACCGTTGGAAGACACAGTGGAGCTCGTTCGGATGCAGCATCCATTCGTGGGGCGACCCAGCCGGTTCTGCTGAGGGAGTCCGCCTCCATGTTCTCGACTCCCGGAGATGAATGGCCCTGGGGGTCACTTGATGAAGGATGCACCACTCCCACAGGCTCTGGGCCAGGGCCAGGAGTTTCCTCGAGCCCGTTCCGCCTGTTTGTTGGCGTAGTACATGGCCACTATATTGTCTGTCCTGACCAGTACTACGTGTCCCTGATGAGGGGGGCGAAGGCCCGAAGAGTCTTGGCTGGCCAGGAGCTCCAGGTAGTTGATGTGATGGAGCCTCTCCACCGTCGACCATTGTCGTTGATCGACAGGGTGCCTGCGTGATCTCCCCCACGCTAGCAGCGACGCATCGGTCGTCACTGTGAAGATGGGTTCACCGTGTGGAAGGTACTCCCCCTGCACACGTTGATCTTGAATCCACCACCGAAGGGAGTCCTTGACCGGCCGGGGAAAGCTTCTTCGAGTGGTGTTCCGTGACCGGTCGAAATGGTCGGGAACCAGCGTTGCAGTGGCCTGAAGCGCCAGTCGCGCTAGAGAGTCACCGCCACCGTGGAGGCCATGTGGGCCAGGGTAACCTGAATCTGCCGCAGTGATGCTGGGCCTGGTGCAGTTGTTTACCTCGCTTGAAGTGCCTGAAATCTGCTCTCTGGCAGATAGGCGAGCTGTCGGCGGTCGAATATTGTCCCGATGAATTTGATGGTCATCGCTGGGACCAGTTGGGACTTCTCTTCGTTGAGGCGCAGGCCTAATGAAGAGAGTAGCCGTAAGGTCGCCGAAACCCTGTTGCTGCAGGAGTTCCCGGAGACTGAGCCGCCAACAGCCAGTCGTCAAGTATGGGAAAATCCGGTTTTCTGCCTCCTCAGAGTCTTTGTGTGACCGACATGCACTTGGAGAATGTCCGAGGTGCTGTTCCGAGGCCGAACGGAAGGACGTTGAACTGGTATGTCCTTCCCGCTACCTTGAAGGCCAGGAAGCGTCGATGAGCAGGCCGGATCGAGACGTGGAAATATGCGTCTTGGAGGTCGATTGAGGCGAAGTGGTCGTCTGACCGGAGAAGTGGGAGAATGGACGACACTGACACCATCCTGAATTTCCTCGGCGAAACGTACGCGTTTAAGTCTCTGAGGTCCAGGATGGCCGCAGGGAACCGTCTCTGGCTTGGCACGGTGAAGTACCGTGAGAAGAATGCCCTCTTTCCTTGCTCTGGGGGAGCTGTGAAATTGCTCCTTTTGAAGCAAGCTGTCGACCTCCTCCAAGATCACCCTGGGCTCTCGTCTCGACGATGAACCCCGTTGGTGGAAGCTCGTCGAATTCCAAGGCATAGCCGTCTTCGACAATCCGGAGAACCCATGCATGAGGTGATGCATCGCCAGGCATCGATGTAGCGGGCCGCGGTCTCCGAATGGCGGGTGAGGTGGTGGAGGTCGAGGGCTGGGAGGAGAGGCATGGTGGTGGCAGCGGTACCTAGCGGAGAGGCGGTGTCTCGTCCTCGCCCCAAACGCGGCGGTTGGATTGTCCATTGCCGTTGTTATGGCGAGGCCTTGACTTGTTACCCTGACGGGTCGATTGGCCTGTTGCTGCTGCTGCTGCCTCGGCTGTTGTTGTTGCTGCTGCTGAGGGGCCGAGTATGGCCGTGGGGCTTGCGGTACTGTGGCCTGGGCTGAAACCGCCCGTTGGTAGTACCTGGGCTTTGGCTGTGGCTGGGGCGGGTCCAGATTTGGCCGTCAGGACTCTGAAGTCGTGAGTGGCCGTCAGTTTGTCGTCCGTGCCCGCCAAGGAGAGTCCCTGGGCATTGAGCGGTAGATCCTCGATGGTCTTCTTAGAATTTGAAGAGAGACCAGAAGACTTCAGCCACGCGTGCCTCGGATGGCGACACCGTGGGCCAGCAGCTTTCCTGAGGTGTCCCCCTGGCGGGCCATCAGGATTTGGTGGTGTGCCAACGACTGCCCTCTTGAGAGATGGAGAGAAGTGCAGTCTGTTGTTCCTGGGAGAGATCCTGGAAAAAGGGTTGAGCCCTTTCCCACAGGATCTGGTGATAAGCTCCCATGCACGCCCCGTAGTTGGCCATTTTGGTCAGCAAGAGTCCGGCCTTGTAGATCTTTCGGCCGACCGTGTCGAACCTCTTTCCCTCCTGGTCTGAGGGGGCTGCAGACTCTCGGCTCGAGGACTGGGAGGAGGTGACGATCATCGAGTTGGGGGTCGGATGATCGTGTAACCAGCTCTTCTCCCTCTCATCTATCTTGTACCATGCCTCGATACGCCCGGACGTAGGAGGAATGGTCGATGGAAGTCGTCACGAGGCCTTCACCACCTCTTCCAGTGGCTCTAGCATTGGGAGGTGTGGTTGGGGCGCTTCCTCGACCTGCACCCTGCTGAAAACGGGGCAGGCGCTGGATCTCGTGGGAACGTGAGGTCTGCATCCCAGAGACCTTGCCATCCGGCCCACTTGCTCACCGAGGCTCGTGCATTGTCGGTCGGTGAGGACGAAGGTTCCACTTCGCATCCTGTATGGGAAGGCGTCCTGTCCATGTTGAGGGACAGGATGGAGCCCGATCTCGTCGATCGAGGGACCTCGCCATCTTCCATCTCGTCTCTCCCGACCAAGGCCGAACCGTGTCTTGGTTTGCCGGAGGCTGTGACTGTGGCGGCGACCTAGAGGTTGAAGGGCCGCCCAGTCATCACAGGAGGGGGAGGTTTCGCTCGGCCGGGGCCAAGGCGAGCCTCGTGGTTTGTCTGCCTTTGTCAGGCGAAGTGACGAAGAGTTGTCGGACCGAGGTCGGCCCGATGGGACTCGGACGACGACGGTCTGGACTGAGTCCTCTGGCGACACGTGGTGCTCTACCCCTGTCTCCACAGCGAGAACAGGGATAGGCGACGAGTCGGGGCAGGAGACTGAAGACGATGACGTCAGAGTCCTGCGCCTCTTCGGCGATGGAGGTTTCGAGACCGCGGCCTCCAGAGACTTGCCCGAGTCACAGGAACCAGGCCTCTGGTCTGGGCTCTACCGGCTTCTTCACTCGACCTCCGGAAAGCTATCTCCATAGCCCGGTCAGAGGGAGTCCTCGAGATGGCCGACCTCTGGGAGAGGCCCGACGCCATCGAGCTTGTCGAAAGTCGACGAGGCGGAGGCAGCTGGACCGTTTCGGTGGTTACGGTGCAGGGCCTCTTCGACGCCGAAGTCTTCGAGGAGACAGAGGCACTTTTCTCCTTCCGTGGACGCTTCTTCCCGGCCGGGTGAGCGGTCGACACGGTGGGGGCCGAAGCAGCCGCCTCGGACCCCAAGGAAGTAGATGGGACAGCCATCACCATCTCCGGAGGGCAGAGAGCACGCTCCGTCAGGTAGGCCTGAAGCCTGCGGGCTCTCGCTCGCCTCGTGGCCGACGAGAAGGCCTGGCAGTGTCGGCAGGTCGGAACGACGTGTCCCTCCCCGAGACACCGAAGGCACTTCGAGTGACCGTCGCAATCGAGGATCTTGCTACCGCGGGATAAGCACCTTTTGAAACTGGTTGTGGACATGCTATGCTCACACAACCAGCCGTATTTCGATGTTGCCCAAGTGGCGGAAAACAAAGGGAATGGGGTGGGCGCGCAGGGCGGCGCCTTGTTATGCCCTCCGGGCCGGCGGGGCGGAGCTACCGCCAAAACTTTTTAAACTGGAAAGTTTCCGTTGGAAGCCCGCGCTGGCGCGCAAACTTCATAAGTGTGCATTCACAGAGCTCTCGAAGAAGAACTCTTGTCTGTTGGAGCTAGGTGTGAATGTTTCAACTGGCCACCTTGATTAGAATTTGATGGCCTGTCAGTTTTTGGTGTGGCTTGCTAGTGCCTGGGGGAATCTTTTGTGGAGAGGTGATTAGCTGTCCCTGATTATTTCCTCTCTGGAGTTTCCCTGTGTTGAGGTGTTGTTTTGCTGTTATAATTTTAGAGTTTTTTAAATACTGGTAGCCAGATTTTGTTCATTTTCATGGTTTCCTCCTTTCTGTTGAAATTGTCCACATGCTTATGGATTTCAATGGCTTCTCTGTGTAGCCTGACATGGTGGTTGTGAGAGAAATGAGGGAAATGAATGCTAAAAGGCATAACACAGCATTTCTGTGTTCTCAAATAATATGCTGTGTCCAGGTTGGTTCATCAGGTGCTCCGCTATTGCTAACTTCTCTGGTTGAAGTAGCCTGCAGTGCCTTTCATGTTCTTTGATTTATGTTTGGGGCTGCATTTGGAGGTCCCTATGTAGACTAGGGAATGCCTACAGGATCTAAAGTCCACAAAATAATCTTCTCACTTCAATTATTGGATTTAATTGTGGTATACTGACATGGAAGGAAGCAATCCTACTTTATATTACCTCTATAACACAGTACCCTTTGTTCTCTGCTTTCCATCTGCCTGGGAAACTGGTTATCATATGCCAAAAGCTAATGCTAGAAATGAGATTTTTAAAAACCCCTTCACTCCAAAAGATCTCACTCACCATAAACATTGATAAGAAACTGAAAAGCCAACTATTGTTCTCTCACTTTCATGGCAGAATCAAGTTGAACTAGTTGGCCCTTGTGGTCTCTTCCAACTCTGTGAGCCTATGATTCTAACTGATCTAATGGGCCTATTTTAGTTAGGACTAACTACCAGGATTCTAGTTGTTATTGCCTTTGGGGTAAAAAGAATAGAAATGTGTGTGTGTGTGTGTCCAATAACATTTGGAGAGCTATGCGATTCAGGCATGGACAAACTTCAGCCCTCCAGGTGTTTTGGACTTCACCTCCTAGAAATCCCAGCCAGCTTACTGGCTGTTAGGATTGTAGGAGGTGAAGTCCAAAACATCTGGAGAGGACTGAAGGTTGCCCATATCCGATGCAGTCCATACATTATAGACTCTACGTGAACACGTTTACACAAACACATACACTCTTGTATAACTCTATGGGCTATCAAAATGAGTTCCTATACTTCTAAATGCATCATTACATCAAGCATGACACTTTACCTATCTCAGTATTTTGGGAGAATTCTTATCTAGAATACAAACTATATGCAAAATTATGAGGAGAGCAAAATTAGTGGGAAATTTAATGGCACAACCAATGTATTTCAATTAATAATGCAATTTACATCTTTGTAGCAGGATTTTGTCTTTGCATGTTATCTTGGCAGCAGCAGTGGTATGTATTCATCGTTCGTGAATCTGGAGTTTTCTCATCAAATTTTCTCAAAACCAGCTCATGTAGCTGAAAGAGTGTCATTAAAATGGCTTAAATAACATGAATAAACACTTGTGAAATCTGAGATTGATTAAAATGTGGGAATGTAGATAGCCAGAGTGGTTGTGTGTTATTTATGTACACAAATAATGTGCAGGTGAGGGAAAGAAACCCAAACCAGATTTTTAGATCAAGAGCCAGGAAATTAGCTTTTGCTGGGAAGCCACTGAGGCTCACAACAGTCTCCAACTGCCACAAGAAATGAAAAGTGGCTTAATTTTCCCACATTGAAAATATCACTGTAAAGACTTTAGAAATAGGAATGCTTTCCAAAAATGGACTGGACTATTTTGTGGCATCTGTGAAATAAATCAGTTAGCCAGGCATCTGCCAGAAGACATTTTACTGCAGAGTTTTTTGAAATATGTATTTTTCTGTACTGGTATTTCCATATTTAAATTTTTTAAGACTGTGTGGCTATCCATGCAGAATAGACGTAGAAATGAGAGGAAGACAGAGATGTGTTGGAGAAGCCCCCTTCATACAAAGATAATTTAGGCCTGTTCACCTTTAACATAAGCGATGCTTCCCTTATATCATAATCATCAAGGCTGCTCTGGAACTTTGTTTGAAGCACTTCCTGAACTATTAGTTGGATGTACAAATCTCATAGAATCATTTAATCATAGAGGTTGAAGGGACTCTAATGCTATCTAATCCAGGGATACACAGCTAAAACATTCCTGAAAGACGGCCATCTAACCTCTCCATGGAGATTCATGTGGATAAAAATTTTACATCAAAGAAGTCTATTCCATTGTTGTTATATAAATCACCACCAGGAGATTATTGGAAATGTTTAGGATGAATCTTTTTTTCTTGCAATTTGAATCAATTAAACCCATAAAAACAACCTTGTCCCATTTTCTACATGACATACTTCCAGATATTTAAAGATGGCTTTGTGTCACTTTTCAATATTCTCTCCTCCAAGCAAAATATACACAGTTCTAGGTGTCATTTCTCATATGGCTTGGTTTCCAGATCTTTTTACCATCTGAAGCTAGGGCTCAATGCATGCCAATTTCTCAATATCTTTCTTAAACCACGTTGCTCTACTGAAATACATACTGAAACACAAGTCAAAGGTTTATCCTTAGGAGTTAAGACTTTACCACATGAGATGGGGAAATCAGAATGGCAGCTGAATCATTACCAACAATATGATAAAGGCCCTATTTCACAATGCCATATGCTTCCTGCTGCCAGTGTCCCTCCTTCCCATGCGTCTCCTGTCTCTAGCCATTAATGGGCAAAACCCATCAATAGCTCCCAATCCTGCAATGTTCCCATCACTTACCTTGACACAAAAGGTCCTTTCCACTTCTGTGCCAGAGTGTTGGTAGTAAAGTTACATTTGGGGTTGGGATTCTCTTCTTTCCCCCCTTTCCCCCTCACCTGCACTATGCCCGAGCCGCCTGTTTTCCTTTTATTTTATATTTTATTTTATTTTCTGTTTTCTAAGCAGGCAATGCAAAATTGCTATAAAAATTAAATTAAGGGACACTGGCAGTGCAATAAGATTGGGTTACAAGGGTATGTGGAAGTACAATTGCCAGACCATGATTTGCTGAACTGGTGTAATTGTGCAATATCAAAACTTATCAAAAATATAAAATATATAAATGATAGCGCAACTGTAGTGAAATAGTGGGATTGTGTGAAAAAGTCATCAAAGAATTTAAAAGGTGTACTATAAAGACATGCAGACAAGCAGATAATTATTTGCCCCAGACTTTTAGCAGCAAAAGATCTTGTGCAAGCCCTGACCGTGGGACATTAGTTTCCTAAAGTTAACATGCAAACCCCTTTGAGCTTACTATGCTATTCTGGGTAGGCAAGTTTTTTAAAGTACCTATCTTCAAGAAACATTTGCATTTTAGGTTTGCAAACAACATAACTTCACATATCTTTAGTTGAGACGAGAACAATATAATGACAAAATATTAAAAATGGATTTTTCAAAAGATAATCATAATGTGATAATCTTTTCTGACTTAGAAGGTTTATCCAGTAACTATCTCACAGAATACTATGCTTTTATGTACAAAAAGAAGATATTTCAAATAATAGTTGACAGCTAAAAAGCAAGCAAATGCTGCGATAGTATTCTGACCTCTAAAGAATCCTCAACAGGAAGGACAAAGTGTTGATAGAAATGTCATATGTCCTGGGAGTGCCTCTTCATACCTTGGTCTTGAGATAATAGTTTCCTGTTTTGTTACATTTTCAGTCAAAGTCCTTTTTCCTTATGTTAGTGTAGCATTAAAAACTAAAACAATAAGATAAATGAAGTCAAAATCACTTTCATAACATTTAATGAAACAACAGTTGTGCTGTGTTATTTCCAGGGACAATTATACCATTAAGCAGAATAAGGCTGATGTTTCAGGCAGAAGATTTTGCAAGTCATGAAAGGATAATAAATTGTTACTTATATGCTGATAAGCAAAACTATTTGAACCTATCAAGAAAGTGAATTGGATTCATCCTATTTATATGTATTATTGCTTGGGAAACCATCAAGTTTCATAGTATTGTTTTATACTTCTACGGATTTTCGAAGATAAAATCCCAGAAGGAATGGAAAAAATATTGCAAAATATTTTTAATGATTCCAAAACATGTTTTTCCAAGTGCTGAGAAACACTGATAAGAAGAAATCTGGATTAATGAAAATCTCTGCAATTTTGAACTTATACTGTGCAAGATATGCACATGGTTGTTTTGTGTTGTACACAGCCATTTTCTTCACAGAAAGTTGTATTTTCTCCACACAAATGTTATTTTATCAACAGAAAATGTATCCTGTGCAGAAAATGCAGTTTTCTATACAAAACAACCATGTGCAAAATTTGCCCAAAATAAGTCCTGAATTGCAAATATACTTGGTTTTCAAGAACTCACTCATATGGAATGAGAGTTACTCACTATTTCTTCAAAAGATGAATGAAGAATTCCAGTATATCTCTACATCATAGTTTAGGGTGTATGTTGTTTGGTGATTTTAATAATTTTAATAATCTGGAGATCTACCCATCCCATGACTCACACAGAAAAGAAATCATTGACTACAAACAGATGCACACTTACCTGGAAATAAGTAAAATTCGACACAGGACTCATGTACTAAATTGTTAAGAATTAAATACTGGAAAAAATTACAGATTACATCCATGCACTCAAACATGTCACATGTTCCATCCATAGCTTTGCACATAGGGGAGGAGAGAAGTAAAATATTATTTAACAACAGCAGCAATAATAGCCTTTTTAAACAGTCAACAGATCATTAGATGACAAATAAAATACGCATTAAAACTAGCACAGTAAAAATACTTAAATTAAAAATAATCACTATCATACCATCTGAAATATAAAATACCATTTGCTAAATATATTTCTTATGACAAAATTGCACAATATTAAAACCAGAATTAATCTTGGGGTCCATTCTTTAGAAAAAGTAGATAATTTCTAATATCCTATTATGAAAATTGGGGCAAGATAAGGGACAAAAAGTTTTTCCAAATATAACTTACTTTTGAGTGAACATGAATATTATAGAGTTATGTTTCTCTATAATTAGTTGAGATTTAAATGGGTAGTGTGTCACTCTATATTTTGATGAACTGCAGTTTCCATCAATTCTTTCCATTGATTATATTGGCTAGGGATGATGAGAGTTGCCGCTCAACAATATCTGAAGAACCATAAGTTGCCTGCCTCTGATCTGAGTCATATTAATCTAAGGCTTCAGTGGGGTTAACTTAAAATGTATTAACTTCTGTTTTTCTAAATGATAGATTATGTTGTTCATGGTACAGTGGGCCCTGTCTGCCAGGGTTTGGTTCCAAAATCCATGGGTGCCTAAGTCCCAGCATATGCAATGGCATACTAAAATGTTCCTAACATAAAATGGCAAAATCAAGGTTTGTATTTTTAGACTTTGGCTGAATCGATGGGTGCAAAATCTGTGGATATTGTGTAGGCTGTAAAATAAAGTAAATTGTTCTACCAATTACAGCATAAACAACCAAAAATGACAGGCATCCTAACAATAACTTACAACAGGATAAGCCCTACATATCCTGTTGTAACTCACTTTTTCCAACTGTCACGGTTGGAATTCACAAACTGTGCAATGGCCTAAATCCCTCCAAAGACCACTTTTACTTACTGCAGCCATCAGTTTATGAATCTGTTGGCAGTTGTGCACTTTTTCCCGCTTATCAAATTGGGTCTTTTGATCATAATAAAGCTTGATTGATTGATTACTGCAGCCACTTTCAAACGTGTTTATTTCTTGACTGGGGAAGGGCAGGAGGAGTGGCAGAGAAATATCCAACTGTTTTCCTATAGCTCAATACTAAGCAACAAGCAGGGCCGTAGCCAGGATTTTGATTCCTGAGTTTGGTTCAGACTGGGCTACCCTAGCAAACTTTTGTAGTTATCCCAATAACCCGATTAATGTGGGATATAATGAGCATGGTGATCAGATCATGATATGAATAAACATAACAGTTTAAATAATGTACCAGTAAGACCTTTCCCCAGACCACCCTGAGAATTTCGGGGGGGCTGAAGCCCCCTTAGCCCCCCCTGGCTACATGCCTGGCAACAAGAATCCTTCAGGGCCTCTTAAGATCTTTCAGAGGTTCTGAAAGGAAGTTATTGCTGTGTGCCCAGCTATAGGAACATGGATGATGCTTCTCTTTCCCTTACCTGCTTTCTGCTGGCCAGAAAATTGCCATATTTGAGTCAAGGCCCAGCAAGGGACTACAGAAGAGAAAAGATGGGCTTGTGAGGGTTGCATAGGAAACAACTATGATAAACTGGGGAGGGCCTTCTCTCTGTCCCACCACCCACATAAGCACATTTGGTGGGAACACGGGAGAGGGCCTTTTTGATGACTGCTCCTAAACTATGGAACTCCCCCCCCCCCCCAAGAGAGATTTTATTTACTTTATTATATCTCACTCTTCTCACCCCGAAGGGGACTCAAAGCTGATTACAGGTACACATACTTTAGCAGAAAATTCCTGCTGTTTCACAAACATACATATAAACGAACAGAGGCAAACTCTGGCCACCAGGGGGAGCTGACGCACTTCTCATCTCTCAGCGTTTCCAGCGTCCCGTGTTGTTCTTCCACATTCCTTCAGCATTCTTGGAGGTCTTTAATGGCCTCATAATTCAGTTAAAAGAGATCAGGATGGCCCCATCCCTTATTGCCTTCTGCAAGCAAGTAAATAACTTTCTGTGCCAGGAAGCATTTGGGGAAGAATGAGGGGCACGCTGCTGGGGTGGTTATGGTGGGATTATTGGGGGGGGGGAGGGGTTAGTTGGTGAGTTTTAAATGCAATTTAATTGTATTTATTATATTTTAACGTATTTTAACCAAATCCACACAGTGCTATATAATTTTTTTTGGGTTTTTTAAAAATTTGCTTTGTTTTGAATTGTGACCAAATTGTGTAGTTGTTAGCTGCCTTGAGTCCCCAAGGTGAGAAAGGCAGGATATAAAGTAAATAATAAAAGCAGCAGCAACAACCCTATCATAGATATACGTGTGCAGTTTGTCCAGGATCCATGCCAATAAGTCTTTAAATGAGCAGACTATTTTTGCTTCCTAATTTCCAAAACTTGAGTAATCAGTCCCGTCTATTGGGCAGAACTTGTCGGGTTGTTCCATTACTGTCAAATGACCCCGTTTGTCTTAATCTGTCCTTCTTTATCTTGGCAGCACAACATACAAAAAGATTCTTCTGGTTAATTGCCATCTTTCTGTTCCATAGATTATCTGCACATTAATAAGGCAACTAGCTTCAACCACACGATTACAGGAAATATATCACAGATGTTTCTGTTGGGGAAGTCAGATTGTCTATCTGCTTTGGGAAGTCAAGAGAGGAAGAGAGATGATTGTGGCCTGTTGATAACTGATTCTTAAATACCAAATTGTTAAGAAGAGAACGGAGAACTGGCAGAAGTTGTTTAATAAGTGCTAACAGGTTAGCTATGTAACCAAGGGATACAGAACAATCAGAAAGAAGCTGGTCTCCCCTGAAATCATTACAGAACAGGGGGAAATGTTTCTCATACAGTATGTGCTGAACGACCTGGTCAGTACTACAGAATGATGATGATGTTTGCATCCATCGTCATTATTGAAAGCAAATTAAGGTACATAAACAAACAAATTAAAAACAAACGGTTGACTTCACCGGGTGGCATCGCACTTCGCCTAGTTGTATAAAGAGCCCGATTTTCCAGAGCACTCTAGTCCTATACCTTATATCCAGAAGGCTTTCAAATCAATCTTTTTCTTGTCTTTTACATATTTCACCAGCAAATTATTATTATGGGACTACCATACCTATTGCAGTATCTGGAACACACCTGCTGAGCTGCCATTGAAAATGATATAATTTCTGAGCCTAAAAGTAATAACTTCCATCTGTTAAGCCAACCATTTCCACCAGCTCTTATGAATGATTTTGGATGATATTGGTATAACATAAACTTTTTCAAAATTAGCTTTTTATGAATTCTGGCTAAAGATGTTACTGTCTTTTATTGCTTCTGGGGGAAAATATATTTAAAGTGGGCTGGATGCAGAATTTGGTATATTTGAAATAGAACTACTGTTCCAGTAGGACAGAGGCTGGTCAGGACACAATAACTTTATTCTTATATCCCGCCACCATCTCCCTGAAGGGACTCAGGGTGGCTCACATGGGGACCAACCCCAGCAAGAAACAGAAATAAGATATAACACAATTAAAATACATTTTATTTCAATAATTAAAACAAGAAAATCGAGCAACAGACATTACAAAAACATAAGAACATCAAAAAGCATCAACCAGTAGCTGAGATCAGTGGGCATGTTCAGATCTAGGAGGGCGGGGCAAGGGCTAGTGCAATACTCAGTTAAATATCATGGCTTTCAGTAGGTTATGTAAGTATTATTAAGTTTAAACACAGCCCAATAGGGAGCAGTTCCATCTGCCAGGCTTATTTACATTTCCTTGCATTTCTTCTATAAAGATTTGAAAGTTAATTTTGACAGATCTACAGTAGTTATTGCTCTGTTGAACACAACCTTCTTCTATCATTACTTTATTTATCAAGCTTGTGTTTCTATAGTTGTATCCAAACAGTGGGTTATAGGTTTTTTGGGCTCTATGGCCATGTTCTAGAAGCGTTCTCTCCTGACTTTTCACCTGCATCTATGGCAGGCAACCTCAGAAGTTGTGAGGTCTGTTGGAAACTATCCAAACACATCACCAGATGATATACTGTGGGTCGTCTTTATTCTCAGAGATTTTTCTTATAATTCTAAGGTGCTGGTCCTATTTTTAGGATTAATTTAGCACCATAAATATTTTTTTTGAAGTTCAGACTACAATTCACAGCCATCAGTCTGCTGACGTAGAAGCCACTTTCTGCCATTGGTTTTCTGTCACACACAAAGTAAGTGAGCCTATTCTTTTGCTACCTTTTACCAAGCTACTGAAAGAAGAATATATTGCAGTATGTTGTATTATATAAATCAGTTCCCTTTCCAAAAAGATATATCCTTTGAGCTGATGCATACATGATAAATTGGATGATTTTTTTCTTCACCCTAAACTACAAACCCCAGAATTCTGCAGGAGGCAGAAACCAGATTTTAAGTTGATTTTTTTCTCTAGTGTGATGAAATGACATGGCATGGATGTGATTTCAGCTAATGGAGGAGATCAAGTTGAGTTCATAGTCTGTTCTCCAAATATCTCCATACCAAATATGCACAGATCTTTGCAGTCATCTTAGGAATCCATATCAAAAATCACAGACTTCGTCAAAGCTATACAGTGATTTCTTTTTTTTAAGTCCACTTTGAAATATTTATTTTAAACTTCATGCTTATCCTCATGGTGTCTCCATACATATTTTCTTACATCTTTGGAAATGTTTTAAACAAGCATTGCCTCAAGTGTGATCTTTCTCTTGATGATTCAGCATTGATAAAACATGTTTTATCCATTAGTACGGGGCCCACTGTTCCACAATGTCAACTTCTGCTGAACAGCTTTGATGAAGGATTCTGTATATGTGTTTCCCTATGTGCTTGTATTCCTGATGTTTTCATGTACTTGCATCTTTTAATGAGTAACCGAGGTCTCATGGAAAAGATATTTTAGAATTCTGTTAGGAAATAGATGCCTGTCTGGATCAGCTATTTTCATTTCCCCCTTTCCCTTTTTATTACTGCAAATTGCTTCTTAAAAACAGGATGCTCGATTCTGGCAGACAGCTGCCTCATTCATTTTCTATATCTCTTGGCACTTGATAATGTACTCATATCCATAATATTTAATTCTTTCATTTAAATAAAATAAAATAAAAATCTTTCCGTACTTTTGCGGAATTATCCCTCTAGATCAGTGGTTCTCAACCTATGGGTCCCCAGGTGTTTTGGCCTACAATTCCCAGAGCTCCCAGCCAGTTTACCAGGTGTTAGGATTTCTGGGAAAGGCCATCTGGGGACCCATAAAACTTTCTAGATGAAGCAAACTGGGGATATTGCATATAAACCTTACATGGAAAAACAGTGCACACAAATGGATTAATAGCAAAAATGAATTGTTCTTGATGCATCGTATGCTACTATGAATATGGATAGGAACAACCCAAGTCCAGATCTCTTTTGTCTGATTTATATAACATTGTAATAAACTTAGGTAACAATCTGGGAGAAATAGACTGGGGAGCTTTTATAAATCTAACAGTGTGTTGTCAGCCATGCTCATGAACCATTGGTTCACATATGCTGTTTTACATTGGTACTCAACATAAGGGTTGCATAGTGTAGCTTAAGCCTGCCGTTTCTCCCTTCAGATCAACATGGTTTTTACTTGGATTCTTTTGTAAAAGGGACAAAAGGAATCTAAGCCCCCTTCCACACAGCTGGATAAAATCTCACATTTTCTGCTTTGAACTGGAATATATGGCAGTGTGGACTCAGGTAACCCAGTACAAAGCAGATATTGTGGGATTTTCTGCCTTTATATTTTGGGTTATATGGCTGTGTGGAAGGGCCCTCATTTCTTTCCTTCACCTCCCTTGGAATAGTTTTATCAGTCCTATTTCACAGAAACTGTTAACTCTGCCATTTTCTGTCTTCTTGGTCAATGCTTGATAAGGTATGTTTGAAGGAAGTTAATAATATTGGTTTTCAAAGGAATGTAGTTCTCATAGAGACCAACTCAAACATCCAACCGTCATGAAACTTGATTCCCTTGATGTAATGCAACTTAAGCAGCTGGCACTGAAAAACACAGCTTTCTGAAAAACTTACTGAAAATATATTGAGCTTCATTTCAGAGAGCGAAAACAAGAAAACAAGAAGTGAGATGTGGCAGCTTAGACATGGCTCAGTCCAGATGTGGTAATGGAAACATGCTCTGAAGTGCCATAGCTCTGACATGTCTTATGTTCTCAGGGGCATGAAGCCATCAAACTTAATACTGAAATAAGACTGTAACCATAGCTCAATGATAGTGCACATGCTTTGCATGCCAAAAGCCCATTGTCTAACCCTTGGTATTCTAAGATTTATTCCTATATGTTCCAGTTTCTTTCTTCTTCCCCTTTGTCTGCAGCTTACTTCAGTTTCTATAAACTACATTCAATGCATAACAGTAATTCGTATTTATTTAACTCAATGGGGGAAAGTGATGCTGCAAGAGCAGGGAGACCTTGCCTTTCCCATGGCACATGTATTTATTTATTTATTTATTATTTGGTTTTATATTCCGCTCCTCCCTGCAGGCTCGGGGTGGATCACAACAACAATAAAATACAATAAAACATACAATAAAACATACAGTAAAATTCAGTAAGGATCCAATACAACAGACGGAAAGCCTTTTGCTTTTTGGTTCCTGGCTCAGGAGATGACATGCCAACTACAATTCTGGCCGGCCAAATGCTAGCCTGAAGAGGGCGGTCTTACAGGCCCTTCGAAAAGGACCAAGTTCCCGAATTGCCCGGACATGGCTGGGCAGTAGATTCCAGGTCGTAGGGGCCACAACTGAGAAGGCCCGCTGTCTTGTGCTGGATAAATGGCAGGAGCGGGGTGATGAAACAACTAATAAATTCTGCTCCTCTGAGCGCAGTGATCTTGGGGGAATATACGGGGTAAGGCGGTCCCTTAGGTACGCAGGCCCTAGACCGTACAAGGCCTTAAAGGTTAAAACCAGCACCTTGAAGGCAATCCGGTACTCAATAGGCAGCCAGTGCAGTTGCCGGAGGATGGGAGTGATGTGCTCCCTTACTGGTGCTCCCACCAGCAAGCGAGCAGCGGCATTCTGCACCAGCTTGAAAGGAGGTCACCTGGTTTAGTGGTTTTCATTTGTGAAATGTTAGATTATTTGTAAGATGCTGAATGGAAAAGCATACCAGAATTTCCCAAGTGGACAATAGTGCCCTCTTCTCTTAACTCCTCACCAAATTTACTATTTAGCTACTTCAGGCTTTACCTATGATAATTCCATTCCTGATGGAGAGTGGAGAGAAAAATAAAGCCCAAAATGCAAAGACAAATGCAAAAATAATTGTGTGTGTGTGAGTGAAGAATTATGTCCCTAAAGTAAAATAACTTTATGGTGTTTGAACATGTTCCAGATAAGGGCTGGAATATTTTTTTAAATTCAGTAACTGTTTCCTCCTGGGAAATATTTCTGTTAGTTGAGAATCTACCAAAATTAAAATATGCTGGCATTTCTATTGGAGACTATGAGTGCATACTCACAGCTGGTTCCATAAAAATGGGTGGGATCTCTGGTAATTAGTCATAAATGACATATTCAGCACCTCTGGATCTGCCCTGGGTAGCAGGTGTCCATTAATGACTAACACAAATCATATAATCTTTTCATATGTCTAATAAGAACATTTAGTTGCAACCACTCTGGTTTTCTGCAATTCTTTAGTTTATCATAAATCTTTCTCTGGGATGTGGTACTGCACAGGTGAAATTTATATTTTGGTTTTTAACATGTATATATATTAAGGACAGTTACTTCCAGATAGAAAAGCTCTACATGGATCAAAATAACATAGATACATAACCACACTCACAAGTACACAAATACTAGCTTCCTTGGAGTTAAAGAGTGTGACCCCACTGATCTCATTAAGCATCAAAATATTACCAAAATATATCTCTAAAGTGTACAAAAGAAGAGTATATATACACATGCACACACTTTTCAAGTTGTCTTTTAACACTGTAGGCACTGTTTAAGTGTGGCATTGTGTTGTATTGTTTATTATGATTCTTTTATTATTGAACGTGGTTGGGTATAAAAGGCTTTTTATTGTATGTACTTGTTGGCATTTAATATTTGCCTTTTTTGATATTAGCCACTCTGAGTCCCATATTGGGAGATGGGATGGGATATAAATAAAGTTTTATTATCCTCACCCTGAGATTCATAGGCCAAAACTGAAAAAGCAGAGAAGATGGCCCTGAGATTATCGGATTATGTTCGAGAAGATGGATCAGACTTATTTGCTCCTGCTGCCGAAACTAGGACACAAACAAATGGATTCAAATTTCAGGAAAAGAAACTCCACTGAAACTTTAGGAAGAGCATTCTGATGGTAAGAGCTCTTTAAAAATTGGCCTGCGAGGATTTTATAAATGGTTTTCTCTGAGGAAGGCCATAACAGAATTACTGGGGTGAAATGTGTTTGGCTAATTTTGGGAATAAAACCTTCTTTACATCCTGAGATTTAATTCCTTCATCATATCAGTTCAGTACAGGTGTAACTATAGCTCTCGATAGTTTGTGAATACAGACGTCTCAACACCCGCAGTTAGCATAAGTATGTCCTCTGACTTGGGACCTTAGCATATAATATTGCTGTCCCCTTTCATACATTTTGTAGCTACAGTTCCATTGATCTGGATTTCTTGTTTTATTTTTCATTATTTTCTTTCTTTTTCTTTCTTTTTTTAGAAATACGCAATGTTTGACACAATATGCTCTGGATATATTTTTAAAGAACTTGTTGCATTAACTTTGTTGTTAATACAACAAATTTTAGGTAAATGCATTTCAGTGAGGAAGAGTGGGGAGAATGGGAGAACAAGACAGGTATACCCCCTGTTCTTGCTTCTGTGCCAGTATGCACATAAGGTCAGGAAATTTGCCTATATGAAGCAGGTAAATATATAACTAAATGAGACATGTAGAATAATTATAGTATGTATTAAATCTACACCTGGTGACAGACTTTATAAGCTAGCTGGCATTGCCCCCCGCCCCAATGTGCTATGGGAAGTTGCTGCCAATTGCAAGAGAAATGCAGTTGAACACTGTGAAAGCCGCCCACTATATGGCTACCAGTTTTCTCCCGGTAGACTTAAATCAAGGAAAAGTTTCATGAGAACCACAACTCCTCTAAATGTTCCTCCAGCAACAGCAAGAATATCCCTGTGGGATATTTAGGAATATCCCCACAGGTGTCTTCTTCCAGGGCCAAAACAAGAATGGGCAACTTGGAAATCCCTCAAAAAGCAGAGTTGGCAGATCAAAAGAAAACCTGGCAAAATGGCATTACTTAGAAAAATCCTCCACCTTGTGCAACTGTGGAGCAGAACAAACAACTCAGCATCTGTATGCTGGCCCACAACGCCCTGCCACATGCACAGAGGAAGAACTGTTTAAAGTTACAGACAATGCAGTTGCTGTTGCCTGTTTTTGGTCTAAAACTATATAGCAGCTTCTGATCCCTTTATTTTATCAGTTTTAGATAAACTATTTCATCAGTTTTAGATAAACTACTTTATGCAATGCTTTTGACACAAAATAAATAAACATAAGGTAAGTGCAGGGACCATAGCATGATCAGGAGCTACTTCTGAGTTGTCTCACCAATAGTGAGATGATGCAACAAAATTTCCTCCATAGTTCAATTCAAAGATAGAGCCATGTTAATCTGAAATATCAGTATGCAAAAGGTTCTTGTAGCAGAGCTTTCAAAACATTTCATGTTGATGACAAACTTTTTAGATGTGCATCCTTTTGTGATATAGTAATTAAGTTTTACTCAAAAACAGGAGGTTAAACAAAACCTGGTAAGAGATATGGACACATACATAAATTGCAATAATGAAATGTATGTGGACACAACATAAAACATTTTCATTTGTTTTTCTAAAAATATATGATTTGTAAGATAATAACAGGTTTCCAAGGTTTTTTTCATTTTTCATGTTTGTGTGACACACCTACACACTGCAGCCAACGCATTACGTGTCACGTCACACAGTTTGGAAATATCTGTTTTAGAGACTAATTGAGAGAGTGAAACTGAGAGCATATGTTTTCGTAGATTGAGTCTATTTCCTTAGACAACTTTATTCCATGTGTCTAAGGAAGTAGTCAGTCTATGACAGCTTCTGCTATCAACTTCATTCTCACAGTTAGTCTCTAAGGTTCCTTTGTTTTTTCCTGAAATTTTCATGAATGTGCTTTCTTTCTTGTAAATATTGTAGCCTGCTCCCAAACAGCAGTTTTCAGAATGGAAGAATAGTAAAGGGACAACTGGATCTGCAATCACAATGTTGGGTTTATTCATTTGGTACTGCCCTTTGAATAAAATAAGTTCATCACATCATGTGGTTAGCAGCTGTCAGAACACATGGATTTGATCTTACGGTAGTGATTTTGTTATGTATGGTGAATTTTCTTTCCATCGAAGGGAGTTAATTGCTACAATGAATATACATGATGGGCAGCGCTCCAATCAATCCGACAGTTATACCCAATTTCATTTATTTTTGAGTCAATTTAACTTAAATAAAACTCAAATTCATTCAAAGTTTGTCATGTTAAATTGATTGTGTACTCACAGTCAATCCATACAACTGAAAAAAGAAGACTTAGACAAATGTGCATCATAAAAAAGGCTTAAAATGGCTTGGAAATTAAATTTGGAGAGTGCTAACTTTAGAAAGAAGGCCAGGCTAGAAGCATAGGCCTGGTGTGCACATTTTTCCCTTCTGAACATTCGGAATAGAAATAATAAATTTGAAAATGATAGTCACCTTGAGTCCCTATATTGGAAGAAAGGCAGGATGACTTAAATTTATTTATTTAATTAAAAAAATTTTAAAAATAAAACAGTATTTTTAGAATTTCCCTATAGTCCCTATAGCACACACACAAAAACTGTAATTGCAATACAGTGATAAACTGTATTTAAACCTGGCTTCTCATAATTTTCTACAGAGGATTGAAATGATTGAGGGCAGAAAATATTAGTGATTTCTAGAAGACCACCTTTCCAGGCTGGCCCAGGCATCGCATGTTATGGGGCACAGGAGGTGACAGATCTCATTGCCACTCTATTTTTACCATTGTGTATTCTGCATGTTAGGAACAATCTGCAGGGAAATGAATCACAGTGTGTGCCCCATCCCTATTGGGGTAC
The DNA here is from genome assembly GCA_030556195.1 of Anolis apletophallus. Classification (NCBI taxonomy): domain Eukaryota; kingdom Metazoa; phylum Chordata; class Lepidosauria; order Squamata; family Anolidae; genus Anolis; species Anolis apletophallus. Next base: position 46,197,764 of record JARBWK010000008.1, read on the forward strand.
ATTCTTCAAGTTTTAGTCACAATATAAACATGGGGATACGTCAGACACAATTGCAAGGATATCACATAGTGATACAAGGAACTGCAAGGCTTTCTTGTAGATATGGGGGAAGGGAACAATGGCCCCTTCTACACTGCCATATAAAATCCAGATTATCTGATTTGAACTGGATTATATGACAGTGTAGAATCATATAATCCGGTTCAAAGCAGATAATGTGGATTATCTAATTTGATAATCTGGATTATATGACAGCGTAGAAGGGACCAAAGACATTTAAACCAATTTCAGAATGCATGTTGATATCTGGATTAAAATTAACTAGAAATCAACCACTTTTTCTTGAGTTTGGGCATCTCTTGAAAGGACAGTTCAATAATCCCAGTCGAGTTCATTCCCATTTTATCAGTGACTAAAATACAAACCAGCAATTATATAACATGTGATAACTAAAATCAATTAAAACTAAAAAATAAGATAACAATGCTTTCTACTTTGGAAAAATGTTGATTTGGTCAGTAGAGGGCACCAGATGTGAGTTTTGAAGTTGGCCTTTTCTTTTGATTGCGAAAGTGTAAGATTATATAAAACAAAGAGAGATGTTTTTGAAAGGCTTATGCATGGAAAATAAGGTTCCCATAAACTTACCAATTAGTATGTAATCCAAATGAGTCCTTTGTTATCATGTGATCCATCTAATATTTCTTTTTAAAGCAGCTTTAAACAATACAGTCCATTATCTATGATTGTCAGTGATTTTCAATGCAAACCCACACACATGTACACACCCCTAATGAAATAGATGATGTCCCAAAGAATGGCAAACAGCATAATAGGATAGACAATAAAACAGTGGTTGCTCATATAAGCATTTTATTTGTCTGTGTTGGAGACACAAGTATATAAACTTCCCAAGTTAATTAGATGATCGGAAATGGGAGGGGTGTCTGATATATATATATATATATATATATATATATATATATATATATATATATATATATATGAAAACTTGTTGTTTTTCAAATGTGTTACTGATGAAAAAGTTTCTTTTATATGCAGCTCTTTGTAAGCCTCATCATATAGTCTCCTGATCATATATGCTGCATAGGTGAAATAGAATGGAATATGTGTCCACTCACTGTCCACTTCCTAACTTTCACACATTGAGTGTGCATAGAGTAGAGATGTTTATAAGAAGTCTTGCTAAAGGAATGACAGATCTGCATTTCATGTGCTGAGCTGATAATGAGCTGATAATGCAACCTGTAGCTCATAGATTCTGTGCACACTGGCAAAATTCATGAGGCGTGAAGAGTGGGGGTGATTTTAGGACCTCTTATACATTTCCATATAAAATCTAGGTTATTTGTTTTGAATTGGATTCTATGGCAATGTCGACTCATATAATCCAGTTCAAAGCAGATAATATGGATTATCTGCTTTGATAATCTGGATTATATAGCAGTATAGAAGGGGCTTTAATGGTTCTGAAGAGAAAGCATAACACATATACTGTATGAGATCCACTGGTTCCCAGTTTGATTCTGGGCTAAATTCAAAGTGCCAACTTGAATTCCTTAATGGTCTTGTGCAAGGCTATTTGAGAAAGGATCTTTTGCTTATGTTCTTTCTTGCTTTTGTGTTTTAGGCCAAGAATGTTTTGGGACATTAATCTGTCAGATGAGGGCCCATCCAGACAGAACTTTAACCCAAGACCTGTCTCGGTTTTACTGGAGGCATCCAAATGATGCCTCTGGTAAAAACAAATTAATTTGGAACAAAGCAGGGTTTCCCTGCTTTATTCTGAATTAGTTACCTGGTAAAACCAACATCTTACCAGGTGCAGGCCCAATCCACACAGCCATCTTGGTGTGCTATTAGCTGGGTGCTATTCACAATTTGTGGGTGCAGAATATATGGATATGGAGGACTAACTGTGTTTCCTAGCCTTAGCTAATTGCCAGAATGGCATCTAGACACCTTCCTGGGAAAGTTGAGGGTTGAGGGGGGGGGGGGGGAGGCAGAAATGTTTGCAAAAGTGGGTTTTAAAAACCTGCTTTGGCTTGAATTTATTTCATGTGTGGAAGCACTCTGAGATACTGCTGAATGGACTTGAACAGTTGTTCCTAAGTCCTGATACTGATTCCTCTGTTGGGGCCTGGCTCCATTAAATGAACTGGCAAGAACTTTCATTTAAGGGGAGACTTTTACAACTATGCTTTTATTGCAAACATTCTGTTTTTAATCTTTTTTACTTTTATTGACATTTTGTGTGTCTATTAAATCCTGAAAATCGTGCTGAGCTATAATTGTGGTCCAAAACTGGGAGATACCAAGATACAGGCAAAGTCTGGAATACATCGTGTTAAAAATAAGTTCATTAGCACATAAAAATTACAGTGCTTGCCACAGGTTCAGTCCTCACATTTTAGCACTATGATGCTCCAGGTGGGGAAGAGAAATTCTGGGTAATTTTTGGTGGGAAGAATTAAGATTTAGACTTTTGCATGGGGATGGAGAAATAAGGTGATATGAAGGATTTTCCTTCCTGTACTGCTCCCTCTTTTTTGCTATACAGTTTTAAACAGTTATGTCATAGCTTGGTTCTGCTCTTGACAACCAGCTGCTGAGCCTTGCAAAAATCTAGCCGCAAATGCTCCTAGAAATGATGTTATTCATAGTGTCATTCGTGAAGTATATGCAGGAAAGTTTTCAAAAAGTCCAGCAGCGAGGTTTCCAGATGTAGCTAAAACCTACACAACATCTAGTTGCATTTTTAATTAAGTGGACAGGAGATCACTAGGGCCTACCAGAGATCTCTACTTAGGGCTAGGAAATACAGTTGGTCCTCCATATCCATTGATTCTGTACCCATGGATTCAACCATCAACATCTTGAAAAAAATTTAATTCCCAAAGGCGTATCTTGATTTTGCCATTTAATATAAAGAACACCATGTTACTAAGGAATTTAATGGGCATTGAACATTCATGGGTTTTGATATTCACAGAAGATCCTGGAACCAAACCCTAGTGGAGCCACTGAAATTGATCTTGATTCCTTAGAGTCACTCCAGTTTGAGTTGACAGTATTGGATTAGATAGACCAGAGTTCTAATTCAGCATGAGGCAAACTTCATAAAGATTTCAGCACTGTCCTTCACCTGAAGTAGCAAAAAGGCATCAAAAACATAGGTTCTGTGTCTATCTCAAATTAAGATACTTCTAATAAATCTCCTATTGTCCTTATCTCACTCAGCTGGACACAGTTTATGTGGAATCTGTAGATACAGAGCCATCTATGTGAAGGGTCAACACAAAGCATTTTGTTGAGACAAAGGACATGATGACACCTGTCCCCCCATTTAGTGTACAGAAGCCATCTGCTATGACAGTTGATTCTTACTTCATACTGGTCATGGGACACTGCTCTACTACACTTGAGGCAAAAAGCTAGTTAGTTGCTCAGTTGTGTGACATGCACAGATGGCAACAGCTTGTAAATTCAGGATGAACAGCTGGGATGTTGACATTGATGCCCTCAAGTACTATCTACCTAACATTAGGACTGGTTTTGTCTGTGTGAATCACAATTAATGGTGTCAATGCCTTTTGAAGATTGAGTCAAAATGGGACCTGCAACAAGTTGTTCATCTTTTTAGCTATAATTTTATATAATATTCAGCGTATCATTCTAGGTGCATGATAACATATGTATTTTTAGTTATTTATTCTTTTGGATAAGTGTTTCATTGCTGACTTCTAATTGAAAATATCCTGGGCTGTCTTTCAATGTATTTTTCTGAGTGGGAGTGGCTGATGAGCTCTCATGGTAGTGCATATGCTTCGCTTTTAGTCAAACATTGTGACCACCCACATGCCTCTTCCCTCTTCCCCACTTTATATTGTTCCAAACATAAAATTGACCAGATGACAAACCAGTGCCGGTTAGACTGGACATGCTTCAAAGAGATCTTTTGCTGTGGCATATAAAGATATCTTTGTCCAGTTCTTGGATAGCTATCAGTCTCTTCCTGTCAGAAAACTCCGAATTTGCCCTCACTTCAATCACTGAAGGGGCATCTGGATATTGCAGAGATTTCTGTGTGTTTTCCCCCAAGGCTGAGCAAAGAAGCAGATCTGCCATTTAGCAAAACGCATCTCCTGTTGACATCACATTGAAGTCACTACTCTCTCACGCAAACATAGCAAACTCTGCACTCTACTTAATTCTTCTAATAAGCTTCTGGTTTTCTTGTGCCATTAGGTATTAAGAACAGTGTTTTGTGTACAAATAAACCATTAGGAAACAGCCATGTTGATTAGCGGATGTTCTGGTAGCCCTAGATGGGATACTTTTGCATGCATAGACTAGTGGCCAGATGTTCTCCTTTGTGTTTTGGAGTCATATATTTCAACAGAGCAATTTGAGTAAAAGATTTGAGAAGCTAAGAATGTCAATATAGTTACTTAAAATATTATTAGCACGGAAGAATATGGATTACTACTATGTATTTCTAGATAATTTACCAAATGCATAGACAGATAGCTGGAGAACAGTTAATAGAAAATGTGTGACAACTCAATGCACTTCAGGTGGAATTTTCCAGTAATCACTGCAGAGAATCTCCCTTTCTGTGCATTTTGTCACAGACTTATGATTTTTCCACATAATTTATATCTGAAGCTAATGTTCACGATCAAATCCATGTGTGTACACATGGCTAGATGGTGCATTAATTTATTCATTTGGACTCCTTCTACACCACTCTATATTCCAGGATCTGATCCCAGATTATCTGTTTTAAACTGGATTATATGAGTCTCCACTACCAGATAATCTGGGATAAACAGATAATCTGGGATCAGATCCTGGGATATAGGGACAGTGTGGAAAAGGCCTTAGTTGGTTAGTTGCTCTAAAAGTAAAACCACTAATACTTTCCCACAAATGTGAAAATTAGGGGGGGAAGTAGAAATCTTGTAGCTTTCTACAGGCTGTTACAACTCCCAGAATCACTAACTAACAAATCCAGTGGTGAGAAATACTGGGAGTTTGAGTATAACAACATTGTAAGGGCTATATGTTTCCCACCCAGATCTAGAGAGCAAATCACTGCTTCTTTGCTTGTTTAATGTATTCAAACAAGCAAATAAAATCATAAACAAAAATGGTAACATTTCAAAGCCACAGTATAGAAGAACAAAATATTGTTTTAAAAAAACTTTTAAAAACAGAGAAGCAAGAACAGGCAAGCTCAAAAAGTTTTTAAAATAGCACTTGGAAAACATGAGCAAATCTAAAGGGGCTTCTGTGCCACCAATATGAGAAACCAGTGCCAGGACCCTCGGAAGTCAGATGTCCTTAGTAAAAATACTCTTTTTTTGGTGGCCAGATTTGCACCCCTATAGACAGGGAACCTAGAGAGGGTCCTTCAAACAACATAATGCCAAGGATGGGTAGATGTTAGGCAGCTTCAAATTGCATTACATGGCAGTGTAGATGAGGCCACAGATATTTCACCAACCTCTTCAGTCTTTTGTGACTTTTCTTTTCAAAGGAAACCATAGCCACATCAGTGCTGCCTTAGGATGTGTCCTTACTTGGAAAAGCACAGCATATGTCACAGGTTCAAGGGCAAACATGGCAGCTGAAGTTTTTAAAGGGGATAATTTTCAAAGAAAAGAAATAGGATATAAGAGGCACTTTAACCTTCTTCAATAAGTTGCTTGTCCTGAAAACTTTCTACCTTTCATAATTTGTAGTGAAAACAATTGTTTCCCACATTGCGTATTTCACCAACCACATTTTAATGAGTTTAAAAAAAATACATGCTACTGCTCTTCTTCTTTTATGGCCCGAGGTTACTCATAACATGCTTGCTGATGTAGCCACAGTGAAAGAATTCCGCAGTGATTTTACAGTACTTCATTATGACCTGCCATTGATCAGAACATGTCTCTTTAGATCTGATACATCTAATGTTTGTGTGTATGTGTGAACATCTTCATGTTGCCCCATGAATTTCCTAGGGTTTTCTTAGGGCCTTTCCAGACAGGCAAAAAATCCATGAAGAATTGGGATTTTAAATCCCATTTCCTCTTCGGATGGAGGCCACACAGCTGGCCAAAAGCACGTGATTTTGCATTGGGGAGAAGGGGTGTCCAGATACTCACTCCTGCTGATCCGAGATCAGCAGGGGTGGGCATTGGCACTTCCAACCTCCCCCTCCCTGCCCTCCATTCCCCCTGCACTTATCAGGAGAAGACTTATCAGGACGACTTTGGGTAGAAGAGGGGGAATTCCAAGCCCCCCTGTTATATCTTCCAGAGAAGAGGAACAGAGGCATTGGCTTCTGGCCTGCATGGAAGGCTTCCTTCAGTAAGTTGAGAGAAAAATGAGGGACAGGAGAGAGTCCAGACAGGAGAGAGGGAAGGAAAATGTGTTTTTCATGCCTGCATGTTTGTCAGGAGGAACCGGGTTTAAAGGGCAGCTTTTGAACACCTGTTTTGCAGCCTTTAACGCTATTCCTCCTGATTCCTTTCACATTTTGGCTAAACGTCATTTAAACCCCTCCCCCACCTCCTTTAACTAAATTTAACCTGTTTGCCAATTTCTTTCTCTGAAATGTAGCTGGCAGCACTGAGATTCATTGGGGGTCTCCTATCCATGTATTAGCCAGTACTGAACCTGCTTAGCTTCAGGGAACAAATAGGTTCTGGTGCCATTAGTGCATTTAGACCGTTTTTCTTGCTCACTGTGTAGATTCACTCTATGACTAATTTTATATCTACTTTAAACAAATTAGATAGGGCCCAATGCGGAGTGGTCATATTTGTTTCTATATTGAAATGTATTTCACTATAAGCTTTATGTGACTAGCCTAATTTAGATGCAACCTTTACTTCTAAAATTTTGTAAATAAAATCTGCCTTGGAGCAAATATACAAATTGATTTCAGATTCTGAACTGTTCCTCACCAGAGAGTTCATCTAAAATAAATGCAGTTTGATACCACTTTAACTGCCAAGGTTCAATGCTATTGAATCATGAGAGTTGTAGTTTTACAAAGAATTTATCTTTCTCTGTGCTAGTATCCCTCCAAACTACATCTCTCATGGTTCTATAACATTGACCCATGACAGTTAAAGTGGTATCAAACTGCATTAATTCAACACTGTACTACATCAGGCATCCACATTTCTAAAATTTCTCAGAATTTTGAAGACAAAACACATCTGATTAAATGGGCATATTCCTTTTAATGGGTAGCGTCCTATAGAGGAACACAGCCCATTTAGTATGCTGACATGTAGAAGACTTCCTTTGTAATCATCTCCAAGGTATATTTACAGCTTGTATTTTCATGGACAGGAAATAGCATTAGAATTTAGCTGTTCTGCCAAGCCCACACAGAAATTTGGGTTGAGATAATAAGAAAATGTTTTGCAATTATGCTTGCTCACCCTCTCAGATCTGTGGCCCAGACTAAAGGGCAAGCTGAAAGCAATTGCACAGTCATTTAGGGTATATGTTTCCTTGGCACACTCTTAATATCACCAAAGTCATTAATTGGAAGTCATTTGCGCTCAGTGGTCCCCGTCCCCCCCCCCCCCCGGTTAATGAGGCTCAACTGATTCCTCCAAACATTAATTTCATTTAGGAAAACACAAAGCCAATCTGTACCTTACATCAAACAATTATGACCGCAGTGAGCGTGCAGAATTGGGCCATTCGTAGGGGGTTGTTTTCCCCACAACAGACCTTCTAAAGGGAATTACGCGGCCTTTCAAATGTTAATTTGTTAAAGAAAACTTGATAGCTAATATAGGCAGTAACATGTGTATTGTAAATATTATGGCTGCCATGTGCCCTATTTTGGTTTGGTTTACTGTGGTTTTTAGGGTTTTTTGAGGCCATTTTTACAAGTCTCCCACTCAAGCAATGTTTGCATTGATCAATATGTTTAGTGAATGAGCAACATGGGCTAGAATGTAGATTTAATCTTTAAATAGTTTTATTACTTTAATATGTTTCTTTTGAGCCTGTCGAAATCTGCATTGCACTATTATATGATGCAGGATGGAGGAAGGAAGCAAACTAGTACTCAGTTGTTCCACATGGCCACCAAATGAACCCTAGGAATTCTGAGAAGAACCAAATTATAATTCACAGTGTTTTAATGCTAAAATTGTAATTTTTCAAAATAGCTCCATCTTCCTCCATTGAGTTCAGTGGACCATGTTCCCAGGTAAAGATTGTAAAGAATGTTCTACTATAATTAGAACCTGGTCTTAAGTCCACAGTAAATGCTTAAATACTGTCTGATCTTGGAAATGAATTAGGGTAAAGCTTGATTGGTACTTGGATAGGGAACTGTTAAGTCGTAACTGGCTATAGTTCAGAAAAAAGTGCAATAGCAAATTACCCTTGAATATTTCCTTGCCTAAGAAAAACTTATGTAAGTCATGGGGTCACCATAACTAAACAGGTGACTTGAAGGCAGAGATACAGAGAGATAATTTCAGAAAAATCTGTATAGCCTTCATCAAAAGTAGAGCAATAAAAAGTTTTGTTCATTTTGGAAATGACTAAGAACTCATTTCTCTCTTGGTTTTATTTCCATTTTCGTGTTACAGCTCAGAGCTTACATTATCTCTTTCTAGATCAGAAAAAATGGAAGAGTTTCTTACCATTTCATCACATTCTTTGGTGGCAATGTAAGATGGCTATTGTTCATGTAGAATGTTTGTCACAGCTCATGGTCCATTAATATGAACTTCTGCACCATTGAACTATCTCTTGGGGACTGAGATTGCTGTTAGGATTCTTTAACAACTAAACTGAAATATTTCCATTTGGGAATGAGATTGTTCTTAAGATTCTGCTTAGAACCAAATCCCCCCAAGATTCTATATTTCACTTGTTGGTCTTGTTGTGAACATTATTTTTTTTTAAAAAAAACAACAAACCCCCATTGACATTGTTTTTTCAAATACAGTTAGCTTCTCCTGAGTCTTCAAATAAACAAAAAGACCTTTACAATATGTCAAAATGTTTTTACAGAAACATGTGACATTTATAGTGTGTGAAGATTTCCCCCATGTTCATGATGACACTCTGTAATGCAGCTGTCACTCAGGATGTTCCTAAAAGCAGCTTCCATACTTTTATCAAATCCCGTGGAAATTACTGATTTGTTTACTTTTACAGACCCCAAGAACTGACTTGCAAAATGATGGATGTTATGTGTGGTGCATTTAGTGTCAATGCATGTGTTTATGTTTTCCTTGGCAGGGCTTCTACTTACTCTTTGGCAAATCAAGTAGAGAGAAGATGCCCAAGCAGAGAGGTGCTTAATTTGGTTTCATTACATTGATGTGTTAACTGGGGAGATACTCTTCTAGACTTCAGTAGAGGGGAGCTCTATGTTCATAACTGATTTTTTCCCCTGTAAATGTAATCTGGTCTTTGCTGTTGGTACAGGTGAAGGAATTTTCTAAATCATAGGCTCTTAGAGTTGGTTTGGACAACTCAGACAAATCCCCTATCAGGTAACAATGTGCAGTCCTGAAAGATGGTATTACAACCTCTGTTTAAGAATTTCCAAAAATGGAGACTCCACCACCACCTGAGGCAATCCATTCCACAGTCAAACAGCTCTACAGTAAAAAAGTTATTCCTAATATTCAAATGGAATCTCTTTTCTTGTAATTTAAGACCACTGGTTTGTGTTTTAGTACTTTATCACACCAGCCTTTTGTCTTTTTATAACCACATTGTTTAAACAAATGAAAATATTTGTGCTATTTGACTTGCACTTACGTGCCCAGAAAACATTTATTATTGCACGTTTATTAATTGTTGGTTTGATGGTTGCTCTTATAATCTGTTTAATGTTGTTGGTTTTTTCAGTTTTATGCTGTTGTTTTTATATTTTAGTGTGTTATATTTGAACCATATTTGTTTGGGCTCATCCCCATGTAAGTTGCCCCGAGTCCCTCCAGGGAGATGGAGGCACAGTATAAACAAATTAAGTTATTATAAAGATACCATTATTGGTCTCTTTCACACCTTGGCGCACTTGTGCAATGCTGGAATTTTGTGATTGCGAATTCCCACAATCAATCCACTGCACAATCTTGCTTACTACCCATGGTTGCCCTACCCAGCTCATGCCCAATGTGTCTTTCTCTTCTGTTTTGTCACAAGTGCATGTGTAGGAGCCCCCAGTGGTGCAGTGGGTTAAACCCTTGTGCCAGCAGGACTGAAGACTGACAGGTTGCAGGTTCGAATCCAGGGAGAGCGTGGATGAGCTCCCTCTACCAGCTCCAGCTCTCCATGCAGGAACATGAGAGAAGCCTCCCACAAGGATCGTAAAACATCAAAACATCTGGGCGTCCCCTGGGCAATGTCCTTGCAGATGACCAATTCCAGGTTATGTCTGTATTGTTTTGTATGTCTTTGTGGCCGTATGGTGACTCTACGGGGAACTTGCCATGTGGTTTTCCTTGCCTTTGCTTCCATCTGAGGCTGAGTGTGTGTATCTTGCATATGGTCATCCAATGGGTTTTCACTGGCTGAGTCGGAATTTCCAGAGTCTTAGGCCCCATCTACACTGCCATATAATTCAGTTTTAGAATTCCGTTTAATTGCATTGAACTGTATTAGATGGGGCCTTAGACCAATGTTCAAACAAACATATAATGTTGGCTCTCAAGTGCAATCTTACCAAAGCAGAATAGAATTGCACTACTACTTGGCTTCTGTTAAAGCAGCCTGTTTTTGATGTTTTGTTTAAAAGTGCCATTATGGAAAACCATTATTATTGCTCCCTTCTTCAAAATCAGCTTTTTCATGGATTCCTGTCAGGACTTGCTATTCGGCTTTATAGTCTCTGAAGTTGTCAGCATAACTTGCTTCAAGAGCTCAGGAATGCTGACTCAAATTACATATTTATTTGGAGTAACATAAACATTTCCCCCACCTTTTCTGAGAAATGCTAATGACTGGACTTATTTCCTGGTATAGATTCTGGGAGAGTTACATAAACATTCCTGATCCATTTGAAATCTCTTTCAATGAATTTCTATTGTCTCATAAGTTTATCTCAACAAACTGTGTAAAGATCTCCATAAAAACTTGCTTCTTTTCCATTCAAATCTGGGTCACACCTTCCCTATCTTTTCATCTTCTGAAAATCTTAAACTTAGAAAACAATAGGCTTTAAAACCAGCATAAAGACTGCAATAGGTATTGGAGTCAGTAAAAAGCAGTTAAGTCTGGAAAACGTTTACGTTGTGCAGATGGATTGTCTTCCTGGATCCTGTTTTGAAAAGTTTGTATAGTTCCTAAAAAGTAGTAAATTGATAATTGGCATTGCCAAAATTCCCAATTAAGATATCCCAATTGCTGCAGTAAAAGTTTCAAAACGATCTTCTTCCATGCTTAGAACTAAAATGTTACAGATTAGTATATTGCCTTTTTGGAAGGAGAATGAAAAACTAGTAGTGCTGGTGTTAACAAGTAACTACCTTACTAGTATTACTTCTTTTTTTTACTATAATACCTTTTTAAAAATACAGTTGGCCTTTCATATCAGCTTCGATTTTGTTCCAGTACCTTCCTTGTATACCAGTTTCTTAGCTTCCTGTTTGGATTATATGTTTTATCTTTACTGCTGACTGTGTTGTGTGTATGGGGAACAAATAGCTTGCTTTTTCTAAACTTCTAATATTACGAGGGTGGGTCAATAAGTCCGTGAATTTTTGAATTTCCCGCCTCTTAACTGAAAATTCAACAGTGCTCCTGTCAACAGGCATCTGTCAGTTGACTCCTGTCAACATTTGAACAAGCTGTGTCATTTAGCTTGTGTTTGACAGCCATTGATAGCAGACTACCGCATGATTTGAGGAGAAAATGGGGGGGAAAGTGCATTTCGTGTGCTCAGTAAGCATTATTTTTTACGGAAATAAACCATCACTCAAAACAAGGCTAAGCTTGATAAATACTATGGGGAGTCTGCACCATCAATTTAAATGGTAAAAAGTGGTTTACTGAATTTTGTTGTGGCCGTACAAGCACGTAAGATGGCAAACGTTCTGAACGCCCAGTTGAGGTCTCTACACCCGAAACAATTGAAAAAATTCACAATATGGTGTTGGCTGATCAGATATTGAAAGTGTGAGAGATTGTGGAAGCCATAGGCATCTCACATGGCTCAGTGGTTTCAATTTTAAATGATCACTTGAGTATGAGAAAGCTTTCCACAAGATGGGTGCCGTGTTTGCTCACAATCGACCACAAACTCAATCATGTGACAATTTCGCAGGAGTGTTTGGCGTTGTTGAATCGCAATATGGAAGAGTTTTTGTGCCGTTTTGTAACCTTGGAAGAAATGTGGATCCACCACAGCACACCAGAGACCAAACAGCAGTCAAAACAGTGGGTTTCTCAGGGTGAATCAGTGCCAAAGAAGGCCAAGGTGGGTTTGTCAGCCACCGTTTTTTGGGATGCACCATTTTTTGGGATGCATGTTGTATAATCCACATTGACTACCTTCAAAAGGGTAAAACAATCAATGGAAAATATTGTGCCAACTTATTCAGTCGATTTAATGAGGATTTGAAAAAAATGACCGCATTTGGCCAAGAAAAAAGTTGCAATGCAAGGGTACACACATGTGCAGTTTCCATGGCAACAATCCATTAGTTGGGATACAAATTGCTCCCTCATCCACCCTATTCTCTGGATTTAGCCCCGAGTGACTATTTCTTGTTTCCAAACCTGAAGAAATGGCTCAGCGGAAAGACTCCAACAATGAAATATTCTCACAAACAAATACCTATTTTGATGACCTCAACAAATCTTATTTTTTGGAAGGGATTAAAATTGGAGAAATGATGGACAAAGTGTATAGAGCTCAAAGGAGACAATGTTGATAAATAAAATGATTTTTTATCCAAAAACCTGTGTTTCATTCAAAAGGTCACAGACTTATTGACCCACCCTCGTACAACCCCATGCATATTTTTGATTATGTTTTTCCTGCATGACAGGGGGTTGGACTAAATGGTCCATGTGGTCTCTTCTAACTCTATGATTCTATGGTTCTATGATTAGAAGTTCAACAATACTATGCATTGAGATGCCTCAGAACATACGTAGGAATATGGCAAGGTAATTTGAGTGACCTAAAATGTCCTCCCCTTTTGGTTACCTATCCAGAGCCCTCTGTCATGTAAATTCATATTCTTTTTCTTCACCTCTTCATTCCTTGCCAGCCTCTCAGCTCTTCCCTTGAATGAAGCTAGTTTAGATCACAACCCTGAGTAACATTCCTATGTCAGAATGGAGTTCCTATTATGTAGCTTTTAGTTTGTTTCTCCAAGCTGTTGGCATCTCTCTTCTGTAACCAGGCTCTCAAACCATGGCATACATTTTCTGTCAATGTGAACAGAACAAATTGATGGTACTGGGAGAATGTACTTAAGATATTAAAGATCATGTGTGGGCAGTACAATTTGAAGTTATTTAAACATATTTAAGTGTAAGTTTAGATTTTTTTTCTTAACATAACAGTGGCTTAGCACATCCCTCAGTGTAGCCCCCCCCCCCCTGAGCCATTGTAGAACTGCAGAAAATTTCCATTCTTCACTATAGGCTCACAAAGGAATGGGAAAGCCACAGCTGTATCTGGAGAAGGTTAGCCAGAGAACTAGCAAAGAGATGAGTAAATCTGTCCTTGACTATAATTAATCACCTCTCTTTAATTGCAGTTACTGCATGAGAAAAAGGGAGAGAGATTTCCTATTACATTGTCCTTGTACTATTTATGTTCTGCTACCATCAATGTGCACGGTGTTTATAGAAAGGCATAAGTAAAAATAGAGTGTTCACCTCATCCGGGTTGAAGTTGTGCAAAGGGAGAAAGAATGAAAGGGAGGAAGAATGCAAACAACTTCCGTTTCACAAGGACTTAGACTTAGGTTTAGAATGAGGCCAGAATTATAGTGCTCCTTAAGGAAGACATTGTTTCTGAAGGAAGAGGGAAGGAGCATCACATTCAGAGGAGCAGATTCAATGAGGCCAAAAGAGAGCAAGAAACATTTGACAGAGTTGAGATAGTTGGGAAATGTAACTTCTCATCTGTTAGACCAAGGAACCAAAGGGCATTCATAGAACTCATACATTCATTAGATACACAAATGGGAACAAGATGGCACCTGATAGTCTTTCTTCCCAAAGTGCACTAACTTTGTGTTGCTAGTGTATTACATATGTACATACCGTATGGACAAGCAGATACACATGACAGAGAGAGAAAGAGAGTTATGCTAGCTGAACATAATTGATCTATTTTCACTAATCTACAAGGGCGGGTCAATAAGTCCGTGACTTTTTGAATTTCTGGCCTCTTAACTGAAAGGGCAACACTGCTCCTGTCAACAGGCATCTGTCAGTTGACTCCTGTCAAAATTTGAACAAGCTGCGTCATTTAGTTTGTGTTTGACAGCCATTGATAGCAGACTACTGCGTGATTTGAGGAGAAAATGGAAAAAGGTGAATTTTGTGTGCTCATTAAGCATTATTTTTGTGGAAAAAACATCACTCAAACCAAGGCTAAGCTTGATAAATACTATCGGGACTCTGCACCATCAATTTCAATGGTAAAAGAGTGGTTTACTGAATTTTGTTGTGGGTGTACAACCACGGAAGATTACGAATGTTCTGGACACCCAGTTGAGGCCTCTACACCCGAAACAATTGAAAAAATTCACAATATGGTGTTGGCCAATCGGAGATTGAAAGTGCAAGAGATTGTGGAAGTCATAGGCATCTCACATGGCTCAGTGGTGTCAATTTTAAATGATCACTTCGGTATGAGAAAGCTTTCCACAAGATGGGTGCCGTGTTTGCTCACAATTGACCATGCACACATGTGAAGTTGCCATGGCAACAATCCATGAATTGGGATACAAATTGCTCCCTCATTCACCCTATTCTCCGGATTTAGCCCCGGGTGACTATTTCTTGTTTCCAAACCTGAAGATATGGCTTGGCGGAAAGAGATTTGACTCCAACAATGAAATAATCCCACAAACAAATACCTATTTTGATGACCTCAAAAAAAATTGTGTGGAAGGGATAAAAAAATTGGAGAAACATTGGACAAAGTGTATAGAGCTCAAAGGAGACTATGTACAAAAATGAAATTATTTTTTATCCAAAAACCCATGTTTCATTCAAAAAGTCACTGACTTATTGACCCGCCCTCGTATGTACAAAAAATACAAAATATAATTAAATTGTATTTTGTGTTGGGGTGGGGATAAGTTATATTTATTGGATTGCAGCTGGACTTATTTACATTGGCTGCTTTGGGTTAGGAGATTGGGATTTTCAGATGCACTGGGTTATTTTATTGCTTGTACAGTTGGGATTACATTACAGGTATGGCTAGTCTTCCTCCAACTTTGAGTGTGTGTGTTTTATGGTGATGGCAGATCCCCTCTCAACTAGCTTTTAGCCACTAGACCAATAAACTCTCTCTCTGTGTGTGTTTGTGTGTGTGTGCGTTCCTCAATTTTATTTGATAATAGATTAAATTTGAAAGACAGCAAAATGAAGAAGGGCTGGGACTGCATCTTTCCACCTAATGCAGTGGTTCTCAACCTGTGGGTCCCCAGGTGTTTTGGCCTACAACTCCCAAAAATCCCAGCCAGTTTATTAGATGTTAGGATTTCTGGGATTGAAAGCCAAAACATTTGAGGACCCACAAGTTGAGAACCACTGACATAATGCAATTGTGTGAGATTTTACACACATTTTTCTAATGGTTGTAGTATAATTGTTAGTTATGAAAAATGTCAACATCCCAAAGTGAATAGTATAGTGGCAGCCAGTGGAGCTGGTGCAACAGGGGAGTTGTGCGCTCCCTGTACCTCGCTCCCGTTAGTAGTCTGGCTGTTGTAAACAAAAGTACATTTAGCTACAATTTCCCATTTTCCTGATGTATGGTGACTTTTGGGACACCCTGTAGAGGTGTAGCTCCACAGAAGTATGTTCCTTCCATTAATGTCTCAGGTGATCATGGAATTGATTTTTAAACATAAAATGACACAATAATAGCAATAATACAAATTTGACATTTCATCTTAAAACTGGAAGAATTTACAGTGACTTCATTAACTTGATGCAAACTGCGATTCCAGGAAAGAGCCACAAGCTGAACACATACACTAGGTATTTATATTCTGGGGCAATTGGGGAAATCTTTTCAGTGCTAAAAGAAAAAGAATTCAGTAATATTACATATAACTTTGTTAAACTGCAGCCAAACATGTTTCAAAGTGTTTGTTGGTCTCCACTGAATCAGATGAGAAGTGTATACATATGCATTGGCCATTATAAATTAAACATATCAAAGTGCATTCAATGACAGAAAACAGCCTTGCTTTCAAGTTACATATAAATGAACACCTCTTTTATAAATAGGCTATCATTTTATATCCAGTCTTCATAACTTCATCATAGCTGTCTTCTAAATTCTGATGATTCAGTTGTTAAGTTCCCAAGAGCAGCCAAGAATTCTTGGCGCTCACTCATCCCCCCCCCCCCCTCCCAATCCAGTATTTCCTGAGGCCTTTCAGTTTTGGCATCCAACCACCAGAGAAACTTAAAACTTAAGGTTCCTTTAACAGTATTCTTTTAAAATGGTTTATGCTTATTAAAGGAAGATGTGATTTCAGCACCAAAGTCCTTGCTTTGTTAATTAGCTAGAAAATACACTGGAGAAGTTTACGTAATATATGGGACGATCCAGTGATGGTCTAATGTTCCAAGTGGCACAGATTTATATATTAAATGTTTTCTGCAGTGGATTACCATGAATAGGTTTCAACATGAAAAGCATGCTTTGAGAAGAATTTTCCATAAACAGAGCTGTTGTTTGTTATAGAGGACGAGTGAAAGTTACAATGTGAAATAGTAATGATATGTACAACAATCCTGAAAAGTTATTGCATAGCTCACAGTACTGGGGGTGGGCTAACTGAACTCCCAGTATAATTTACCACCACTGGTAAGGGCATAGCATCATTTCTGGATATATTTTGTACAACGGAGAGGCAGTGATGTTATTTGGGGGTGGTTGGGTTAGGTAGGAGCAAAACTGCAATGTTTTACAGCTGTTTGAGTGATTTGGGATAAAATAATTTGCCTGGGGAATAAGAGAAATTGGGAGATTTATGGGATTGGGAGGATATTTGTGGGGGCTTAATGGGTCATCCTGGTAGAATTGGAGTATTCTAAAGACCAATATATTATACCTTGGGGGGAATTAGTGTTCTGGAATAAAGCTACTTGGCTGGCTTTTACATGTAGGGTGCATGAAAGTCTCCCAATCTCACTTACTATGCAATAGCTATTGTGAGAAACAAGGGTCTGTTCCTCTGTCAACCAAGAAGCAGCTGGCTGACATTTCGACCCCTCCTCCTTCCAATGATTTCTGGTGTGATGGGAATTGCAACAGGGATTTTGCTTGCAACTCTTGCACCAGAGAATGTAGAAACATTTTCCAGAAAGGTCTTCTGTGGCAGCTATTGTTCAATGTGAGGAGGGTGATCATACCATGCCCGGATTACCCATAAGGCCAACCTAGGGCCATGGCCTAGGGGCGCAAGCCGAGGGGGGGGGGTGCAATTCACAGACCAAAAAAATGTTGGTTTTTTTAAAAAACACCTCTGTGGCCAGCCCTTGGGAATGGTGGGAGTTGAAGCTCAAAGGTCCTGGAGGGAGGGAGGGAGGGATGGAGGGAGGGATGGAGGGAGGGCTGAGCCTGGTCTCAAGGCAGGACACGCAGGGCGAGGAGCAGCAGCAGCGGCTTCCCTCCCTTCCTCCCTCCCTCCTCCCCGCTACTCAGCCAGGGGCGAGGCCTCCCAGGGTGACATCACTCCCTCCCTCCTCCTCCTCCACCAGGCCCGCTTTCCTTGTTTGCTCCGTCACCTCCCAGGGTGATGTCACTCCTTCCCTCCCTCCCTCCCTGGGAGGTGGGGAGTGGGCGGGGCCAGGAGTAAGTCCTCCGAGCTCGCCTCCTGGCCACGCCTCCCACCTTGTGACACCCATCGATCAAAGCTGAAGAGCGGCAGCCGGCCAATTGGGGAGCCTCCCTCCCTCCCGGGCGGACGTGGCTCCACGGACTCGGCCAATAGGAAGGCGAGGGCCTGCTTGCAGGTGGAAGTCCACAGAGTGGGGTTCTCTCTGAGCTACGGATTGCAACCGAGGAGGAGGAGGAGCAGCGTGCCTGAAGGAGACAGAGACGGGTGGGTGTCTCTCTCTCTAACTCCAGGGAGCCCCCCTGAAGTAAGGAAGGAAGGCCCCCAGGCGTCTCCCCAATACTCTCCCTCCCTGGGGCGCAGGGATCCTAATCAGCCCCAGCAGATGGCCACCCCGCCACAGCCCCCAAGCCCCCGGGCGAGGAAGGAAGGAAAGGCAGGCACAGCTTGGGTCCCACCCTCCCTTCTCGGATCCCAAACAACAACTTTCAGTGCCGGTAGTAGAGGGGGCGTAATTTCAAAGTGTGGCCTAGGGCACAAAAAGTTGTTAATCCGGGCCTGGATCATACTAGCTAAGATACTACTTAGCTACATAACTACGGTGATTGTTTAGCTAAGTAGGTTATACAAAATGACAGCTGGTGTGTTTTGGGGAGAACACCATTCATGGGGTCCCCTCATATTGAAACTTACTTGACAGTAGTTAGTAACGTCAAGAATGTGTTGGTAGAACATTTAATTGGCCTGCCTGTTTGTAGCTTGTACCTCTACTGTTGAAATGACTGAGTTGGTTTCTAGTTTGTTTCCTGGCCCAGTTCAAATTGGTGATTGTAAAGTCTTCTATGGATCAGCACCTAATTGGTTGAGGGATCATCTTCTCCGTTATGAACTGTGGTTGTGTCATAATGAAGTGTTCCACTAATCCCGACAGTCCATTTTATCTGGATAAAGATAAGGCTTTCTCAATATTTATGTCTAAGCCCCATAACTCATTCTTCCTCCTACAAAAATATAACTTTTTCTTTAAAAAGAAAATTGAAGTAAGCCCTTCAAGTAAACCACATTAACATAATGAAAGCCAAGCTAGGTCGGACCAAAGATTAATCTAATAGAGCGTTCCATGACCACACAGCAAACTAGTTGGTCATGTGAAGTTCACAAGGAGGACACAAGTTCAACAGCATCCCTCATGGCACCCCACACTGGCTATACAGATGCAAAAAGCCTCTGTTACATTAGCAAATATTCATTTATTTATTTAAAATAGTTTTTCCCCTGCCGTTTATTGTTGAATGTCGGGGTCACATGCAATTTAAAAAAACATTCAGATTGAAACAATAAATAATTAAATAACAGAAAAATACACTAAGCAAGCGGTTCAATGTAAATTTGCCCCCCAAGTTGTAATAGTGCCAGAATGAAATGAATGGTGATATCAGTCATAATTCCTAGAGGAGTACATTTCACAGTTGGGGATAACAATGGAGACAGCTTTCTCCCATATCATCCCATCTTGTATTACTCCCACTTGTGGGTACATATAGGGAGAGGTGCTATGACTTGCTATTACTGTGGATCTTCAAGTAGTTTCCAACTTATGTAAACCTTAGGTGAACTTATCACAGGGTGACTGACAATATGTACTTTTCCCTGGGTCACTCAGTGAGTCTTCATGGCCACACTGGGATTTGAACCCTGGTCTCCAGAAGTGTAGTTCAACACGCAAACATTCCATGCTGCCATGATTAGCACATAGTAATACCCTTATTCTTCATGAGACTGCCAAATCTAGTTAGCCACTGAAGTTACCATTACTTCTTGTGGTAGTGTGTTTCATAGTTTGACTATGTTTATTGTGTGAAGAAGAATCTTCTTCCATCAGTACTGAAATTCCCACCATTCAACTTTACTGGATGTCTCCACCCTGTTCTACTGCAGTTTCTTAATTATCCATGTACAGTTCATTTTATTGTTGTGTTCATGGGAATAGGTTTTTATTAATATGCTTTTATGAAATATGCTTTACCTCACCAGTTTTAATTGGCTTTTGTTATTAATTGAAATTTGTGGTCGCTGTTGTTTCTGTTGTATGTTGTAAACTACTTTAGAAGTGTTTTAGAAATGAATTTTAAACAAATAAATTACCAACATTAAATTAATAAACTCGGTAAGTAAATGATTGTTTTAAAATCATGTAAAATATTTGTTTTTCCCAAATGAGTGGCATAGGCAATCTATTACGTGGTACAGTGTTCCAAAACATGGTAAGTTAATTTTAAATTATTTATATTTATAGTTCCAGGCCACTCCTGGGAGTTGTATTTTGCTGAGGCACCAGTATTCTTTGGCAGAGAAAGCTGAACTTTGTAAAACTACAACTCCTATGATGCCGTAGTATTGAGCCATGGCAGTTAAAGTGGTGTCAAACTACATTATCATGTAGATACACCCTTTGTTCATCCCACAAAGTTACTGGGAGATATATTCCCAACTATGTCTGTATCTATCTGAAATAAAGTAGAATGGGCCTTGCCATGAACTCAAACTACACAATATAACCACAACTAGTAAATTTTCTAAAGGAAACTAGATTTTGTGGCATGATTTCCTCTTTTTTAAATGCTAAGCATGGATAGTCATGGCTCCTTTCCTCTTAAATACTTTTAAATGTTAAAAGGTTTTAAATCATTTGCAGTAAAGTTATCCTGAAAAAACTAGAAAAATGTACTTCTATGAATCACATTCGTCCTCACAGAGAGACCTTTTTAGAATCTATTGTTTTGCCAGTGCCATTTATTGAAGTTTTTCTATTATTTCATTTGTACATGACATATTTTGCCCATCAATTTTTTTCAGGATGCTTGGAGTGAATTGCATCTGGCTCTCCCTTTGCCTCATTTATTCCTATTGAATAAGTGTCGTTTTATATGCTCCATTATTCTCAGTTGTGATTGAATTTTTCTCAATGTTGTTTTTGACATTGTGTTAAATTGCTTCATGACAACCTTCCTCCTTTGAGTTGATGGAAGACTCACTTTGCTTCACTAGAAATTTCCGGATTGGTTCTGGGGGTCATCTCAGGTGGACAATGTTGGATGCCATGGGTATTCCAGCTTGAATCTATGGTCAGTTACTGGAGGAAGTTGACAATAGAGTCACCCTGAAGGTCCTTAGTTTTATGAATAACCAAATGCTCATAAACTTGCAAATGTGGAAGCCTGACTATATAAATAATCTAAAGTATGATCAATGTTGAATGAATGTAAAACAGATACACTCACACAAACATTTTTATGTGTTAGTTTTGCTTAGTTCTTCCCTTACTGAATGCCTTTCTGAGTTTCTAACAATACATATGTGTTGTCTCCTTGGCAGTACATCCTGTAGAGTCCAATAGTGTTTGCTTCCAGGTAACTGTATACAATTGCAGCCTACAGCTGTTTCCATAGCTCTTCTGTTTTTCCTGTTCTGCTGTGGCCTTGTCTCCCATGACCCTTTCACTCTGATTCATAGGTCTGAGAGAGATTTCCCAACATGACATTTTTCCTCTGGGATCCATTTTGCCCTTTTGCTATAGGGATTTGTCAAGATGAACATGCCAGAATTACTCACCATGCTGAGTTAAAACTGAAGCATTCCTACTATGTAATAAAAAAAACTAATGAAAGTGAGGAGAGTGAAGGGAAGTAAATATTCAACACTCAAAATACAGCCATCCTTCTATCAGTAAGAATTAATAATGATAAGCATAATTTGGTTATTATCTGTGCCGCCTACCTTGAACTGAAAGGTTTAATGATCACAGATTATTTATATAACCTTAAAGTAGACAGTGAAGGTATTAAAGTAGTTCAAGATTTTGGCATATCTTGACTCAATGATGAATAAGAATGGAAACTACCGTCAAGAGATCTGAAGACTAGATGTTGAAAGGGCAGCTATAATGAAAATAACTAAGCTGAAAAGTACAAAGATATTGAATATTAAAATTAGAGGTGTCCATGCCATTGTGCATATGTACATATATATATATATATATATATATATATAGAGAGAGAGAGAGAGAGAGAGAGAGAGAGAGAGAGAGAGAGAGCTGAACAGTGAAGAAATCTGATCAAAAATCAACTCAGGGTTCTTCTACACAGGCCCAAAACCCACAATAGGTAACGGGTTTACCTGAGGCATCCAAACAATGGTTCAGGTACACCCGGATTATTCCAAAGTAAACTGGGTTTTCTCCGTTTACTTCAGATTAATGAAACACCTAAACAGGATCCGAACCTTATTGAAAGATCTGGGCCTGATGAGGACCGTGTTTTGTGATTCTGGTGATCAATCCCCACTGCCATCCAGGTTCTTCAGCCTCCTGGAGCCAAAGGAGTGGGAAGGTGCCCATTCCCCTTTCCCCCCACTCCTTCCTCAAAACTTACCAAAGGGGCCTCCTGATGCTTGGAAACCCAAGCTCTCCTTTGCCAGGTGGCTAGATAACAACCTGTGTCAAACAAAGGTTGACCCAAGATGGCATCAAGGCCCCCCCAGCCCCCCATTCATCCCTCGAAACTTATTTGATGGGGCCTGCCAGCAATGCAGGCCCCTCCAGAGAATCTTCCCAATGCTTGGAAATAACACATCAGCAGTTGGGGGGGGGAGGGAAATCCCTTCATCCCCACCTCCTGACACATTATTTCCAAGCATTGGGAAGATTCTCTGGAGGGGCCTGCATTGCTGGCAGACCCCATCAAATAAGTTTTGAGTGATGAATGGGGGGCTGGGGGGGGGAGCTGGATGCCATCATGGGTCAACCTTTGTTTGACACAGGTTGGCATCTAGCCATCTGGCAAAGGAAAGCCCGGGTTTGTAGGAGGGGCTGAAGACTCAAACTCAGGAGGAAGCAGGTTACCTAGGTTTTAAGTAAGTGTAAAAGGGTCCTCAATTGAAATGTGCTGGAGGACAGTTCAACAGATACCCTAGACCAGTGTTTCCCAACCAGTGTGCCTTGGCACACTAGTGTGCCGTGAGAAATCATCAGGTGTGCCGTGGGAAATTGGAACCTCCAATACCCTTTCTTCCCCCTCCTGCCAAAAACTTTTTCATCTCCACTCGGGCTCCCTTTTTCCCAGCCTCGCTCTGCTTGCTTTGCCTCGCTTTGCTCTGGGGCGAGTCTGTGCAGTAGCGTCCGCACGGGTCACATCTTCCTCCCTCCCCCCCCCCGAACACGCTCACACTGCCCCCTCGGATCAAAATGGCAGCAGAAGCGGCAGTGTAGAAGAAAAAGTAAGTGTTCGGCAGCAGGGGGAAGAGAGGGCACGAAGGGGAAGGGGGAGGAAGAGGTCTCTGTCGAAAGCTGGCATGGGCAAACTGGGACCTTCCAGGTGTTTTGGATTCCAACTCCCACCATTCCTAGCAGCCTCAGGCTCTTTTCCTCCCCCCCCCCTCAGCCATTTAAGCAGGAAAAGGCCTCAGGCTGTTAGGAATGGTGGGAGTTGAAGTCCAAAGCACCTAGAGGGCTGAAGTTATGCCATGCCTATTTTAGGAACCTTAAAGTGGTGAGCCTCCTTCCAAAAGTGTGATTCTGGATAGAAAACAAACAACAACATAACATCGTTTGAGTCCACAGTGCTCTCTGGGTGTAGGTGAACTACAACTTCCCAACTCAAGGTCAATTCCCAAGCAAACCCTTTCAGTACTTTCTGTTGGTAATGAGAGTTCAATATGCCAAGTTGGTTCAATTCCATTGTTGCAAGAGTTCAGGATGCTCTTTGATTGTGTGTTAACTATAAATCTCAGAAACTGTAACTCCCAAATGTCAAGGTCTATTTCCCCCAAAATCCATCCGTGTTCACAGTTGGGCATATTGAGTATTCATGCCAAGTTTGGTCCAGATTCTTCATTTGTTTGTGTCCATAGTGCTCTTTGGATATAGGAGAACTACAACTCCAAAACCCAAGGTCAATGCCCACCAAACTCTTATAGTATTTTCTCTTGGTTATGGGAGTTCTGTGTGGTAAGTTTGTGTCTTTCTGCCATTCCTGCCAGGATATCTATGTTGTGTTCATTGAAACAGGTCCAGGTTTCACACTGAGTGTATAAATACATTTAAAAACATATTAACTATATGTATTACTGTGTTAGAGTGTCATTTTGTGTCATTTGGGTTGGTGGTGTGCCCCAGGATTTTGTAAATGTAAAAAGTGTGCCGCGGCTCAAAAAAGGTTGGGAAACACTGCCCATGACTGCTAAAAAAGCAAATAAATGGGTTCCAGAACAAATTACAGGAGGACTAAATGCTCCTAGAATACAAGATGACCAAAGTCCTGTACTTTGACAATTTCATGTGTAAACATCACATAATGGAAAAGACAACAATGTTTGGTAGAGTATAAAGTAGCAGAGAAAGAGGAAGACTGCATTGTAGATGGTTAGATTCAATCAAGGAAGCCATATCTCTGAGACTGCGAGACTTGCACAGTGCTATGAAGATAGGATAACTTGGAGGTCTCTCATTCAAAGGAATAACAAATCATTGCTCTAAAGCAATATTTCTCAAATTCCGCTCCTCCCAGTGTTTTGGACTTCAATGTTCATAATTCTTAACAACTGGTAAAATGGTGGTATTTCTGGGAGCTGAAGTCCAAAACACTTGTCCTTTCAATGATTTTAATAGATGCTGTACAACCATCTACTAGGGAGTGTAATTGTGGCTCTCCTGCATTAAAGGACTGGAGTAGATGACGTTTGAGGTCCCTTCAACTGAATGATCCCAAATTGTTCAGATTCCTTCATATCAGCCAAATAAAGCCTCTCATTCTTATGCCCACACATACAAGCAGATATGTACAGGTATATGGGAAATATATCCCTGGCCATAGTCCAACACTCAAACCACTACACCACACTGGTTCATGGGCAGCTTACACTATTCATAATCTGAAATGGGAACAGCTCATATTAACAAATCTATGTGGTTTATTTCCTCCACGCGAATTACTGTCTGATGAATCACAACAGCAAATGACCTTCAACACAAATGTTGCAGTTGCTTTGCTGTAAGAAAGGATTAAAGCAATTTAATGATAGGCTGTAGCCTGTACTAATGAGAGCATTTCATTAGAGATTTCAGCACGGTCTGGCTCCTGGGGTTTAGGAGACAATTGCAGGGTCCTAATGTAGGTGCATTGCCACTCATGCCTCCTTCACTTCAGTTTAATAAATGTCATTGTGTGGTGGAGACTGGCAACCTCAGGCCTCCCACAAACAGAGACACATTTTTCAAACTACCAGGTTTTCAATGAAAGGTCAAATGTCTGTGGGGTTTTGATTTTTTTTAAAAAAAAAAGAAACATAAGAATCTAGGGAAAATTGACTCACTGCTGGGGATATCTCTTCAAAAATTTGTTTCTTGATGAGCTTGTTTCCCCCCCCTGCAAACCATAGAAGACACATTATAAAGCCATAGTCCATCGCACACATATATGGGAGTAGGTTTTCCAGGTCTCACAGCACTGACTGAAGTCACAGTTACTATGTTTCCCCATACATTTTGTTATTACAATTTACGTATGTGTCTGCATCTCTTATAAGGGATTGGTTTAAACTCCAGTTTGCTTGTAAAACTGAATTACTGGGTCACAAAATGATGTATGTCTAAAAAGCGTGTCTCCAATATAAAATGTTTGGAAAACTCTGCCTAAAGAGAACCTTTATTTTTCAAGACTCTAGAAAGTCATATTGCTTGGTTAAGTAGGTTTTATTCAAAATGCATTACATTTTCTAAAATAACCCTCATGTTTATTTCCACAGTTAGCTGACCCAGAAATATCTGCATATCTCCCAACTGTCCTGTCTTGGCAGGGTATTCTAATTAATCCTCTGTCATTTCATGTTTGCAGCTGCTTTTAAAATGTCTGGATTTCTCCCTTCGTCTTCCACTTTTCCCCATTTATACATTGTTTACTTCAATTAGTGCAAACTGAATACAAAATGCAAAAGTTTTTTGTGCTCAGTTGGCCCAGCCCGGGGGATGAGGCAAAAGCAAACTGCTGTACTTTCTCCAAACGTAATCTGTTCTTCGTCATTAATTACATTTGCCATCTTCACTACGATCTGAGGTTGCTGTGTTTGGTTTTCCTCTGTGATCTGTTCACAGTTATGTAGCTAACACATCTTGTGTCCCAAACCTTCCCTGTCCTGATTTTATGATATCACGAGGACCCACTTCTGTGATATCACAAGTATTTGTCCCTTAGTTTTGGCCTGAAAATCTCAGAAAATGCCATGATACTTGAACTGTTAATTCTGCATGGAAATAAAATCTCTGGAATAACATACAGCCTCCCCCTCCCCCTTCTGTAGCAACACTTTGGGGTTAGTGTGGACAGCTGAACTGGTTCTAATTGAACTAGTCCAGCTATCAGTTCCCTGACTCCTGCTAACAGGCCATGTGGACATCATGCAGCAATTTCTGGTCAATTCTGGGTTTCTGGCCAGTGTACACTTGAAGTTAGAATTGACGTATTAGTATCATCCCCTCCAGTTGCGCATATTCCAAGGAGAGGTCCACCAGTTCCATACAGGATTCAACCACCTGTATCAAGGCTGAAGAACCTTCTGCCTTCCAGATACTTTGGTCTTCAACTTACATAACCTCACTGTGCAAAGTCAATAGTAAGGAGTTGTAATATGGGTGTTACTGCCCCAAATGTCTAGAGAGCAAAAGGTCCTCCAAACTGCATTATGCAATCTTGGATGATGGCCACATCAAAAAGTAGATAAGGTCTGTCCCCCTTGAAAAATTGTGTGGATGAAGGAGTTGGAGTGCAGCCTCTGTCTGCTTTGATTTCCTTTTCCTCAAAACTATTAAAAATAGACAAACCCTGCATCTTGCTTTTCTGACCACAGTAAGTGTTTTTACCATCTGAATCCCGATTCAGTGTTGTAGAGTATTGTTTCAGTTTCATGTTACAGGCCACAATGGAATTGTTTCTAAACTGAGAACTTCATCCTTCGCAACAAGTAAAGCATTGGGGATTGTTGTTTTTCCTTAAGCTTCTCAATGCCCCATTTGGAAATTAAACAAATGATTCCCCTACCACATCACATGTTTTCCTTAATTCCACTTTCTTTTCAAATTATCCATTTGTCTTCCCATGACACAGGATAAATTCCCCTCCCACTGTCTCCACCCTCATTTTCTTTTACTTTGAGAAATCCTTTGTGTTTGTTCTCACAGAAATACTTTTTAACACAGAATCATTAAACGAGCTTTCTTCTATATACTATGTTATTCTACATTACAATCTATAAGTACAAATACCTCTGAATTCAAAAGGTAACTATTGAATTTATTTATTTATTTATTTCTTGGATTTCTACACTGCCACTCCTGGCGGCTCGGGGTGGTTTACAGGTAAAACTTCATGTAAAACAATAGCTAGTAGAACAACCGAGTTAAAAGGAGATAAAATTTTACATTGTTTAAAAAGATATACATTATTGCTTTTTCCTCCTTGGTTCTAAAGATTATTGTGGAAAAAAGGATTCTATACTGCCCACCTTGGCTTCTCTCTCCAGAATGACATCATCATTATCTTTACAAGCAGACAATGGGGAATTGCCATCACACATTAATTTTCACATTGTTACACATCTCTACATGGGGAATTTTAAAAAGTTGATTGGTAATTGATTTAGGAAGTGTAAGAAAAAAACATACTTTAGAAATAGCAAAATACCTGGAATCCATAGTATGAGCTTGCATCATGTGATGGGCTCTGTAGATAGCCATTGCTTAAATGTGTGGAAATGCTGATTTTATTGCATGTGATGAAGCCCTTAAGATGCAAACCAGTTGGCATTTTATTCTACAGTATTTCATCATGGCTTTTACTAAGGAGAGCAAGCATTAATTGAATTTATTATGAAAGAGAAAGGTGCATACTCTCAAAGACTTCCATCAGAACTACATAACAGAGGTTTTCTTTCTTTCTTTCTTTCTTTCTTTCTTTCTTTCTGTAAGCTTCCATTGCATTGAAGTAGGTAACACAAAGAGTGCTGTGACCTAATTTGCAAGTTAAAGTGGAGAGTGAATGATTGAAGCATTCAGCTCTCAATAAAGCCAATAATTCCATAAAGAAGAGGTACAGAGGAGCTAAAGCACTAAACCTTAAGGTCTTAGGCTGAATTTCTCTTACTGTCTTGTATAGTGAAGGATGATGACAGTGTCTGGGTAGGTTTAGTCAGAACCAAAGTAGCAACTAAAGATTATGAACCAACATTGTGCAACGGGGTTTGGTTTTTTCTATTCAGACTAAAATCTGAAGGGAATTCATTACCCCATTGACATTTGTTACACTACACTAGATCTAGTTATCTGAAAGGATGAATCTGCTACTCACGGAATCTGTTAAGATCAGAAGACTCTGACTCACTGAAAATTAGGTGCCTGTGTACTTGACTTGAGAACCCAACAGCTCCATATATACCCACCAAAAACTCTCTGACTATAAACCCTTTGCTAGCTATGGATTCTACCAATAATAAGTCTCAATTTGGGACATTTTAGAAATTGATGTCAGAGTGCTCCCAGTGTGTCAAAGATCTAGTCATTTCTCCAAGAAATCTGTCGCACAACAGGGCTGGGAAAGCACCTCTGAACCAATGTCACACCCCAGAGTTCTGTATAAGCAAGCAGTTTATTGGAGAATAAAAATAGCTCCAGTAAAAGGACAAAAAATGATCAAAAGTAGTATAGAGCATTGTCCATAAAAAGAGTCACTTAAACATGGGAAGACAAGAATCCAAACATCAAGTTCAGGAAACAGGAATGTCTAAAGCCATGACAAGATTAAAAGGTAACAAGAGTCTATGATTCCAAAATAATCCAGGACAACAAAACCAAAGACAAATGAAAATACAGGAACAAAACTTGAACATTAAATCCAAGGCATGAAAAGTTACAGGAATATCAACATGAATGTAAATCCAAGGCACAAGACAGGAATTGCTGTCTAAACCAAATGTTGGTTCCTCTGAAGAAACAATCTCAATTGCCCCCATATGTAGTCAAAAACGTATGCCTTTTCCCTTGAGAAGACTCAAGAGGAACCCTCTTATCAATTAATTTTTGTGAGCGGTGCTTCTCCCCAGCCAGATGTTTTTGTTGACAGATCTGACTCCTTCTATCAAAAGAGGACTCCCCTGGATCTCCAATTAAAACATTATTTTCACATTCCGACCTTCACTCTCTTGGGAAACCTAACACAAGACTGTCAGTCTCCTTGTCTGTACTGGCACATCTAATGCAGGCCTGACCATCCCAGAATCCTCAGCTTCATCATGGCTAACAACACTATCCTATCCAAAATCTTCATTTCCAGACCCCTGTGGGTCTGCAGGATCTTGGTCATTAGGCACTTAAATCTCAGGCAATGGAACCAGTGCAGGCTGAACCAGTATAAAATCTCAGGATGGCTCTCCTGATCTACACCAACCTAGAACTGTTTTATCCCTGTTGGAAGAAATGGGGGTAAATTCAAACATATATATGCTCACAAAAAAACCCTGTCAGAGACAGTGAAAATATCCTCTTAGTACTCTCCTAACTTTGATAAAAATGCAATTATCCCCTTCTCTGAGAAATGTGGTGAAAGGCCTTTTTGAATGCCTGGGTGGGAAAATGTTGATAGTGATGGCCAGGGGCAGTTGACTCCCCAAAGTAGTGCTAGAATTTTACCAGAATCCACCCTCAATTTATATATGAGATCAACTTATACATAACTATATGCAGAATTTACACTGGAAGTCCTAGAAAATAATGGTTTCAATTATGTCAGACAATACCTATCTTTGCAAACCCATTGACTGATGAGTTCAGGTTGAAGGGCAGAACTGCTCCTAGGCAACATCTGGCTGTAGTTGTACAGCTGAAGAAAAAGAACATTGTACAAGGAAGGGCCTGGATACCTTCTTATACAATGGTCAAAGAGATATTTATAGTGGTGAAACCACTGCTTATGGCAGAAAAGCTCCCTAAGAAGATTCAATCCATTGTATTCACTGGGCTGCTCTGGGGTTGTCTCACATTCATGCAGCATCAAGTTCCGTGTGTGTGTGTGTGTGAGTGTGTAGTATTATTTTTGGCTACCCAGGCAACAACACTCACACTTGAACAAGGGAACAAGATAAAATGATGCCAAATTACTATCATCAAACGTTTATATAGCTATGTAACTCTATCTGTTTAATCTCTTTCTAGCTCCCCATATGCAAAAATCTCTGTAAGGTACTTTTCTACATTTTTTTCCTGCCTTGGTTAAGATGACATCTTTGAGCCTTGCATAATGAGCCTGTTTCTATAACACCACTTTACGGTGGAGACGCCTTATAGCACTGAGCACAGGAAATCCCAAAGAAAGAATCCCATGACTTTTCTGAACAAAGTATCAAAGTGATGTGGCCTTTTCTTAAGAAAGAAGCAACAGGAACTGCATAATTCTCATCAGGGAGGGGGGAAACTTACAGAAATCAGAGAAACTATTGAAATCAAAGCCAATACAAACAACAAGGGACAATTAGGACAGCAACAAGCTTTTTATAAAAAGGAAAAAGAAAAATATCACATGGGTACAATTTAACTACATCTTTCAGATGGTAAATAAGGAAATAGTTCTATGGGAGAAAAACAGCAAGACATATTAGTTTCCAAATTTGCAAGACATCAGAGGGCCAGTTAGACACACATGCAATTCATGTGCATGCTTTTTAATATATACATATCAATGGTGCTCTTGCCAGTAGCCTGTGTGTGTGTGTGTGATAAGAAAAATCTACCCTTTATCTTTCTGCCATGGCCCCAGCTATTGCAACAGCATCTTCAAAGTTTCTGTTTCTATTTCAAGAGAAGTAAAATATTCTAAAGGCATCAGATCCCATCTGGTTGTGAAAGCTAGGCATGGTCACTCCTGGTTAGTACTTGGATGGGAGACCACCAGTTAATACAAGATGCCTTATGCTATATGTTAGATGAAGGAATTTGCAATACCACCTCTGAGTATTGCTTGTCTTAAAAAAAACCCCTATAAAATTCACAGGGTCTCCATAAATCAATGGGCAACATGAAAGCACATAAATGCGTGCACAAACACACACTTTGCTATCAATTCATGAAGATGCCTCAAATAAATATTTCTGCCATGATAGCTACCTAGGATTATCCAGGAACACTCTTCTTAATTCGGAATAAATTCGGATCAAATTCCTTTTTGAACCGATTTGGGAACGCAGAAGTAACTTTGTCATTTCAAAGCTTTTCCCGCCATTTCTTATGAATTAGTGAGTTGGAAATCTTCCCTCCCAAGTCAAACCTGGGGCAAGAACCGCATCCAAACTGGGTTAAACATGGCTCTCCCATGTCAGACCTGGAGATTTAACCCAGTTTGTATGCGGCTCTCACCCCAGGTCTGACGCGGGAGAGAAGGACATCTGCATCCAAACTGAGTTAAACACGGCTCTCCTGCGTCAGACCTGGGGTGAGAGCCGTGTTTAACCCAGTTTGGATGCAGACGTCCTTCCCTCCCAAGTCAAACCTGGGGCAAGAACCGCATCCAAACTGGGTTAAACACGGCTTTCCCACGTCAGACCTCGAGCGAGAGCTGTGTTTAACCCAGTTTGGATGCGGCTCTCACCCCAGGTCTGACGCAGGAGGGAAGGACATCTGCATCCAAACTGGGTTAAACACGGCTCTCACCCCAGGTCTGACACAGGGAGAGCCGTGTTTAGCCCAGTTTGGATGCAGATGTCCTTCTCTCCCGCGTCAGATCTGGGACAAGAGCCATGATTAACCCAGTTTGGATGAGGCTCTCGCCCCAGGTCTGACATGCCCCAAGCCGCTCTGAGTCCCCCCTTGGGGGTTGAGAAGAGCGGGGTAAAATCCCGAAATAAATAAATAAGGATGTCCGCATCCAAACTGGATTAAACATGGCTCTCGACCCAGGTCTGACGCGGGAGAGCCATGTTTAACCCAGTTTGGATGTGGATGTCCTTCTTTCCCGCGTCAGACCTGGGGCGACCCCAAGTCTGACGTGGGAGGGAAGGATATCCACATCCAAACTAGGTTAAACACGGCTCTCGACCCAGGTCTGACGCGAGAGGGAAAGACATCCGCATCCAAACTGGGTTTAACTGTGTTTAACCCAGTTTGGATGCGGATTTCCTTCTCTCTCGCGTCAGTCCTGGGCGAGAGCCGTGTTTAACCCAGTTTGGTTGCGGATTTATTCCCTTTCCTCTCCCCCCTTTTCTGGAATGAAACAACTATTTTCAAAGTAAAGACCACCCAATGAAACAAGAAATAACAATTTGAAACCATTAACGAAGGATTCAGAAGTCTCTGAAGTTTGAACAGTTTTGACCTTTTTTTTCCAGTTAAAATTGGAATTGACTTTAGATCCGAACCTTTTTTTTTTTCAAACAGGCCTACTAAAACATGAAATGACAGAGAATTAATTGGATCCAAGAAAAAATATCTGAACACAGAGTTTTCCAAAGTATTAATGTATTAAATGTTTACTCCAATAAAGCATCAGGTGAATTAAATATATAAGCCCAAGTGGTACACATCAAAGGTAACATAAATCAAAGGTAAGTTCGCATGTTCGCAAATGGGAGAAGAGGTCGGAGTAACGCCGCTGTAGGTGTTGTATTCCACCCCGGTGGGTATTTGTAATCCCACCCCGATGGGTGTTTGTAATCCAGTAAGGATATTAGAGGCAAACACGCCGTAAACCACAATCACGAGCTCAGTGGCTTCCCCAATCCGGAGAGTTGGTTATGCGGGCGACGTTTGCAGAGTCTTCTGGCCGACGAGGACACAAGTGTACAGGGGTCCCACCTCGTTTCGACCCCCACGGGTCTTTTTCAAGGCCAAAGTAACGATCCTCACGTAGCGCATCCCAAGGCAGGCGGCGAGAATCTAACATAGATATAAAGACGCTTGTAAGGTATGTTCTCATTACATATAGTAAGCATTCAAATAAAGTAACCACTGTTATTTCTACAACATAAATGAAAGTGGAAGCACAAGGTACTACATAAGCACAGAATTTACCTCGGAGAGAGGTTCTCCGGTGACCTTCAGTTCTGCGGCTTGGAAATCATCCTCAATAGGTGGGGCAAATGCACAAACACAGGTAAATGAGGGAGGATTTAGTAGGTGAGGGAAATTTACAGGTGGGGTGATTATAGGAGAAGGCTATTGATAGGGATCTTTTCATTTAAACCCCACAGTTGCTCGGTTTTTAAAAGGACCGTCCATTTACTTTCCGCCCTCAATGTCTTATGGGCATCACCGTGGGGTGGGACCTTGACGATTTCCAAGCCGCAGAACTGAAGGTCGTCCGGGCTATGTTTGTATGTTTTGTAGTGCACATATAACGGAGAATCCTCCGAGTGCTGGCGGATTCTCGAACAGTGTTCCGAGACCCTCATTCGGATGCTCCTCCCCGTTTGGCCCACATAGAGAAGGCCGCACGTGCAGATCAGGCAGTATACGAGGGACTCGTTTTGGCAGGTACAGAAGGTTGTTAAAGTGAAATTACGCTGTTTCCCAGGACTGAAGATTTCCTTCCCAGGAAAAACAATAGGACACTGTACACAGTGGCCACATGGGTGGGTTTTCGGGGTCAGATTGCTTTTCCGGATGGGTTGTTTTAACGCTGAGTGCACTAGGGTGTCCTTGATGTTTTTGGTCCTCTTGTAGGCCACCATTGGCGGGGTTTCCAAACCCGGGATATCTTAAATAAGAGGCCACCTGTAGATTTCCCTCACCTACTAAATCCTCCCTCATTTACCTGTGTTTGCGCATTTGCCCCACCTATTGAGGTGGATTACACTGGAGAACCTCTCTCCAAGGTAAATTCTGTACTTATGTAGTACCTTGTGCTTCCATTTTCATTTATGTTGTAGAAATAACAGTGGTTACTTTATTTGAATGCTTACTATATGTAATGAGAACATACCTTACAAGCGTCTTTATATCTATGTTAGATTCTCGCCGCCTGCCTTGGGATGCGCTACGTGAGGATCATTACTTTGGCCTTGAAAAAGACCCGTGGGGGTCGAAACGAGGTGGGACCCCTGTACACTTATGTCCTCGTCGGCCAGAAGACTCTGCAAACGTCGCCCGCATAACCAACTCTCCGGATTGGGGAAGCCACTGAGCTTGTGATTGTGGTTTACGGTGTGTTTGCCTCTAATATCCTTACTGGATTACAAACACCCATCGGGGTGGGATTACAAATACCCATCGGGGTGGAATACAACACCTACAGCGGCGTTACTCCGACCTCTTTTCCCATTTGCGAACTTGCAAACTTACCTTTGATTTATGTTACCTTTGATGTGTACCACTTCAGCTGTGGGATTGAGTTTGTTCTGGCACCCGACTTGGGCTTATATATTTAATTCGCCTGATGCTTTATCGGAGTAAACATTTAATACATTAATACTTTGGAAAACTCTGTGTTCAGATATTTTTTCTTGGATCTACAGTGACCACACCCGTTGTGTCTTATTGTACCAGAGAATTAATTGGAGCCATGCCTGCCAAATCAATACAGTGCACCCTGTACCCTTAGCACTGATACCTGAGGTAAGCGCAGTGAGTGTAACGCTCATCCAAATCTGACAAAATATATCCTCTCTAGGAATTGTCTAGGGCCTGCATAGAGATTTTGGTAACTTCCAGCAGGATTGATTCATTTCAACAGGGTCCAGTCGTCCACAGTTTTCTCTTTTAACAATAAGTTCAGGACTCCCCGTGGATACAGTAGTCGTACTGTATTGTTGGAAAGTATGGGGAAGCAGCTGTGTTAGAGCACACTGGATACCTCTTCTACAATTACTGAGAAAATACAGACACTAGCAGTAAGTTGGCCTCTCCCCAAACAAACAACTACATGTATTCACACTTTCCTTGGTGCCCATAGTTTCCCTGGTATCTAATGTGAAAGTTACCAGAATAAGATTTACAGCCATGACAAAAAAAGCTGAAGAGAACAGTATTGCTACTGTTGTGAGTCTAGTTTCACTTTGTTTGGAATGAATGTAGTCTGACATGAACTTTTATGAGAATACAGAGTGTCATTTATGAGAATAATGCAGTCATGGGAACACAGAGGATTCTAGCTCTCAAACAAACAACAAACACAGACATATGGTCTCCGGGTTCATTTAAGAAGAAGCAGATTTTAGTCTGTGCTTTGGATACAAAATTCCTGAAGAAATAATAATAATAATAATAATGGTGATGTTGATGATGATGATGACAAAATCACGATCTGTCTACTGCAAAAGGCCACCTTACTTGGATCTGTGCACATTATTCAGAAATACATTACACAGCCCCAAACGCTTGGGAAGTGTTTGACTTGTGATTTTGTGATAAGAAATCCAGCATATATATCTCATTTGCTGTGTTATACTGTGTTTTTGTATCAGTAAAATATTATTATTTTGCAGTAGCCCAGTGATAACATTTCCAACATCCACCTCTTTGCCCATAAAACAGCAAAACTAGAATTCCATGGGTGTCCACCCAGATTATCTATCTGTAATCTGCTAAACTTTTTTGCTGCATGTTGGGTTTCCTAGGACATTGGTCAGCAGATAAATGTCCTACTTCCAATGCATATTTTCTTCTATTTCTCCCCTTTATCTCCCATTATAAAATAAAGGTGGTCACAGTCTTGTCCAAATTACAGACAGTCATGCAGCTCCTATGATCTTCAGTGATCGCAGGCATGTATGCATGTATGTACAGAAGCTGATTAAAGTCCTTAAACTTTGTGTCATCCTGCACCAGGTATGTAGCTGGGGGGGGAGGCTTGGGGGGCTTCAGCCCCCCCCCCCGCGAGAAGGCCTTACTGGTACATTAAACTGTTATGTTTATTCATATCATGATCTGATCACCATGCTTATTATATCCCACATTCATGGGGTTATTGGGATAACAATACAAAAGGTTTGGTAGGGTAGTCCCTCTCTTACTCAGACTCAGCCCCTCCCGAATCAAACTCAGCCCTCCCTGAGTCAAAATCTTGGCTACAGCCCTGTCCTGCACAGAGAATTCTGCTCAACAGAGTTGCTTTCCTACTTCCAATATCAAAATGACTTGTTGCATAGCCTATGAAGATGTCATTCGGAGGACGTCTATTTGGGAGCAAGCTGCATGAAAATAATTGGCAGATGCTTCTTTGTAAATATCAGCCAAGGAAATTTTACATTGAAACCTAGCACATTGATGTAATTCAATCACATAGATTTAAATAGGACATACATCCAAGCAGAATACACTTTTGTAGATATGTACTTTGTGGGACGAATATAATAAAAACACTGGGTGAAACCTTCAGGATCATACTAAAGGCTCACACAGTAGCCAACACATTACTTTTCTCATTATTTTGTTTCCTGGAAACTGGCAATTCAGAGCCATACAGATATGAAACCTACAATCCAGATTATCTGTTTTGAACTGAATTATATGACAGTGTAGACTCATGTAATCCTGTTCAAAGTACATAATCTGGATTTTATCTGGCAGTGTAGATGGGGCCATAGAGGTAGCATATAGAGCACATGACATGCTTAAGAAAACAGGGTAGGCAAATGTCTTTTAGTGGATTCCTAAGAGATCAGCATGCATTAGTGTCAGCCAACAATGGACAACATTACTATCAGTGGGAAGACCATTAATAAGAAAACACTGTATTGTCCTTAAGAGCTTAAGAAGATGTGGTTCCTCCAACATTCTTCAAAAAGCCATGTGGTTAGCTTCCAAGATCAGAGGTATCTGATGCCTTGGGGTATACTAACCTTTTCTTTTTCTGACACAGATCCTTATTGAATTTTAATACATAGCACAAATGGAAGGTAGAAAAACACCCAATGAACTAAGGAATTGTAAAACCACAAATCTCCTTATCTTGAAAAACTTGGGGAGCAAAATTTAATGTGGGGCAGCGGACGGACAATTGAATAATGACAGGACTGTCGAGGCGGACTGTGGATATGGCTTGGACAGCCTATGAGTGCGGAATGAGGATCATGTGGTTAATTGTTTTAATCTGTTTTTTTTAAGTATTTTATGATGTATTGTGGTTTTGTCTCATGTGTATGCGGCATTGAATTGTTGCCTTTTTGTTAGCCGCCCTGAGTAGAGAAGGGCGGGTTAGAAATAAATGAAATAAATAAATAAATGTCCATGTTTATGACTATTTTCTCACTAGTTAAGATAAGATAACGCCCACTTTGCTGTGGTCGGAGGCACTCTTGTTCTTACTGCTTATTCCGTCATGAATTAAGAGACAGATGAATTCATTTTCAGTTCAATACCATTCCACTTTTTTTTTGTTTGGAGGAGGACGGGTGCATAAGTAGGTTGAAAAACTATGTTATACATGTTCTTGAGGTTTACTCTTGTAAATTTAGGCCATCCTTTTCAAAAAGCTTGCATCAGTGGGTTTTTTTTCCCATGCCCTGTTCTTGTAATCATTTTTGTATCGTTCTGGTAATACTAATTTATTTTGCAGTCTTTGAATGTGTTGCATTACAAACACAAATGCACCATTTTAACTTCCTCCCTACCCATTCTTTATTTTTGGCATCATAATCTTTGCTGGCAAATATAAAGTTCAGACATCGCTTAAGAAGGATTACACAAGTCTATTGTACAGCAAACATATGTTCAGCAAGATTCCACATGTTGCATTGCTTAATGTGTATCTTTGCAATAAAACAGAGACATGTGTAAATGTTCAAAAGTGGTGCCTGCATACATCTTAAAATGGAGGCTTAGCATATTCTTTCACTGCTTTTCTGTTCCATAAAAAAGAATAGATGTGGTTTGCTCCAAAGCTGTCACCTTTAGAAAGTTAACTGTATCATGCCTAACATGAATGGGAATGCATATGAACTGCTGAGCAAAACAGAATAAATAATGCTCAGTACTAAGAAGTTAAAACAGTTCACTCTTATAGCTTATATGCATCAATTTTCAGTGGCAGGGATTTTAGATATTTCAATTTTTCTGTGTTTTGAAACCGATTTCAATGCAGCTTGGACATTATGCTATACTTAGAATAGTTGTGTTTTAATTTTGTTCTGTGATAAAAATAATAAAATTATTGTTTGTTTAATTAGATTCACTGGCTGACTTTGAACCAGTCAACGTTTTACAATGAACCTACTTCAGAGCTATTGTGACTATGAAGTTGAGAGGAGGAAAGTCTTAAGTTCCTTGGAGGAAAGGCAGATTTTAAGACAACTAACAACAAATTGCTGGATAAATATTCCTCATCCTTACCTGTGAAAATTGGCCCAAATTGGTCCATCATTCCATTTAACTGGCAAGCTTCCAATAGAATTCTCAAAAGAAACTCAAGACACATCTCAAGATGTTCAAAGGATGGTTGTTATAGTAATTTTAATAATAATAATAATAAATATTGGCCTTATGGCCTTCAGGCCTTCTTCGGGGGATCCTTAGGGCCCTTACACACACACCTTAATCCCAGGAGGAACTAGGATATTATACGCCATTCTTTCCAGGTTTGAGCCCTCACACCTCCTTCAAATCCTGGGTTTTCCTTGGCAGGGTAGCTACATTCCTTACCAGGTCAACCAGAGATTGTCCTGGGAGGGCATGGAGCCGACCTCCAGCCCCACATTAAGCCCCTAAATTTACCCCCCCCCCCAACCTCATTTTGATGCACCAGCAGTTTTCTATAGAGTTTTCTATAGAGTGGTCTGAGTGTGCAGCCAGACCACTCAGGTAAGTTTAGGGTATAATTGGGGGGCTGGGTGGGGGGCACCATCCTGCTCCTTTGGGCTCCAGGAGCCTGAAGAACTGGGATTGCAATGGGGGTTGACCCCCGGGATCGTGGAAGCTTGGAAGGAGTCAATCCACACAGGAGCCACACCATTAAAGATCTGGACCTTACCTTAAAGTCCGGATCTTTCCAGTGGTTAATTAATCCAGAATAATTAAAATCTGTTAGACTCAAGTTCCAGAATTTTTCGGTAGGATCTTGCAAAGCATTCATTGGACTAGTAATGATTTTTAAACCAGTAAATGGTTAATATTACTTCAGGCAGGCTCAAATATACAACTATCATCACCACCTCCTATTACTACTACTACTACTACTACCACCACCACCACCACTATCATAGCAACAATAGTTCAGAACATCTAGAGATGTTGTCTCCAGTTTCTTCTAACATTTGCAATAGGACAATACTTGGATTAACACAAATACACACATACATGAATAATTGTAAGATCAATGCATTGTCGAAGGCTTTCATGGCCAGAATCACTGGGTTGTTGTAGGTTTTTTGGGCTGTATGGCCATGTTCTAGAAGCATTCTCTCCTGATGTTTCACCTGCATCTATGACAGGCATCCTCAGGAAAACCTGCAACAACCTGAAAACCTACAACAACCCAATTGTAAGCTCTTCAGTAGCCAGAAAACAGTTCTCTGAAGGGCTCTTGGGATTTACCCATAGAAGCAACATCTAGTGCTGGGTCTACATTTCTATATAATCCAGTTCAAAGCAGATAATCTGGATTTTATATAGCAATGTAGATGGGGCCTAGGTCAAGTGTTCCTTTGATGGTGGGAATTTAAATAAAAAGAACCAACAAAAAAAGAGATAGAGAGCAGGCCTTTGAAGTGGCCTACTAACAATATTTGGACCACAACAGAACAGGCCTGCACATAAAACCACATGGTCAAAATAATCCTTACTGTTATTTTGTATTTCCATTTAAATTACAAAAATTATTTCTTAATCCATGCATATATATATATATATATATATATATATACATATATATGAAGTAGCATGTGTAACATTTCTGCAAGTCTTTTGTTTTCCTTTTTCACAATGCTTACACTTCACCGTTGTAAGCTTGCATTTTTTTCCAAATAAATAAATAAAGATAACCTATTTCTTGCCAAAGGGAATGGGGGAATTGAACACTGTGTAAGGAATTGCTATGAGCATTCAGCAACATAACAGCAAACCATGTGGTACGCACTGTCATGAAATATTTATAATAGTGCCATTGTTTCCGAAACATTTCTGGTGAGGGAGAGAGATGAATGATTTCTTTTTTAAAAAAAAATACATGCAGAGACACACAGATACACACAAAGTCCCCTCTCCCGTCATTTAACTTTTGAGTCAGCACTCAGCAATCATGGAACACATAATTCAAAGCTGACATCAGAGGCAGCTTCAGAACTTAATGTCAGCAAAAGACAGTGAAAGGCATGGATCAGAGACAGTTCTCATCAAACTAGTTTTGGGAGCTATCTTGAGTTTTCTAA
The DNA here is from genome assembly GCA_030556195.1 of Anolis apletophallus. Lineage (NCBI taxonomy): Eukaryota > Metazoa > Chordata > Lepidosauria > Squamata > Anolidae > Anolis > Anolis apletophallus. The sequence continues at coordinate 46,238,212 of JARBWK010000008.1, forward strand.
ATATAGGTCTGCTGAATTCATCATCTTACTCTTTGCCTTGTCTTCTGGTCTTGTCTGTTGCTTTCTTCTTCTTGCTGTCTTCTTTCTGCGATTTTTTTTATTGTATTTAATTTTGCAGTAATCTTTGGACGACAGGACTCAAACGCTGTTATTCAGATCCATTTATATTGCAAATGGCCAGATGTCTCTTTCTGGAACGTCAAAATATTTGAGAACCATTCCAATGACTCATACCTCAAAGCTGTCATTCAAAAGATGAGACCTGTGTGATTTAATTTAACCAACAAGATTTGAACCCCAGGTTCATTAACCTCTGAGAGCAATGATCCACAATGAGCAATGAGCCATGGGGGATATGCCTCTTTCACCTACATAAACCCACTGTGACATCACAGTAGGTCAGCCATTTATTGACACATGAGTCACAGTTTGTAGCCTTTGAAAGACTAATTGGTCCTCTGTAACATTTTAAAGCAACTGTAATTAGAGTTGCCATATGAAATAAGGAACAAGGCTCCTATACCCTTAATTGTATTGAGAAAACTTCATCAAATGTTGCTTGTTTAACAATACACCCAAATATCTGTATACAATATACGTGGATATCTGTATGTATGTACACATCTCTGTCTGTCTGTCTATTGTATGTATCAATTTTGGCATATTCTTTTCTTTTTAAAGGGCATGTTTACATTGACATTGTAATGAGTAAGAAAAAGTATGTGCTAAAACTGTAGCTAAAAATAATGCTTAAAACTAATTTCATTAACAAGCTTGAACTCCCTGCCAAAATTCACTGTAGCTAGTTTCCAGAATATGTCAAAATGTATCAGACAATCAGGCGTCAGTATGATTACTATCACCACTATTTCTTTTTCTCCTCAAATTGACCTCTGGGAGCTCTGGCTGGGGATGAATAAGCTTGCCATTTCGGCATGTTGACGGAAATGTTTGTAAACATATGACATCCTATTCTCCATTAGCTTCTCTCTAGTCAGACATCTTGACCTATTATACTAGAGTGATTAGTGTGAGTAATCTGCAAATACTGCACTCCTGTTTTGCTTCATCCTTTCCCAAACCAAAGTGGGGAAATAAAATTAGCATTAGGCAAGAGAGGTAATAATAATTTCACATGTCAAAAATAGTCAGAAATGGCTCGAGATCAATCCAATACAGTTGTCCTTATCTGGGTGGAAATAGATGCTACAGAAAAAGAAGGAATTCCTTCATGAGGCATGGAGGGGTTTTTTTTCATGTCAAGAGAGACTTGAGAAACTGCAAGTCACTTCTGGTGTGAGAGAATTGGCCATCTGTAAGGACATTGTTCAGGGGATGTCCAAACGTTTGATGATTTACTATACTTGTGAGATACTTCTCTCATGTCCCCGCATGGGGAGCTGACAGAGGGAGCTCAACCTACTCTCCCTGAATTCAAACCACAGACCTGTCTGTCATTCAGCACTTCTGCCGGTACAAGGATTTAACCCATTGTGCCATTGGGGGCTCCTATGAGGCATGGTAAAATCTATGCATAGTAAAGGGGTACTTAACTATTCTTCTTCCTATTCATTCTTCTTTCAAATGTCCTCATAGTAATCTGTAATATTGTTTAATTGGATTTATTTGTCTATTTGCTACCTGATCTCAGGTAGGTGCTACCTATAAAATTAATCTGGTTTAAAACATTCTAGAGTTGCTTTGATTTAGCCTGGGGGTATCCCTGGACACTTGTGGATGTCCACATAGTCAGTTGGGCCAAGGACACATCTAACCACCATTGCATTACTACCAGTAAGCAGCTACCTGCCAGAGGCTTGCTGGCAACATTGAATTTCTGGTCACATGGTGGTGTGACATCACTAGAAATATGATGTCTCCAGCAACCTCTTGAGTTACATTACAGAATATAAGTACTTAGATAAGACGCTCTAATGGTAATGACATGACTTTGGGTGCATAACTCTATCATAAGTGGCCAGATACTGTGGTAAAACTGGCCAAATTATAAATAAGAACTTCTCAGATAAGGAGCACATTACTTGCTTCTGAGATTGCCTCAAGGAGTAGATTGGCCTTTGTCATTCTAGAACTTATCCTGTTATATTACTTCCCACAAGAAAATGGAAGATCGGGAGCCCCCAACCTGCAAAGTTAGTTTGAAGCATGCCAGAATTTGGTGATGCAGAAAGATAGGTAAGAATTGAAAAGTCAATAAATGGGTAGAACCACCATTTGTGTCTAAAGGAAAGGATGAACAGTCAAGAAATAAAGGAAAAAAGGAAGTCCACTATCTTCAACATTAGAATGCTGGGGAAAATGGGAAAACAGACTTCAATTGAACAAAATAGACTCCCAATAGGAATATTAGATGATAAAAAGATCAGATATATGGAAAAGTGATATTAAATTTAGATTAAAATTAGTAAAACAACGGTTATAAATTCAGAGGGAACAATAAAAGACTGCGAGGAATTAAGAGACAAATGTGGATCAAGCAATTGGTTGTTCTTGATACTCCTCGATCTGACGGCAGCCTTCGACACTGTCGATCATGACCTGCTGATCCATTGTCTCGCCATGGCCGGAATTCATGGCTAAACACTCGGTTCGCCACATTCCTCCGAGGCCGGTCTCAACGTGTTGAGTATCTGACTCGAACCTCCAACAGATTCGCTCTATCATGTGGGGTGCCTCAGGGAGCAATTCTTTCTCCCCTCCTCTTTAATATCTATGTGAGACCTCTTGCCAGTCTCATACAGAGTTTTGGCCTGGTGTGCCATCAATATGCGGACGATACCCGGCTGCTTTTGCAGTTGGAGCCTGGAGTCACCGCAATACCGGACAATTTCACCCTGTGTCTTAAGGCTATGTTGAGATGGCTGTGGGCCAGTAGATTGAAGGTGAATCCTACAAACACAGAGATCCTGAGGCCTGGCTGCCCGCCTGGTGTGGTGCTCTCTTTGCCCAACTTTGACGGTGCCCTGTATAAGCTGTTGGTTCTGACATTCAAAGCACTTTATGGCCTCAGAGACTGCCTCTCCCCTCTCCACCTCCAGTGGTTGCCAAGACTCCTCCAACTAGACTTACTGCATGTCCCGGGCCCCAGGAAGTACGCCTCGAGTCCACAAGACATAGGGCCTTCTCCATCTCTGTCCCTGCCCTGTGGAACTCTTTGCCTCCCCACATGAGGGCCATGCGCGACTTGAGGCCCTTTGCTCAGGCACTTAAGAATTGGTTTTTTTAACAGTGCTTTTAATGTTTAATACAGTCTATATGGTTACTGCTGTATGTTCTTATGCAATGTTTTATGTAAATCACCTGGAATATTTAATGGGGGGCAATTAATAAGTGAGAAATTGAATTGAATTGAACTATGGCACGGAATGTTGCAAAAGATCACAGAGTGGAAGAAGAAAGGTCCCAAGATGGATTTAGATCAAATATTACTATGGAAAACTGAGAAAGGGAAAAGATTTATAGGATTCATATAACTAACTAATAGATAACCGATATAATTTGAAACTCACCCTGTTAGAAAGATGGAAAGAGGAAATAAACTGTAATAAGAAGGACTTAGAAGTGTGGATAAATTCAATAAAAAAATTTAAAACATTTAAAGATCAAAGAAATACAATGAAAAAACTGTTGAAATGGTATAGGACCCCCCCCACCCCCCAGGAAACAGCCCATATTACAAAAAGAACGTCTAAAACCTGTTGGCATGAATGTGGAGAAACTGGAACATTTAGCCATATGTGGCGGGACCGTGCCAAGGTACAAACATTCTATAGAAAAATTAAGGGGAAATTGAAGAATTATTAGATTTGAATAAGAAACAGTTTGTACCCTGAAACTGGAAGGGAAAAGCAGCAATAAAGATTGGGGGGAGACGACTAAATATATATTAGCTGAACAGGAGAGGAAGGTAAAAAATAGTGAAAAGGGGATGGATACAAGTAGGGGATGAGGACAATTACATATGAATGTTATATCTTTGTTGTTAAATTGTTAAAATATATGTACCTTATAAATTGCCTATGTTATCTTCTAAACGTCCTCATGAGGAAAAGTGGGTATACTCTACTTGTTTGCCCCAAACAAAAAAATTTAAAAAGGAAGTTCCCTTGCATCATGGGAAGGACCTCAAAGTTTTTAGAAATGGGGGAGGGAACGGACTGTAGAATAAAGTCCAGATGAAAGTTTTAATTTTAAGGTGACAAATGCTGCTACTTCAAGGTTGCAAAACTAACTAAAAAATGAGAATGCACTAAGCATTTTAGAATGTAGAAAGTTTCTCTCATTTCAATATTCTTGCTGGCGTTTGGCTCCTAGCTAAACCAAATGGAACCATCATTATCCTCATTATCTAAGCATTTGAATGTGCCACATGTTTGGTTCAAAAGAAAGCAAGAAAATAACGAGAACAGGCAGCGATGGACAAGTTCTCTTTTGCCTCAGGAGGAACGGAGAAGTATTTTTAGGCTTACTTGTGTCCTCACTTGGATCCTATTTCACTTCCTTTGTGGTTACATTGCAATAGATATATGGTGGCAATCCTGATAGTGTTTGTCTACGTGCAATTCAACTTTAGATGTAATCAGCAAGAAGGAAAGCAAAAAGCACTCATGTTCACCAGAAAAACAATTTATAAGGCTCCATGAAACTTCCTTTTGCATGCTTGCTTCAAGGGTCCAGTTACAACGAAGAATAGTCTCTTGTTTTGTATTTCAGCGAGGAAAATTGCATTAGCGATCCCTAGGAGCAAGTTATTCTAATATGACCAAAGGCAAGAAGCTTAATGGAGCCACTCTGCTACTCATTCTTCATTCATCACTGGTGAAATGTCTGGATTATCATTCATTCCCAAGAAGGGGGTGGGGGACGGGCACAACCAGTCATGACTGAGGTTTGAATGCGAGAGAAAGCAATATATCCAAATTATTATCATCCACAGGGTGATAGCTTTCATTAGAAAAGGTGAATCTTGAGCAAACCCTGAATAGTCTCAGCTCCAACAGACTCATTGAATCAACTGCTGAATGCTGAATTAAGCACTTATATAAACCCTATTGAATCAATTGGTTTATTCTAGTTGGAACTACCAATAGATTTCGTGGTAAAAGTGCTTAACATTTTTGCTCCATCGCACATCACCACCGCTGCAGCCTGTACCAGGAAACGGGCATATTCCTGACTTTGCATGGAACTATACTTACACTATTTTGGTTGGAACTTTTTAAACTCTTCAAAAACTTACCTTTCCACCTTTCTGGATATCTATCGGTGGGATCACCACGGAGTTTCTTATAGAACGTGGTGTTATCGAGCTGTCTCTGGGCTTCAGCGATATAATCATCATAATTTAAACAAAACAAACCTCCTCCCTTGTCTGCTGGTCTAAAATGATATCTGTACGGTTGCCCAAAGATTTAATGATGTTGATCTCCTCTTGTGTTAGATTAGCATGGTGCATATCGGAAAAATGGTTGATTTTAAGGACCTCCCTCAGGACAACATTTTCAAAAGTTCTGAGGTTATGTGAAATAGTGTTGGGGGTAAAAGTGCTCTTAACATATACCCTAGAGTGATGTACAGTGTTGTCCTGTACAGATGATTCATCTGAGAAAAATTCTTTCAATCTAAGGGTCCTAAATAAATGTGCTAAATCCTTCCGTATAACAACATCTGAACAGCATGGTGTATGGACAAAAGACAAATCCTTGTCCAATATGCTCAATTCTTTATCACTAAATACATAACTAGATATATTGATCATTAAGTTGGGTCCCGTTGGCTTCGATCCGACCAAAAATTATGTTGTTTGTTGGGGTTACGTCGTCTCATGGGGTATCTGCTAGCATTACCTGTTCCTGTAGATGAATCTGATGCAAGGTCTTCCGTGGAGGTGGCGGAAGGTAAAGATTCATTCAAGAATCTGACCTGTTTTTGATATGTTTTTGATTCTGGCTTGTACATCCATTTGTACACCCTGTTGGTCTTATAATCTTGTTGGTCTCTCCTAAATTTTTGTATTTTAATTGCTTTCAGATCATTATATAGGGTATCGCATTGCTGATTTATTCTATTGACCTCAGTTACAGGGAATAGGTCTTTGTGTGTAGCTTTAAGTGAGGCTATTTCCTCCTTTAAATTAGTAGCCTCTCTGGATGCTCTTTTGACAATAAGCGTCATGAGGCCCCGAGAGCATTTTTCAGTAATTGCTCTCCAACTACTGAAGAATTCCTCATCATTGGTGTATACACCGGGAGTAAGTTGGACCCGGAGACCTCTTGGGACCAGGGCATGTCTTATATATTCAGAGAGAGAAGCTGCATTTAATTGTACCCTTATGAAACACAGTTCTTTTTCACCCAATTCTTTCAAAGGGGCAGGGGGGACCTGTGGTGCAGTGTCATGAGAGCTACCTTCAATGGGGTCAAAGAAAAACCAATCTTGAATAGCAGTATCCACGTCTGCACGGTTAAAGGAGTTGACAATATTATACTGTTCCATTATAAGCACCACACAGAACCTGAGGTTGAACACACTCAGAGAAACACGTGAATACAACTAAGAGTAAGCTGTAGAAATGCAGCTAACATCCACAAAGTGGGACAAACACTATGTAAACTATATCAAAGTATTATTATTTGGCAAATTGGCTTGCATACCCAAACAGTCATAAATACAATTTACTATTTACACAGACATCATAATTCGTGTATAGTAGTCCATATAGACGTATTAGTAATAACAACAATAATGTCCGCTGGGATCACAGTACCTTGGGAGAAATACGCGGGAGAGGTAAGCCCAGACAGCCAATGGGAAAACTCTTGCAATTTTTGGAAAGAAAACCCTGAACTTAGGGTTGCCATAAATCAGAGATAAATTGAGTTGAAGTGTTACAAGGTCTTTAGCCTTCTCAGTGGATGAGTGAAATGTTCTGGAACCTGGAGTGTGGGAGGGGGTGGTGTATCAAGTTTCATGCCAATAGCTCTAACAATGAGGGAGAAAGGAGCCACTGAAGTTTCTCCATTGACACAATTGCTTAACAAAAAAGTAAAGGAAAATTGTTATATTGTTACAGTTACAGTTATAGTTATTTTAGAAACATTTTAGAAGTGATTCTCTTTTTCCCCCCCCCCCCCCTCAAATTTAGTAATGAATATTGATTTTTTTTCATTGATTGCACAGGCCTAGTGCAGATACACTCTAGGACAGAGTCTTTTAAAAGCCAGGGTTCAAATTCCCAGTCAGCTCTGAAACCCACAGGGAGAACTTGGGCAAGTTACACACATTCAACTGTTACACCCTGCAAAAGGAGACAATGGCAAACCTCTTCTGAACATATCTTGCCAAGACAAAAACAAACCTATGATAGGCTAGGTTGATAACAAATGGAAGACACACAACAAAATAGAGTTGAAAACTTTAGAATTGGACGTGTTTAATGTGTTCAAGTTACAAAGGCCAGACTGAGCATTATTGTCTTTTATTTGGGGGAAATGATAATGTAAACTGACCTTTTTTCTCCTGCATTTGTGAAAGCCAAGATCTTTTCTTAAACAAAAACAAAAACAGTGATGAATGTTAAGATGCTCTTTGAAAAGAAAATGTGTAGGAGTTGATGCCTGTTCATGCCATTTTAAAAAAGGAGAAAAATAGTTCTGTGAAGTCACTGTTTGGAAATGGTGTTGCAATAGGATGGTTTTGCCAAAAAGACTCTTTTTCATTTCTTTTTTTTCACTTGTAGTCTTTTGCTCCTATAACCAGGTCAGCTCTTTGGTCAGCACACATGACATGAAATCTACAGCTATTAAGCACTGAATCCTCCTTTCAGTCTCAAAACTATTTTCCCCAAATGCCTTCTAGGGGCATGACGACAAATTACTGCAGATGCAAACTGCAGCCAGGAAATCAAAAGATGTTTCCTTCTTGGGAGGAGAGCTATGACCAATCACGATAAAATAGTGAAGAGTAGAGACATCACACTGGCAACAAAGATCTGCATAGTTAAAGTAATGATATTCCCAATAGTAACCTATGGATGTGAGAGATGGACCATAAGGAAGGCTGAGTGAAAGAAGATAGATGCTTTTGAACTGCGGTGTTGGAGGAAAATTCTGAGAGTGCCTTGGATCGCAAGAAGATCAAACCAGTCCAGGAAATAATGCCTGGCTGCTCACTGGAAAGAAGGGTATTAGTGGCAAAGATGAAGTACTTTGGCCACATAATGAGAAGACAGGAAAGCTTGGAGAAGATCATGATGCTGAAGAAAATGGAAGGAAAAAGGAAGAGGGACCAACCAAGGACAATCCTTGAAGTGACTGGCTTGACCTTGAAGGAGCTGGGGGGTGATCATGGCAGACAAGGAACTCTGGTGTGGCCTGCTCCATGAGGTCACAAAGAGTTAGTAGAGACTGAATGAATAAACAACATGCAAATTCAATCTGCAAAAGGTGTTATACCTTTAGGGCCTAAATAACTGATTATTGGAAGCTAAGCAGGGTCAACTCTAGCTAGTACTTGGAAGCGAGACTACCAACTAATACCAGGTCATGTAGGCTGTATTTCAGAGCAAAGTGCCAGTAAAGCTATCTCTGGGGGCACTTCTACACTAACCTTATAATGCAGTTTGAAGTCAACTTGAGGCTGCATTGGCCACAAAATACACACCACCAACGAAGGCTGTACCACACATGTAGGGTGATACAGCACCTTTTTAAAAAGTCCAAGGAAAGTCTGCGTTTTATCAAAAATCCACTGTAGCAGATGTCAGAGTATCCCAGATCCAGGGCTAAATTGGCTCCACAAAATGAGGAGCACATTGTAGACAATCCTCTCTTGTTGACTTGCAGAAAATAACCTTGAACAAGGGATGGGCAGCAGGGAGCTAATTGACCCCTTGGGAAAGATAATTAATTAACTCTGTTGCTTTCACTCTTTTTTTCACCCATACCTCTCTCTCCTGGAAATGAAGGCATACCTGCAAAATACTTTGTGGCCAGGTTCTGTATTCAAGTAATCGCCCACCTGGCCCCAAACTGGTTCCAAGCCTGCCAAGCTAATCACACTGCAGCAAAACCAGTTCCTTTTGAACCAATCCCAGACTGTATTATAGAGACAGCATAGAAGCAACCTGAGTATTCCTTGTAAAAAATAAACTCTATGAAAATCATAGGATCATTAGGCAATGTTCCTTCTTGATCCCACATAAACATATATACTCTAAAAGGAGTTGTGGAATTGTCTAGCAAACACATAGTTATACACTTGGGTTCTGCTTTGGATTATCCACCAAGGACATAGAACTGTATTAACTGCTGGCAAGGTGGAAAGCAGGAGGTGAGGGGGTGGATGGTGAAATTACTCTACAAAAGTCCAGGGCAAATAGATCCCTCCTTGCCTACATCTTGCCAGATGTCTGTACGTGTTTACTGAACACACATGCTGTGAGTCAGTGGGGTTTTGGAGGCAGAGGCATGACAGAGAGCAGATAAACAAAAGCATTGGGGATTGTTGTTATTTCTAAAGCCATGAATAGGATAGCTGAGCAAACTGGGACCAGCGTAGTAATTCAAACATGAGAAAGGTGGCATTAACAATGCTGTCAGTGACCCCAGCAGACTCAGGTTATGCTCCATGCAGTGTTTGTGTGAAAGAAAACCTGTGACAATTGTATAATACTGGAGGGAGAAAAGAAACTAACAATTTGTTTGTTCACCTCTCTCTCTCTCTCTCTCTCTCTCTCTCTCTCTCTCTCTCTCTCTATATATATATATATATATATATATATATTGTATATATATATATATTGTATATATGGCATTTTTTTTAAAAAAAAGTAGTATGCAGGATTTTACGAGTTTGAAACATACAGCAAGGTACACATATGTGTGACTTTCAGAGAAAAGGTGAACTTTGTATCATACTGAATTTAAGATAATTCATGCAACAATCTTGAATCACCCAAGATATTTTCCATGCCTACTAGCAGCATATACAGCATCTGACTTCGCTATTGCTAGTTCTCTTTTCACACTGATGTCAACATATTTCTAATTTTTGTGCTTACCTATGTATATGTGAAGAGCTTGGAAAGTGAGGATTTTTGGACAACATCTCTCAGCCAGCATATTAAATATGCTGATCTGGGGATATTTGAGAACTACAGCCTGAAAAAGTAGCTTTTCTAAATTCCTTGAAGGACATCTCAACCAAGTCAATGCAAGGCATCCAGCTGCTTCGGGTAAAGGACAAGATGCCATGGACAACAGCCAATTTGAACTTAGATTTGAATTGTTCTTATGAGAAAACTGTGTCTTCCACCACATCAGGCCTTCGAGAACGACTAGTTGCTAGTCCTCAGTCCCCAGGCCTTAGCTAGATTTCAGCCGTGCTTCCCACTCTGTCTCTAACGCCCTGTCATTATCGGAGTACTCATTCTGCCAAGTCCCTCTCAGAGACCATTAATAGGCCCTGTAAATGTAGTCTCAGGCCCCACAATGGTCACTTTTAGGATCGACTTTTGCACCCTCTCCATCTCCCTAGCCCTACATTGTTTTGCACTATTCTTGGCCCAGCCCCCTTAGATGGCTTAGGACCACTTGACTACCTTGGCCCTTGGCAACTCATTCTACATGATAGAATAGTGTCTGAATTTGGTTTTAAATTGTATATGTTTGGTGCTAATAGTTTTGTATTTTGTTTTGAATACTCTGTATATTTATTTCATGTTATTGCATGTGTGGAAACCGCCCTGAGTCCCCTTGGGGAGATAGAGTGGTATACTGTATAAATAAAGTTTTATTATTATTAGTCCTCTACCATTTTGCCCCTATTCTCCAACTCATAGCATCTGTTCTCTGAGTCAAATACCTTAGAATTCTATTATATTGCACTGTATTACTGCAAAATGTACTCAACCTGTGTTACAGAACATAATAGGCCTATATCTCTCAGTTTTCCTAACAAAAGTGGCCCTGCCGAACCAATTGTTGAATGGTGAGTCAATACGTAGTATATTATATATTATTTACATCATTTATATTCCACCCTTCTCACCCTGCAGGGGACTCAGGGCGGATCACAATGCACATATACAGGCATACATTCAATGCCATAGACATACAACATATATAGAGAGACAACGAGCTGCACAATTGGTCAAGAGCTCACCCTGACCCGGGCAGGCCTCGAACTCATGAACTTCTGGTCAGTAGAGATCTTATGCAGCTGACTCCCAGCCAGCTGCGCCACACACAGCTAGAATCTATTGACTGAATGGATCTATTCTAGGTGGAGCTGACAACAGGATTCAGGTGATCCTACTACTATTACTGACACTACTATTATTAAGTGTAATTTCTCGGATGCTTTCAGATCATTTCCTACTTATATTGACCCTAATAAGGTCCATCATAGGGTTTTCTTGGCAAGATTTGTTGAGAGGGAGTTAGTTATTGTCTCCCCCTGAGTTTGAGAAAATGTGGCCCAATGTATTTCCATGGCTGAGCAAAGGTTAAAACCTTAGACTCCAGAGTCATAGTCAGAGCTCAAACTATTACACCACACTGGCTCTATATAGATTTTTTAAAAAAGAAATCAGTTCCCACATCAGGCAATAGAAAGAAAGGAAAGTGGTCCAGAGAGATTCCCCAAGAAAAAAATTCTCCATTTGTTCAAACGAGGTCATTTTAATACTTTCTAAAACTTATATATGTCCTTGCTGGCTCCAGCACTATGTGTGTTTTACACTTTTAAAAACTATTGAGTGGTTATGAAAATATTTTTTAATTCAATGCATATTTCCCAACAGAAACAGAGGGGAGTATGTTCTCAGGGAAGTGGTATTCGAATTCCCTTTTTCAGGTAATCAGGGATTGTTTCCTGCAGCATGTGTTCTAATCCCAGTTTTTAAGTGGTAAAAAGGATGAGACTGCAACAACATGCCCTGAAAGAACATTTTGTAGTCTAAATATTTTCTCTGAAATTCACCTAAATTGTTCTCTGCATCTCTTAACATTTAATTATCATCTTGAACAAGTCCTCTCCTGTTTCTGTTTCCTAATAGTTGCCGTATATACATCACCAACTTTATCATCTTAACATTTTCCTAGGATTATCTTTTGCCACATGTTTTGCATGCATTTGGTCATGGCTTCTTTAGCTCCTTTCAGGAGATTGAAAAGTAAATATCATGTGGCAACATGTGACTTTGATACATCCGACTTATATCAATTGGAATGAGATATTTTAGAGTATAACAAGAGGTTTCACAAGCACTGAACCACTGTTTAGCTAGATATCTAATATTTCTCATAGTATTTTTTTGCATTGTGAATAATTTCCATGGAAGAAAAGAAATATGAAAGTGCTATAGGGAAATAATAATGTACTATTAATGTACTATTTCTTATTATTTGTACATTTCCTACAATAATTTCTAATAGAAAGATACAATCAAATACAAGATAAATCACACAACAGATATTTCCATAGATGGGAATGAGACAATATAAAAATCAACATTTTCAATGAATGCCTAAAACATGGCAGAATTGAGGCTTAATCTTCCAGAAAAGACAATATTCCATATGGTGGTTGTTGACACATAGAGCACCTATTTTATGAAGTAATGTGGACTTTCTTGTAATACACGTGTCGTGTATATTTCAGAATATATGTGTCAGTTTCAGCTAGAACTCTTGCTTTTTCTTTCTTATGATTATAGTAAGGACACTGCTAATGTTGCTCATTGATAATATTTACAGAGAAAGAAGAAAATATTGGAGTTGGCCAATAGAAAAAGGCAGCAAGGTTCCATTATGCCATTCTTTTTCCAAGCGCTTTGTAAATCACATCACTGTTGTCTTGGAACAACAAATTCAAGGTTCTCATTCTTCCCTATACATTTCTAAATGCTTTGAGGCTGAATTATTTATAGCACTGACCCCTTTTGTGTGAATCTGCTAGTATCATATTATCATAAATGGAAACTCTGTTATCTTGGTCTCAGTTCAGAGAAAAAAGTGGGGCATCATCTTCATAACACCATCCCATCAGATGGACAAGCAAGTAGTCAAGCAAGACCTTTTCAGAAGTAGCACCTCAATTGTGTTGAACTCAAAGGCGGTGCATTTGGCCACTTCACTACATAGGTTCAGTCAAAAAATCAGATTCCAAAAAACTGGATCAACTTATCTACAGTCATAGTAAATACTGTACCTTAACTCATTACAAAAGGAACCATTCTTTTCTCTGAGTAAAGTGGGGGAAAGGGGGGGCTTTGTCCATCCTAGGTGAACCTAAAAGAAACACCAACCATTCTTTGCCACTTCTGATCCTTTTAAATGCCTGTGTGAAAATAATGCTGACTAGGGGCCATTCCCTTTATGTAGAATGGCCCTTGACTTATCCACATGGCATATCAAAATCAGTATTTCTTGCCCCCCAAACTGCACTCAACTTAGGTCTACTTATACACAAGTGCATACAGTATGTGAAAAGTTCTAGAGGGTCTTTAAATATTAAAGTGGTGTTACTCTTTAATTTGAAGACTCCTTTGATCTTTTTGTTTGAATACTTCTTGGTTTTATGTTATGTTTTTACTACCTGCTTACCTGCTAAATGGAGAGTACAATTTAAAAATAAGTGAATTGGAGGAATGGTAGTAGAATTTCTGTATCTTCCAGATTTAAGGACTGAGATGTAACCTTAAAGTAGATGATGATAGCAGAATAATTGGAAAGCTTAACGTAATGTCTCATTAACAGACAAATGCAGAGGACATGGGAATGAGGAAGACATGTAACTGTAAGCAATGTGTTGCCAACAGTTCTTTTACATTTTCCCCCAGAGAAGGAACTTCCAGATAGTTTTTTTTAAAAAAAATTGCCTAACATTTGAACTAACCTTGAACTGTTCATGTTCAGTTGTGCATGGGGCATGTTCCCGCAGAGCATGATCCATAAGTAGTAGTGAAATAAAATATACAACTGGGATATATTGTGCATAGCACTCATCCTAACATTTGCCTAAAGGATTTATATGTTCTAAAGACATGAATTTTTCAGTTATGGGATATGTAATTTTGAATGCCCAGAGCTGTAGTAAGGTGGAAAGAAAAGATAAATTAGAGATAACCCCATAAACTAGCAATTAAGCAGTTCAGCAACTTTCAGCATTTATAGTCTTTGGCTTAGACCCCAATAGATCAAAGATTAAAGGCTAAAGTCTTTTGATGCTTCTTTTACTATCCCTGTATGGAATTTTTCTAATGAAGCAGCATGTCTGTTGTGCTTTCTGTCTACTTTGAAGAATACTGCATTTAGGCACTGAGAGAAAGAACAGTAGAATTGGACTCAGGCATATTAAGGCTGGATTCAAACCTGCCGAAAAAAGGCCATCCTTATCTCAATCCTGATGCTCCTGGAACACATAAACTCACTCAAAGTTGTTGGGCATTGAGAAATCTGTCAGAAGTCCATTCAGGGTTGTCGTAGGGTTTTTGTTTTGTTTTTTTAGCCCATGTAGACAAGCCCAAAGCCTTTCACCAATGTAGAAATCCCCACATTCCACACAATGGAGTTTGTCATATCTAATCTGTCATTTATTCGATTGTTGGAACTTGGACTGGATGACCTTTGTAGTGTCTCCCAATTCTATAATTCTATGTCTCTAAATGCTGTACAGTCATTCTTATGTTATTAAAATATCAGAGCCCTAAAACAGATACCTTGAAGGCGCCCAGACACAGAACCTGCAAATGACCCTTTCACCAGAAATCCAGTTGCAGGCCACTTCCAATGTGAACTTGCCAGAGTTGCACCAAGCACCTTAAGACAAATCCTGTTATGCCATCCAGGAAAGAACATAAACCAGGAGTTTCATAATGAATCCAGGGAAGAGCCATGGGGGGTTTCCAAAAAATATCAAACTTTATCCCTGGGAACTCATCCTAATTCCAAGCACCCAATCAGACCCCTCCCTGGGAGCCCATCCAGGCCATGCCAACACCCTTGCCACTCATTTTTTAAAAATGATTTTTATTGGTGATTTTAATACACATGTTTAAAAGAGAAAAACATAGGGGAAAGGGGTAGTAGAATAGAGAACGAGAATAGGGGGGGGAGTGGGAAGGGGAAAGAGGGGGATCTGAATAGAATAGGGAGGGGTGCAATAGGACAGACAAGAGGAAAGAAGAAACCATATTGGTTGACTTCACCACGCTTCCGCAGGGTATGATGAAGCTTGAGTTTGAGCTTGGGCTTCCAAGCTAGTCTGAGGAATTATATCAGTCCCCCACTGTCCACAGCTCGTTTTGGCTTCCTCTGCTCTAGGCCTTGGCTTCTTGGTTCATGTTCACAGTGTTCAGATACTTTAACGTTTTTTCCCAGTCTATTCTACTGTTTATGTTTTGGTCTATGACTATGCTTTTAAGAATGTCGAGGTCGATCACATCTCTGAGCTTGAGCAGCCAGTCTTCCACCCTTGGCAGGGTTTTGTTTTTCCACTGCCTTGCGATTTCAATTCTCGCCGCTGCCGATAAATAAATAAAAAAATTGTCTTCGTTGCGTTCCATTTCAAAATCTGTAATATTGATCAAATAATAGTCTGGTTTCAGCTCACATTTAAGATTCAGAATTTTCCTTACGTGGAAGTGGACCTCCTTCCAAAAGGCCTTAATGCCCTTGCACATCCACCAACAGTGTATGAAGGACACCTTCCGCTCTCCACATTTCCAGCAACTGTCCTTCACATTTTTGTAATACCTTGCCAGTCTCTCTGGAGTATAGTACCAATGGTAAAACATCTTATGCCAATTCTCAGTAATGTTCGTGAAGCCCGAGTATCTTATTTTAACTCTCCATAAGATTTCCCAGTCTTTGAGCAAGATTGAGTGGCCAAGCTCTTGTGCCCACTTCACCATGGTATCTTTGATTAGCTCTGACTCCGTATCCCATTCTAAAAGTTTATTGTATATCAAAGATATTGTTTTTTTCTCTGACTTCATGATTCTGTCCCAGTTAGTCTCCTGTGCCTCAAAGTCTTTCTTCAGATCTTGTTTGAAGAGCTCCTTTACCTGGGCATATTGGAACCAGGTGATGTCAACCCCTTGTTCTCGAAAGGAATCCAGTGTCTTTAATTGCCACCCTGTTGGAGATCTTTGTATAAGCTGTTTATACGTGAGCCAGTTGTGCAATGGGATCTCCTTCATGTGTTGGGCCTCCACAGGTGATATCAGTTGTGGTGTTTGTTGATGGAAGCGCTCTTTGTACTTCTTCCAGATTTTCATTAGGGCCGCTCTGACAAAATGATTAGAAAAATTATTTTCAACTAAAGACTTGTCTTGCCATAGATAGGCATGCCAACCGCGGCGAAGGTCGGACCCTTCTACCATCAGGATTCTCTTTTTTGCCAGGGTGGCCCAGTCCTTAACCCAGCTCAAAGCAGCTGCTTCGTAATACAGCTGAAGGTTGGGTAGAGCCAGGCCCCCCCTCTCCTTCCTGTCGCTCAGCGTCTTATAACTGATCCTTGCTTTTTTACCTCCCCAAATAAATTTGAGGATATCCGTCCTCCATGTTTTAAAACTATAATTGGTTCTCAGGATCGGGAGGTTTTGACAAAGGAACATCATTTTTGGGAGCACGTTCATTTTGATAACGGCAATCCTTCCAGTCAAATTCAAGTTAAGGTGTGGTTTCATAATTATTTTTAAGTAATTGATTATTGCTTGCCGAGAGGAGGATCCTAGGTATTTCACCCTACTGGCTATTTCAAAATGGGAGATTTCGTGTAGACGGTCTCTTCTCTCTTTTTTAATGTTTTTCGTTATGATTTTTGTTTTTTCCTTATTAATTCTAAAGCCTGCTAGCACACCAAAGTCTGTTATTTTCATTGACCATTTTGATATTACCTCCAGCGGGTTCTCTATGATGCAGGCAATATCATCGGCAAATGCTTTTACCTTGATTTCGTCCCCCCTGATTCGAAGGCCCTTTAGATCTCCGTCCCTTCTTATTGCCTCCAGAAGGGGTTCTAGGACCATAATGAACAGAAGGGGGGACAGCGGGCATCCCTGCCTTGTTCCCTTCTGAATGGTGATTCGACCCGCTGGTTCGCCATTCACTAACAGATTAGCCGACTGCTCAGAGTAAATTGCCTGGATTGCATTACCAAAGTTGAACCCCATATCTTTTTCCTTGATCAATTGCTTCAAAAAGTTCCAGCTGGTGTTGTCGAACGCCTTTTCGGCGTCGACAAAAAGGAGTCCAACCTCTTTCTGAGGATTTTTTTCGTAAAATTCTATGACATCGATCATAGTTCTGATGTTATCCTGTAGGTGCCTGTTGGGCAGAAAGCCCGCTTGGTCTTCGTGAATGGTTTCTTTAAGGTAGCTCTTCAGTCTGTTAGCCATCACTGCTGCAAAGATTTTATAATCCTGATTCAGGAGAGAGATTGGTCTGTAGTTTCTGACCTGGTGTGGATCTGTTCCCTCCTTATGAATAAGGATAATATTTGCATTCTTCCAGGTGTCTGGGATCGTTGCCGAGGCTAGCGCATTGTTCATAACTAGTTTGAGATGAGGGATCACCTCTTCCCGAAAAACTTTGTAATAGGTGGCTGTTAGGCCGTCTGGGCCCGGTGCCTTATTCCTGGGGAGTTTTTTTATAACCTCCCTTATTTCTTCCTCCCTAATCGGGGAGTTCAAGATTTCTCTTTGTGTGTCTGTTATTTTATCCATCTTTTGTGTGGCCAGGTACGAGGAGATTTCACTGGGATCTACCACTTCTTCTTTATATAGAGCCTTGTAATAGTCCTTAAACTCGTCAGCCATTTCCTCCTGAGAGTATATATAATCGTTGCCCTTTGCCAGCTTGGAAATGCACTGCTTCTGTTTCCTTTGGGTTAATTTCCTTGCCAGCATCCTTCCGGGTTTATTGGCGTTAAGGAGGTAGTGCATTCTCAGTCTTTTCAGATCTCTAGCCATCTGGTCTACCTGGAGAGAGTTTAATTCTTTCTTGATCTTCTCAATCTCCCATGTAAGGCTTTTATTCCCCGGTTTCTTTTTAAGCAAGTTCTCCTTCGCAGCCAGGCTTTCCTTCAGATCCTTTTCTTGTTCGCATCTCCTCCTATTCTTGCGCCCGCCCTGTTGGATGAAGTACCCGCGCATGACCGCCTTGCTCGCATCCCAGAGTATTTCCGGTTTAACTTGATCTGTGTTGTTTAGCTTAAAATACTCTTTAACCAATTTCCTATTAGTTTCTTGCCACTCATTGTTTGGCCAGCTGAAACCCATTGTCTCACTCCAAGCGGACAGGAACAAAGCTTTTAGTCTCAATTAACTAAGACCCTCCCCACAATTCATTGTTCTCACACCCACCATGGGCAGAGCAAAGAAACCTGAAACACACAATAAGCTGAGCTAAACTATAATCAATGCAAACGTATCAGTAACAATGATCTAATAAAGGCATGCATGACGGCTACTATCTCCCACCGTGCGGGGGACAACAGCTGGAGGACGGGTGTGTAGCCTCCTGTGCCACTCACAGGAGAAATATCCTGATGAGCTAGGTCAATGGGACGGAACAAGGTGAATAACAAGTGTAAGTGAATAACAAGTGTAATGTCCACCACCAGGGTCCAAATACCGTCCTGGATTCCCCACGCCAGAACTGGGGCGGGGGGAGGGGGTCCTGCCAGAAGCAAACCAGGTGAATCAACGAGACCGGGAGGGCCGACACTGTGTAGAGTGCAATGCTGTAATCAGCAGAAGTGGAGGCACCTTCGTAGTGTCTCCCGCAGCGGCTGTAGGAAGTAAACACGGCATGCTCTGATGACGTAGGATGTATCCCGACGTCAGCTGTCCACCGTCGATGATGTGGACGGGGTGGTCTGCGTGGACGTTGTCCGACGTGTCTCCGTGGTGCGTGATGATGTACCCGGAACTGTAGATGTGATGTCGCTGGATTTAAAGTGCCAATGCACTCGAATGATGACCAACCGTATGAAGCGTTTCCAAACCGATGCCATCCACGGGGGTGATGTAGCCAAGGGGCTGGGGGTGAGACCTAGGCTCCGTCGGGAAGATACCCCAACCTAGGCGCTGGACTAGGAGGCTCACGGTGTCCTGGTGCTGCCCCGGGAAATGATGGGCAGACGCGGCGGTAGATTCAAAATAAAGCAGATCTTGGTACACACTGATACGAAAATATCAAAAATAGTTTATTGGGCTCACAGGGGAATACTGTGAATCCCAGGCGGTACGTGATAGACCGCACAAGCACCAATACATGTGGGCCAGACAAATGTTCAATGTATGGACCCAGTGGTGGGGCTGGTGACTCCCATCACTGTCACACAAAACGCCAACGGGTGATCTCCAAATATTGCAAGGATCCAACTTCCCGTTTCGCTGGAAAACATATCAACTTCATCAGGGCGTTTACAATTGCAAATAAACGCATAGTATTGGTGATACAATCATGGTCTGTAGGTAGATACAAATGATACAAGCATCAGCAAAAGGGACAAGAAATAGATAGCCAATATGCATACACCATTACAATACCCAGCAGTATAGCCAAATATTCACTCACTATTATTTGGTAAATCAATAACATCACTGTCACAATGCAGGGTCTCGGCCCAGCCCCTTAATCACACACACAGAGACGGTAATCAGCTAACTATTTATTGAATAATAAGAAACAGGTGGAAAGGATAATTGTCCATAAAAGTATCAAAAATGCAATCAAAATGGTAAAGAGTTCTTAGGTAAATCCAAAGGCAAAAAGCTTGGCAGAAGTTCCGCAAAAGCAATGCGGATCAAAACAAACTTGGTCCGTGGCAAACCAAACAAGGCAAAGTTCAAGGAATCAAGGCCCAAGAAACTTCTTGGCAAGGCACGAGCCTAACTCCTGGCTCTGTGGATCTTCACTCGCTTCACTCCCTTCAAATCAGAAGTGGCCGAGCAACTGAGGATCCGTTCCCACGAATCCTATACTTAATTCCCTTGGTGAGACCCCGACGCTCTAGGCTGCGGTGCCAATCTGTACTCTGAGGACCAAGCGCTCCTCTGGCGCTCTAGGCTTTGGTGCCATTCCCTCCTGCTGGACTCAATGCTCTGTCTCCTATCAAAGCTCCGTCCTTGCCTCCCAGCACCTGGGTCGCTATCTTCATGAGAGCCAGACTCCCTTTCAGCTTCCATGGGCTCATCCTCCGCTATCTCCCTAACCCTTTCCTGCGACCCGAAACCACCTGGTTTCTCATACTGATTATCAGAATCAGCACTTTCAGTGTCAGCCTGACTTTCCCAGCTTTCATACCCATCGGGCCAGCCCTTATCCCATGCCAAGCTCTCAGTGGGAGATGAAGGCCCAGCTACCTCATCATCATCCCTTCTCCATGTCCTCATCAGCTGCAATTGGCCCTAATGCAATCTGGACCCCCGTAGGTAGCCCCAAATGCCCCATCAGGCAAAAAGAGAACGGGGTTGCTACAATCACAGAATGTGGATGGATTCCACCAAGTCAAGGTTGACCCAAAGGTAGGTCCAAACAAAATCCAGGGGCTGAAATGCTCAGAGCAGGGAAGGCAGGGAGGAGGCAGGCACACCCCTGAACCTTCAGGGAAGAGGGTGACTGCAATCAAGTAATCAGGTAATTAAGGTTTGTATGTTTAATGCCTCATTTAAACCAGCAGGTGTCTCACTGGATAGGAAGATAATCCGCTTGTATTCGGCTTTAATGAGGGCAGAATGGATGTCTCCATACTCGCGAGTATACACCTTTTCCAGGCCCATGCAAGTGAAAGAATCACAGGGGTGTTTTTTATCCAAAAATGTTTATATACGATGGAATCTGTAGATCCATTCTTGATCTTAGATCTGTGTTCGATCATTCTCGTGCGTAGTTGGCGG
This sequence comes from Anolis apletophallus, assembly GCA_030556195.1. NCBI lineage: Eukaryota > Metazoa > Chordata > Lepidosauria > Squamata > Anolidae > Anolis > Anolis apletophallus. Next base: position 46,259,144 of record JARBWK010000008.1, read on the forward strand.
CCAGTCTGGCCAACATAGACATACCCACATGGGTGGACCAGGGCATATACAAGGTTTGAGGTGGCACACGTGAAAAAACACCGAATGTCGAATACCTTTGCTTTAAGTCTGTTGTATATGGTCAAGGAAGTATTGATTTGTTTACAAATGCTGCATGATCCACAGATTTTGGTCCCTGGTTTAAAGGCACTGGTGGGGGGCTTCATTCTCTGGTGATTGGAATGCACCAGAATGTCCTTAATGGACCTTGCTTTCTTGTGCGCCACCATAGGCGGGGTTTCCAGACCCGGGATCCCTGCCAACAATGGCCAATATTTTTATGATGTTTTGTATGTTATAAGAATGTGGAGTGTATGTTAGAGGCCATACCAATCTATTAGTAGTTTTGGGCCTAGAGGAGGGACACAATAAGGTGTCCCTGGGTGTCTGTCTTGCTTTGGTCAGAGCTTTGTGTAGTGTGGTATGTGGATATCCCCTGTCGGTTAGATCAGTGACCAATCTATTAGCAGCACTTTCAAAGTCCTGTTGGTATGATGAATTGCGCTTGATGCGTAATAGCTGTGAGTAAGGTAAATTACTCCTTAAGAACTGCGTGTGATGGCTATTGAAATGTAGAATGGAGTTTCTGTCAGTTGGTTTTTTTGAAGGTGCTGACCTTGATGGACCCCTCATGTATGAACACATTAACATCTAAAAAATGTACACTGCTGGTGTTGGACTCAAATGAGAATTTGATGGACGTCTGCCACTCATTGAGCCATCTATTAAATTCCTCCACATCAGTATCACCCCGTAGGATCAAGAAAACATCATCGATATATCTCCAATATTTCTTAATCTGCCGTATCATGGGGTTAGAAGCAGTGGAAGACAAATGTTTATTTTCCAGTTGTGACATGAAGAGGTTTGCCACCGAGGGGGTCACAGCTGAACCCATGGCGACCCCGCTAGTCTGTAAATAGAAATAATCTTCGAATGTGAAGTAATTGTAGTCGAACACGCAGTCGAGCAACTCAAGCAAGACTTCCGTTGGCGGTGATCTAGGAAGGGGTCTGGAGTCACGTGTGTCCGCAATTATGTTCCTGGCCTCCTCTAAGGGTATATTGGTGTATAATGATGATACATCAGCTGTGGCCAGAATGTCCCCAATCTGAATATGAAAATCAGTAATTACAATGGGCAGCATGTCTGAGCCAACCAGCATGCAGATCCTAGCCAGACCTAGTCTGAAACAATCAGCATCCAGGAAGGCAAAGTCCTTTATTTCAAACTGCTGTCAGAGTGCTCTAACTATATCTGTATGTTTACATTGAGTTATGTTAGTCTTTAGAGTGCAGACTCTGCTGGCATTCGCTTTGGCCAAGGTGAATAAACACCCCCATTCCTTTTGCCTTCAACCTGCCCGTGTCTTATTTGAACTTTGGAACTTGGCTTGCAAGGCCCTAAACCCACAATTCCTGTGCGTGCTGAAATCACACAACACTGCCACATTTATTCTTTTGATATTTGTTGTTTTGACATTTGCGGATTTGATTGTTCACAGGTTTGGTTACAAATGTTCTCTCTAGGGATCACTAGGTTCTCCAGTGTATGCTCAACTTCCTTCAGTCATGTTGAAGAACCTAGAGCATTGGTGCTCAACCTGTGGGTCTTCAGGTGTTTTGGCCTACAACTCCCAGAAATCCCAGCCAGTTTACCACCTATTAGGATTTCTGGGAATTGAAGGCTAAAACATCTGGGGATCCACAGGTTGAGAACCACTGACCTAGAGGTTTCTAGAGAGAATGATGCAATATGTCCTCCAATGTAATTCTGTATTCAGTTTACATCAGAGATTGATCATAGAGTTGTTCTGAAATACCTAAAGAAATCAAGAGTTAAAAAATATCAATTTCGTTATTTACAGTTATTCACCTTCCTGGGGGGATCTTGTGCCCCTACTCCAATGAATGCAGAGGGCTGAATGTAAATGCTTTCCATTAACCATTTTGAGAAAATGTTTCTGGGACATCTTGTTTTCAACATGGAGATGTCATGAATGAACATTTCAGCTTCCAAAAGTATTCTTGTCAGTTTTTAAAGCATTTTTCCTGAAGTCTCGTACTATCTAATAATCTTAAATAGCTCAGTCTTATCAGAATAGATTATAATGTATAAGCATTGCCTGCAGTTCTCTGCAAAGTCTAAAACATTATTTTTTATCCTTAATTTTTTTTGCATTTTTAGGAGGCAGTGAAAAATCCTTCCTCAAATATCCACAGTATTACATGCTTCATTGATTTCTAGATGCTTTCAATGTGAATCAACTATGACTAGAAATATACATGAACACAGAAGGTATTATAATATTACCCGATTTAATAAGAAAAGGACTGAACTGATACAAATCTTTCTGGCTGAAACTTACACATTTGCTGCCAGTGTATACTGGGTTCTAGTGTGCTTGCAATCCTTCTCCAGCTGTGTCAGAAATCCTTGTATTAAACATAATTAAAATATTATAAATCACCATGGAAAATGGTTTGCAGCAGTGATAATCCTTTGAGTCAACTGCTACTAAGTTGGCCAGTTTGCGAAGAAACCACAGGAGACTTAATATGAAAAAAAGCAAATGTTTTTCAAAAGTGTCAATTTCACAGGGATTAATTCTAAAGGATAAGCAGCAGCAGGGCCTATGCTAGCCAGAATTTGGAAAAAATGAGGGTTTTTGGACTATAATTTCCATATTTCCATATCCAGCATGGCTAGGAACAATAATAAGAGACAATAAAAGAGACCAAGAGGAAGTGGTTTGCACCCATGGGCGACATCCAGAGCAGGGCCGTAGCCAGGATTTTGATTTGGGGGGCTGAGTTTGGTTCGGGGCTGAGACTGGGTGGAAGAGGGTCTACCCTAGCAAACCTTTTGTATTGTTATCCCAATAACCCCATTAATGTGGATATAATGAGCATGGTGATCAGATCATGATATGAATTAACATAACAGTTTAAATAATGTACCAGTAAGGCCTTCTCGCGGACCACCCTGAGAATTTGGGGGGGGGGGGGCTGAAGCCCCCTTAGCCCCCCCCCCCCGGCTACATGCCTGATCCAGAGTATTAATATTATATTATTATTATTATTCCTCTCCATTGGCGCCCCCTTGTCGTGGGGGAGAGGCTTGCATACCCTAATGAAGTTGTGAGCTATGCTGGTGGTGACATAATAGTCACCGGTAAGCCCTTCCATGCCAGACAGGTCACAACCGAAGGGTCTGACAAAGAGAGTCCATGGGCAGGATGGGCTCTCTAGCCTTTTGGCAACCATCGTAAGAGAAGAAAAACTCTAAATTCAAACCCGGGCAGATGGTGCTCATCTAACCCTGTAAGGTCAACCATCTAAGAGAAGGAAATTCTAATCAAACCTACGACCTGAGGACCTCGCTGCCACCGTCCAAGCTTGCTAGGCCCTGGCAGATGAACCTTTGGTTTAAAGCAGTGGTTCTCAACCTATGGGTCCCCAGATGTTTTGGCCTTCAACTCCCAAAAATCCCAACAGCTGGTAAACTGGCCAGGATTTCTGGGAGTTGTAGCCCAAAACACCTGGGGACCCACAGGTTGAGAACCACTGGTTTAAAGGGTGAGGCCAGTTCTGTGAATGATGCGCTCCACTAGAAAAATCCATTGCACAGGCTCGAAGGACACATCCAACTTCCATCAACGGACTTGTAAAAAGCATGGGATGAATCCTTCCTAAGAATCTTAGTTCGTGAAGCAATGCCAGAGATTATTATTATTATTATTGATTTCAATTCTCAGAATTTCCTAATTAGCATGGCAAGTTAGGTTATGTAATATATGATGGTATAAGAAGGTTCAAATGTAATTAGATATGTGAAGATCTGGGGGGTGGAGTCAAAAAACAGGGAGAAAATTTTTAAAACTTCTGAAAAGACTGGGAGAAATGGATTTTTTTCCTAGGTTTATTTTTTGGGAGGGGGAGCTGATTTTTTTCTGGGCCTTCATATCTCTAGCAAAATGCTTTATGTATATTTGAGACTTATGGGGTTTTGACGTGTTCTTAGTAAATTCATTAAAGTACATATTTGTTCTGGGAAAGGCCACAAGAACAGGATGCTAGAAGGATGCCAGCAATCAAAGATTCACAGATAGCAATATTAAAGATATGGCCTAATAGACATATGACTGCCCTCTATTGTAACACAGAGCTTGGAAGAAATAAACCATAAGCTATTAAATACAGCCTGTAATGTGTTTTTTTAAATAACTGGGGTGTAATAAAGTTACATTCTAAACATAATGAATGAAGATGAAACAATGCTACTTTGGTGTGAATAACATTTTATTGTCACCTTAGTACAGTAGTTCTCAACCTCTGGGTCCCCAGATGTTTTGGCCTTCAACTCTGGATAACGTGATTTTAATAATTGTTTTAATATTGCTGTTGATTTTTTAATGCATATGTTTATTTTTATTGTGACCAATTGATACATTTATTTATGGTCAATGACCAGCACCAAATAAATGTACAAATGTCATATACATTTGAGCATTAAGAAACAATGAGTGGCCAGGATATAAATTTAGTAAGTAAATAAATAAATAAATAAATAAATAAATTCCCAGAAATCCTAACAGCTGGTAAACTGGCTGGGATTTCTGAGAGTTGTAGGCCAAAGCACCTGGGGACCCACAGGTTGAGAACCACTGCCTTGGTAGCATTTTGATCTAAAGCGACACATTCAGAGCTGATAAGGGATGTCCAACCTGTATTAGTAAAGGAAACTATCTGAGAATGCCAACTGTTTGTTGGATACATTCACATGTGATTTTGCCTGTACATATCAGTGACTAACAATGGTTTGTGCGTGACATTTTTCCTTCTGTGCCATATAGAAAAAAATTATGGATGTGGACATCACACTCACATATTCAAATCTTATATAACACTCCAGAAATAGATTATTTGTTTCCCGTAATAGATGATTTTCTTCAAAATTATTCTCAAGAAAGAACTTGATGTGATATCTCAAGACCCCACAAACTGGAATGAAACAGAAACAATCAGTTTGATGACATGCCTCTGAATTGGAGGCAGTTTGACAGAACTCTCCCCTTAAGCCATGATTTTGTCAGCTTTCATGTGATGTTCAACATATTTAACTGTAAACACATGACACGTCTCAAAAAAATTATTGTTGATGTGACAGATTATTTCCATTCATGCAATTGACAAGAAGCATAAATAAAGCTGAGTTTGAACTGACACTGTGTATGTCAGTCTTTCAGTCACCAAGGAAAAAAATCTAGGGATTGCTGTAGGATGAGCTGTGGAAAACCCCCCAGAAAGGCCTAAAACTGTGCATCTCCATGAGAAAGCTACTGATGTCTGATGAGATAAGTATGTAGCAAGCTCAGAAAACTTTTGGGACTGTAACTCCCGGAATCTGAGACATGTTCTAATGCAGGGTGTCAAACTCATTTTAATTGAAGGTCACATCAGCCTTCAAGAGCCGTTGAAGCCATGGACTGAGAATCCATTAATCGAGGGAAAACTATATTTTTTTACATAGTGATTGGTGCTCTTTAGTTTTTACCCAGTTTGGGTCCCCAGATGTTATTGAACGACAACTCCCATTACTTTTGAATATCTGCCATGCAGATTGGGGATAATGAGAAATGCAACTCAATAGCACTTGTGGTTCTGAGGTTGAGGAAAGATTGAAGGATCCCATCCAACCTTCTCAAGATTGAAATATTGAAGGATCCCCATCCAACCCCATCCCCATCCAACCTTCTCAAAGCCTGTCCCTTATTCTTCTCCAAATGCTTTTTGGCAGAAGACGATCTTGACCTGCCTTCAGATGGCCATGGGGACATTGTGGTTTCTCTTGGGAGGGAGTTCCACAGTCTGGGAACAGCAGCCACCAAAACGCCCTCTTCTAGGTACCCACCGAACATGCTTGGTGGAACCAAGAATTAGTAAATCTAGGTGGTTGTTTCATATCCGCGATCATCATGATGGTGTCATTATTATCTTAATCTCCATGATGGTTCATAGGGGGAGATGCGTTCTGACAGGTAAATTGGGTCGGGGCCATTTAGGGCTTTATAGGCCAAAGCCAGCACTTTGAATTGTGCCCGGTAGCATTCAAACTAGAAAAATGAATTTTGCAGTATGCTTTACTTCAGCGAGCTTTTCTTGCAAGAATATGATAAAAATTTCTAATCTTCCTTTTCAAATGCAACAAACAAGACATTTTAAAACATTTTACCATTTAGTTTGTAGATGCAGAATTGTTCTATAAAATCTCCACATGGTGGCTTTGTACCACACTGCCTTGTTATTTTTCACAATGTCAAGCCATACATTTAATGTTTTCTACCATGAATGGACATTCTCCAGAGACTGAGAGAAGCAACCAAGGACCTTACTTTCAGTCTACTGTGCTCCTGTTCATAGACACTTGACTATTGCAACAAAAGAAACCCACTGCTCACTCTTCAGAATAAAAAAGTTCTTAAGTTTAACCTTTTTTTTTGTGCAAAGAGAAGTGTTTCTTCCTTAGCACATTCCAGCCACAGCCACAAAGGAGATTGGGATGGGAGGTTCAACCCTACAAATTAGTGACAAAAGGTGCTTCCAAATTTGGACAGGAAACTAGGAATTCCTCTTCAAAGGCAGCATGAAATACTGGCTTTAAATGACTTTTTCAATCTTGCTGCTGGAATGTGACAAACAAGTTGAATTTCTTTTTTTAAGCTTCAAAGCAAGCATTTCCTGTTTATTTAAAAAGTTTGTTTCAATCTGCCACTGATCTTCCATGGCCCAAGGCATGGAAATTAGCCCTAAACCCACACAAATTGTCTATCCCTGACCTGTACTGAAAAAAGCCCACCTAGGACCTCATCGCATGAGCTGCGAAAAGCAGAGGAATCGTAGCTTTCCATCATGAAACGGATTGTTACATTTCAAGGCTTCACATCACACTGTTCCTGAGCCTTTCCCCTGGTGTGTCACATGTTCATATCACACAGGCAAATTCTGCCCCCACCCACTCCATATTCCTTTTTTTAAGGGGGGGGGGGATTTCCAGAATCTCAGAACTCCGAAACCTCGCAGTACTTCAAAGGAGGAATTTCTAATCTCTTCAGCCACCAGTTTGATAGAAGTAGGTTTTTGAAAAATAAAATAACAAGTTTTAAAAGCAGTATTGTGAAAGCACATCATACTGCAGATGGAGGAAATAAAACTATCACAGTAGAGACAGCTTTCTACTGTGCAATTTCTGTCAACTACATTTTTTAAAAAATTAAAAAGGAACCAGGCTCAAACAGAAGGACTTGGGACAATAAAACCCATAGGAACCCTCATTGCTCCACATCACTGAAATGAAATGAAACTGGCAAATCTGACAGATTCTCTTATTTTCGAGCATTCCAGGGGCTCAGAAGACAATTTCTCTCCATCTTCTCTTCTCCTCCATTTCTACGCACTTCAACCACATTTTGAGGACAAAACACTATGATTCAGGGCCGTAGCCAGGATTTTGATTCAGGGGGGGCTGAGTTTGGTTCGGGGGAGGCTGAGACTGGGTGGAAGAGGGTCTACCCTAGCAAACCTTTTGTATTGTTATCCCAATAACCCCATTAATGTGGGACATAATGAGAATGGTGATCAGATCATGATATGAATAAACATAACAATTTAAATAATGTACCAGTAAGGCCTTCTCGCGGACCACCCTGAGAATTTCAGGGGGGGCCCCCCTGGCTACATGCCTGCTATGATTGATACTTGTAAGTCAAGAAACATTGTGTGATGTGTTCTGTGACATTTCATCATCAAAATGGATTAGAAGTGTGTAGAAACGGGGACATAACTGTGCCTGATGAGGTCCTAAGAGTCAGAACCAAGTATTGGCTGGCACTGGTTGGACAAACTCCATAATATATCAAAGCTTTTAAATAGGTATTTCAGTTTGATTCAGACATTCATAAGTTAATGATCGTCTGATTTGTATCACAACCATTTTTAATATTTTTGAAAAAATATATTTTGTCATGTTTTGTTTATTTGTTGATGTGTGCCTTCAAATTATTTCTGACTTATCAAAATCTTAAAGTGAATCCATTAGGTTTTCTTAGCAAAATTTATTCAGAAGGGATTTACATTTGTCTTCCTCTGAGGCTGCAAGAGTAAGATTTCTCCAAGTTCATCCAATGGGTTTCATGGCCAAGCGAGGATTCAAACCTCAGTTTCCAGACTCAGTCAAACCACTACACCACACTGCCTCTCAATAAATCTATACATGCACAGATTTAGTATTAGTGTTTATGAGATTCATTCTGGCCAGCATTCTAATATTTGTGTTTCAGTATGTCAGATTCAATAGTTCTTTTCCCAAGCTTCAGCATCATGTAGGACACATGGTTGAAAACTAGCTTCAAACTGTCATGGCTACTAAAGCCACAGTTCCAAAGTGCACTGCAGCATGAATTGAGGTCAGTAAAGCACATTAAGCAAAGTCTGGGGAAAATCCGAGTTAAGTCCCTTAATGTGCTTTAGTGAGTCCCAAATCTAAACAACATTGCATGGCAAAATTGGCTCTGCAAAATCTGAAGTGCTTTATAAACACCTACCCACACTGAAGTGCTCTGTTAAATTCAGAACACAGGGTTAGGGGCTGAAAGACCTCCTAGGACAGGTAATTAATTACCTGCTCACTGTTACTTTCCCTTTTTACTTTGTCACTTTCCCTTTTATTTAACCTTGTATCCTTCCAGAGTGCTGGTACGAATTGCCTTTAGGATTACAATTACCAGAAGCCAACCATCTTGAAAATTATAATATTTTCTGGAAGTTATAGTTAAAAAAAACCCACCCCACTTTTTCCTGTGTTTTTCATACTGAATCTCACAGGCAATAGTGAAGTAATGTCTGTTGCTTTCTGTCAATTTTATTTGGTTGCACATGTTTAATCCCAGCCCTGCTCTTAGTGATAGCTTGCATGACTTTGATCATATTGCTTTCTTAAAAACATTGCCTTCCTTACTAGCTTCTTATCTTTGCCAGCAGCATCATCAGCATTAGCTTAAACAATTTCAGAGACTTCCTGTTTTGACCACATCAGGCTTCTTGGTTGGCTAGTCTTGGTTTACCTCCCTGTTTTGCATTTTTCTTCTTGTATAATATTTCTAGCATCAGCCAGTGTAAGTAAAAATAAGCCTGAAATCCAGTGTCCCTGAAATCATGCCACAGGTCTATTCCAGTTATCCATCTCCATGCCTGTAAGCTACTTTTTAAAGTCCATTGTGCAAAAGCATGTTTCATTCAATTTGGCCTCTGATTCATTCAAAATGTCCAAAATCCAAGGTCCTCCTGGCATGCCTGAGGTCTGATTGATCTAATGAAAATATGCAAGGATGAAGAGAGAAACATAAATATTTTTTCAGCAATGGTATAGGTGGATGCAAGGAGATAGAGAGAAATCCCAAATCTAATATCCTTCTCAATTACAAGCATGGATATTTTATAGACATTTATAGTCATTGCCATGTGCAAATTACGATCTGTAATCTCATTGGTTCAAAAGGGCATTCATTTACCGTTCATAATCAGGGCATGGTGTAGAATACATTGTCATTAGTTAAACTTGAAACTTGTTTGCTATCTGGTGCGTCCACCCATTCTGAAACTGGGAGGGTTTGAGAATAAAATGCAGTTAGATCTTGGGACAATGGATGCTTGGTGGGTTTATCCCTGGAGATATAGGTCTCACAGTGTTCCCAGATTTTGGTTCAATGGGTGGCTAGGTGTCCTGATGGATTCAGAGATTAGAATAAAAGGGTGAGAAGGTGGGTTGAGGGGTTATGGTTTCTGCCAAACATGAGTCTTTGTGAGTCAAGGAAATCAGCTGATGGCTGCTCCCTGTTTATTGTGAAGTTGCAAGTCAGGGAGATGGGTAGTGTTTATGGGTGAACAAGGAAAGACCTTGGAAAATGGCCCTGGCTGGGAGACCACTTTAGCTCATCCATCCAAGCCCCAAACGGGGTTCCATTTTTTGAGGAGTGCGGGTTGACAACAAAAATATAAAATCATCAAATCCACAAAGACAAGAAAAAAAGAGCAAACAAAAGAGTGGCCTTTGAAAATCAGCAAGCATGAAGCACCAGGTCCTCTCTGATATTGGAGGTTAAGCAGGATCAGCATTAACTTGATCTTAGATGGGAGACCACCATGTGTTGTAGTCTACATTCCAGAAGAAGAAACTAGCAAAACCACCTCGAAGTATTCCTTGCTGAAGAACACTCTATAAAAGTTCGTGGGATTGCCATAAGCCCTCTGTCAACATGAAGGCACACTGAGAGATAGAAAGCTCTTACACTGATGAGAGGATGGTAAATGAGACACATATGCCATCAAATTGAATTATTTTTATAACAGGGGAGGAGGGCAGCTGCAAGGATGGAACAGTTCCATCTCATGCTAGAGCGACCTAATGGCCTTGTGTTTTGGACTTGATACTGAGAATATTGAATTAGCCAGAATTTAAATGCTTGGCTGGATTGCCTTCCCATTCTTATTGAGGCACTATAGTGAAAGTGAGTTTTTTTGCATCCTTCAGAGACTTGGGAAATGAAGTGATGCTTGCTTACTGCTCTTTGTTGTCATCTCCAAAGTGTCATCTCTTTCTAAAGAGTGGTGAAATCAAGAACATTTTGAGAGCCAATATTTTAGAGGTAGTTAACTCAGTACAAACATTCCATGTACAGATGATTAAATGAGAGGCAACACTAAATAGCACTCTATCTATAGTACATATTTCATTCATTGCGCCGACCTGGCCTGGGGCTTGCTTTAAAAAGCACCAGATGTTTCTTTGAGAAATGTATTTGTCTTTGTGTGATGACAGATGCTTTTTGAAATCACAAAGTATGTAATAGCAGAGTTTGCCATTTGCAATCAGGAAATTCAATTTGTTTCCTCAAAGACACAACTGAAGGGCAAAAGACTGTTTTCTTATTTTATTTTTAAAATCTTTATGAACAAATGCTTTTTTAATATTATGTACAAGCCTGACCATCATAAACTTTGCTTTTTATCCCTGTTTCCAAGAAAACAAAGGGGAAAATCCTTTGGAGTACTTGATACTGGGGCATGGTAGGGAAGGTCCATGTTCTCACAGGTACTTTTTGTGTGTTTCATTTCCTATCACATTCTGAACATACATTTAAAAATAAATGAATACCTAAATATCCAAAAGGCACCCAGAGTCCATTTCATTCTAAATGCTAACAGAGGTCACCAGGTGGGAGATTGGATGGGAGATTGTCAATTGATACCAGGTGCTTTAGTTTATATTTCAGAGAAAGGAACTGGCAAAACCATCACTGAATAGTCCTTGCCTAAGAAAACTAAGACATTTATGGGATCACCTTAAATCAAAATATGACTTAAAGGCATATGAGATTGCTCCTGTTCTATTAATGGCTGGGATCCTATTAATTACATACTCAAGAGGAAGTCTACATTACACCTTTCCTTGTATTTTGGGTCATTTTGGAGGTTAGTACTCTATTCTATGTTAAAAAAATTCCCCATTTAACCTCACAATTACATTGTGATAGCCCATCCCCATGGCCATTTCACTGACAGCGGAGAAAGGAAGAGACAATGTTCTCATATTTGGATGCATCATTTATTGAGACCTCCAGAGGACCTTTATGCATCTTGGTGTAAATGTCTTTAGAGGCCCAAGTTCTGTGTGGATAACAGGGCAATGTCTTATAAAGGAGAGATTCTTCTCTCAGCCTCCCATTCTTTCCCATACAAATGAAATGACTATGAGATTGCTATCAAAGCATAGCATTCAATCCTGGGGGTAGTAACAAGGAAGTCTAATAGAATCACAGACTCTTAGAGGTAGAAAGGAGCATAGGGGCCATCTAAGAACTCTTCTGTCATGCTTGACGATGTAGGATCTTGGTTAAAGTCTTTCAGATCAAGAACCTCATCAGGCAGGTGGGGTGGGATGGAAGCAGGGGAAAGCAGAGAAAAGTGAACTGTCTTACACTATTCCCAGCCATGTTTCCCTGT